>CM058240.1:29038280-29522702 GCA_030180135.1 Orychophragmus violaceus | reverse complement strand
AATCAACATCTCTTGCAAGAAACTGAAGATTTGTTGGACAACATCTTTAAATGGCTGTTTCAAGTAGATGTAGGAAAGCCCTCGTTACAGCAGCACTCAGAAGAGGTATATTCTGAGATACCTTATTTCAGTAAATACAGAGTGATCTAGTTGATGAGTTTGGGTTATTTGCTTCTTGACAGCAGGGACAAACACTTAAATTATTACCTGAAGAGTATTACTTAGGCAAGAGACTTGTGGAGCTAAAAGACATTGGACTAGAGTCGGCAAAACGAGCTAGAAAAGTACATGATAAAGAAAGATTCTTAACTATTACTTAGGCAAGAGACTTTGTGATAATATATTTTTTAATTTTTAGAACCCCAAATTGGATAACACCAATTGAGATGTTAAACAAAGAAAGACTCTTAACTATTCGTCTATTCCTAACTTACAAAAAAAATTAATAAAGTATTGGTAAGAAACCCATATTGGATAACACCAATGTGGATGCTCTAAGTGTAGTTAGTTAACGTAAATCACATTGACAAAAAAAAAGTTAATGTAATCACACTCTGCCGGCAGCGAATGATTTCACAATAGCAACATTTATGATATTTTATTGGTTATGAGCTGGAATTTTTTTTTTAAATGGAAAGAAAGGTATTTAATGTTAAATATTTTCAGGTGCAAATATGTTCCCAAAGTCTTCGTGTACTATATTTATTTTATTTCTTTCTTTGTTCAATTCCGAAGCAATTCCAATACCCAAGAAACAGCATCATCTCATTTCTGACCAACGCTCAATGGTGGATCCAGCACGACGACCTCAAGTATTTGTCAATTCAGGCGCAACCGAGTTGCCCGGTGATTTCATCAAACATCTTGTTTTGGGGTTAACAGATTTAGGGATACACAACGTTTACATAGACAGGGATGAGTGGTGGGGAAGAGAAGACCTAGACCATATATTCACCTGTATCGAGGAGTCAATGATCGCCCTCGCTATCTTCTCTGCGTCTTATCCAGAGACAGAGTGGTGCTTGGACGAGCTTGTGAAGATGAAGGAAAGAGCGATCAAAAACAAAATCTTGGTAATTCCTATCTTCTTTAATGTGAGAAAGAACGATGTGAGAGATTTCGAGGGAGAGTTTGGAGATCGATTCATGGAAATGAGACACAGATATGCGAAATACAAATACGATCCTTTTAGGATTCAAAGATGGGAAACTTCGGTGATGACTATTTCAAGAATGGAGCCTAGTTTGACGTGGGATGCACAAAGGTAATACTAATCTATAATAACCGGTTGTTCTATCATTCACATTTATCAATTTTCATATGACTTAAATAACTCCATTATATAATTAACATATATATATAAAAATAAAATAATAATAAAACTCTTTTGTAAATCTGCTATTTTAATATTTTGTTATCCCAAATGAGGTGATGATCAGATGATTTATCGATTAATTACTTGAACATTTCAATTACTTACTATTTATAAATTATCTTATTTTGTCAAAACGATATGGTTTAATGTTAAGAATCTTACAACATAAGTATGTGATATTGTTCTGAGAGTGATACATAAGGGAATACTTCGTACATTTTTTTTAGATTATAAGAACTTTTATGAATATAATTCATGATCAAAGTTAATTACATTCACAGGAAAAGAGCATGGTATATAATATATTTTCCATAGGAACTAAAAAAAATTAGTAAGGAACATAATAAATTACAAAATGTTAAGTCCAAAGCGACTATGAGGTATTTCTAGTAGCTAGTCAGCCATCTAATAGGTGCCTTGCAACTTTTAAAACATTTATATATATAACATTAAAACATTTCTTACTACTTACGTCTGTATTGGAATCTCTGACTCGTGTTTGCGCAGCTCGAGTATCCCTCTTGCCGTGGATATCATTAGGGAGGTTAAGAGACAGCTAGAAATGGCCTCGGACTTGGGATTCTCCTTACCCTTAGAGTCCTCCAACGACTCCCATTCAAAAATGACAATTGAAGAAGTGTTTGTTTATGCTTTTCTTGCGGCTTTTCTCTTTAGCCTCTTCATAGCTCGTCTAGTTTTTACAGATTTGGCTTTTTTCAGGACTGCAAAATGGTTAGTAGGTTTTCCGGTTACGATTGTTTTATTACACCAGTTACATTGTGCATTGACACAACAAAAAAGGACGAGTAACTGATGTTTGATTACTAGCGATCATGTAGTTATGCTGTTTGGTTGTCCATCGGTGTGTTATTTACTACCTTGTTTCTGTATCTACACTTATGACTACATTTTTCATTGGCTTGTTGATTGTCTTCATTAATTGTTTAGCTTATTAATGGCATGATTGGTTTAATGCCTTTGTGATTTTGAGCATTGAACTATAAACTTTATGTGTTATCATGTCTTTATGGACTAAATGCATATATAGAGAGACTGAAAGAGAATCTAATTCATCTTTAGGGTTTCCTTAGAATTAATCTCAGTAGAAACTGATTATGAATTACTTATTTATTCTAATTTTATTGGTCATCAAATATATTTAAAATACCAATATTCTAGTAAAAACGGATATTATAAGATGATAGAAAAAATAAAATATTTCTTAGAGACCCCCACTTGGTCGTTAGTAAGATCCACTATTATTTTCTTTATGGAATCACAAGGCCGGGATATTATATATGCCATACCTTTATTTTTCATTTGATCATCATAAGTGTCTTGCATAATCTAATAATTAATAAGATTCATGGCGGTCACTTATAATTGTGTAACATGATCAATTTCATTTTACTATTATATTAACTCCTTCACAGTTAAACCATAAAACATTAGTAGGAATATAATAAAAGTCCTTTAATCAATCTTATTACTAATAAAATTTGAAGCTAAATACAATTGAAAATGTCCATTTAAAATTTAAATATTCCTTTTTTATTGATATACTTCATCATTTAAAATTATGTATGTTTATAAATTTTAATATTTACGTATATGTTTTTTAATATTATGAAAATTATATTAACTAATGGAGAAATAAGGTAATAAGATAATTATGAAAGATTTTTGCATGAATATTTACAAAAAAAAATTATTAGTCTATTCATCGTTCAAAATTAAGTAAGTTTACAAATTTTAATATTTATATATAAGTTTTATTTTTAGAATTACGAAACATTCTTGTAACTTATTGAAACAAGATAATAAGATAATCATGAAAATTATGTTAATTAAAATTGTGAAACTAAAAAAATTTAAAAATTTTGTTTTTTTGTTTTAAAAAAAAAACAATTATAGAAAATTATGTTATACTAGAACTGTGAAATTAAGAAAGTTTACAAATTTTCTAATAATTCACATTATCATTCAAAAAGTAAGAAAGTTTAAAAATTTTATTTTTTTGTTTAATTTGTTTTTAAAATAATAGAAAATTCTATTAACTTATAAAAAAATAACACGATAATTATGAAAATTATTTTAATATTAGAATTGTGAAATTAAAAAGTCTTATAACCACACTTACACATTTTTTTTACTTAAGCTACATAAAAGAGGAATATCAAGTACTATACCACCAACAAAATTAAAATATGTAATTTTATATTAAAATTAAAATAGATGCAAATAAAATAGTTCAGATTTTTTCCATAAAATAGTGGAAAACAATGAAAAGAACAATATTATATTACTAAAGTAAAACGTACAAAATATTATATAAATGAAATAATTATAAAAACAAAATAAAAATCAGAAATACAAAAAAAATATTTAGTTAAACTATATTGAAAAGAAATATCAATTACGAATAAATCATAAAACTAAAATATATAAATTTTATATAAAAATAAAATAGCTAAAAATTAATTAAAATTTTCTCGACAAAGAAATAAAAAATGAATGGAATAATATTATACTATTAAAGAAAAACACACAAATAATATAATATAAAAATGAAATAAAAAACTACTAAATACAAAACAAATTTCCGCGCGTGCGCGGAGACGGTGATCCCTAGTCATAAATAAAGACTCATTTTGTTATCATAAATCCAACCAACAAATATTTATATGCACATTGGAAACAAAATATACAATGATATAAAAGTCTTAAAACAAGCTAAAATAAATCTAAATACAGGCTAAACATTAACCTATAACAAAATTAAAATATATCCTCAAGACTCATACTTTAACATTATGAAAGTGTTCGGAGGTAATGCTTTCAAAGGGATCTGAAACCATAAGCTCAATGCTTATTGTTCAATAAAAAACTTTCCTCTCTTTTTTTTTTCTTTTTCTTTTATGTCCATATAATCTGATCTTTTTGATATCATATCTTACTTACAAATATGATTGTAACTTTCATTATCCTATAAAAAGTTTAACACTTAAAACCTCAAATCAAAAGATAGTTCTGCAATCATGTTTATTATTATAGAAAACGTCATAAAATTGCCACATACTCACTCTTTATTGGATGTCTAAAGCAATTACAGTTACAAATTTTCCATAATATGACATCTCTATAATTGAGACAGACATTTTCAAAAGCATAGTGTTAAGAACCATGATATCCACTACTCAACCATTTGTGCTGATTTTCTGTATTTAAGCACATATACTTATTTGAATTCTTTTTTATCGCATCATACTTACTTAAATTCTCTAGGTATGTCAAATATTATTTGGAGCACGCATACCAGTTTTAGAAGAACACATCATCCTATCAACAACATACAATACTTAACATATGAATTTACTCCATCTTGGGATATATAATTGGATTTGTAGTGTTTTCATTGAAACATAATCTGGTACTGAGTGAAACATAAGTCTTTGCCTCTTCTTGTATGAACACAATTTCTTGTCTAGTTCATCTACATTAAAGATTATCACAATTATCAATGTGAATTAATATCCCACTTTGGTTGGATAAGTGGTCCTTGGACAATATATAAATGTGAAGTAATCTTCCACTTTTGAGCTAGTTTTTGAGTGTGAGTTAGGTCCACACTAATGTGGAATCAGAGCAATAAAACCATTCTACAACAAACTTCTGCAACAATTTTTTTCCCCATAATATTTCTTCACAAATCGATCGGAATCTTCGATTCTCAATGGTTACTCGCCGGATTTCATCCGGAATTTTTGACCAGATCGTCTTCTTCTCAACTCGACGAGCTCGATTTTGTCATTTTCTTGTGAAAATTCAGTCTCACTTCGAGATTATATGTCGTCTCTAAGCTGCATTTTATTATCAACTGGGAAAAACAACTGCAAGTCGAAGTTTTGTCGTTATTCATCAAATCGAGAGGAATTTGGTTCTCCGTCTTCTCCGAAGATTCATACACGGATTTCTGGTTCCTATTCACCTCGAATCAAATCAGTCACTCCGGTTCATGGTGATTTTCCTGAATCAACAGTATATCCGCATATCATTTCTTTGAGGTATACAACTCTTCTGTTAATATATGTTTGCCTTATCACTTACATAGTTCAGATCATCCTGGTTTAGTACTAGCCTCTGAACTGTTAGATGGTAACAACTATGGTGTTTGAATTATCGCAATGATCACTAGTTAAGAAGAAAATAATAAGCTTGGATTTCTAGATGGCTATATACCGAAATCTCTTGAAATAGATCCGTACTATAAAATCTAGTGTCTCTGCAACAATATGCTGAATCTTAGTTGTTGATTAATAGTGCCATGAAATCGATCTATACAAGTATTATGTACTTCAAAAGTGGTTCAAATATTTGGAAAGATCTTCACACAAGATTACAAAAGTTTAATCTTCCAAGACTACAAGCTTCACCATTAGATTCATTCGTTTAGACATGGAATTATAGACTTGTCAACTTATCATACCAAGACTCAGCTTATGTGGAAAGAAATTTAAGGCATACAACCTCCTTCTCGCACTGTTGAAGACTTGTTGACTGAAAAGGAAACTAACTGTGTCATTGATTTCCTTATGTGGCTTAATGACATTTATGAACATATCAGGAGCCGCATTCTTATGAAGAAAAATCTTTTCACACTATCTAAATATACAATTTGTGGATCAAGAAGATAGTAAAAAATCATTTTGATTACTGGTTATGATTCTGCTGCCTTTTAAGAATCTCAATAACAGTCATCAAAGGCTGGTCAATACTCATTATCATCTTTTCAGGAACAAGACATGCCTCAATGTTCTCACTGCAGCAGGGTTGGCCATATAGCTGAGCATTGCTATAAGAAACACGGATATTCAACTACATTCAAATTAAAACATAAGGTTGATCAACCATCTACATCCGTTATGGATGTTGTGACATCTAATCTTCATGATCCAACAAAGACTGAGAATGAAAACATTGGAAATAACCTATCTTCAGATCAGATTCATCAACTGGTTGCCTTTCTATGCAACAAGCTTCATCCTCCCATCATCGCACTTACGCATGAGGTTCACTCTATCTCAGCGTCTTATGAACCTTCTGCTACAACCGTCCCCTCTATCATTTGTTCTTTTACCAAAAATACTAGGCGTTATGTCTGTTCCATTGATAATAACTCTTTAACAATGCTTGGATCATTGATTCAGGAGCAACTAATCATGGCTCTCATGAAAAATATTCTTTCATTTCCATTTGTCTCCTTCCTAACATCGCTGTTACTTTACCCAATGGGGTTCTTGTGAACATTGTTGAGATAGGAACTATCAAACTAAAGGTGATAACTTAGTTCTAGAAAAAGTCCTTTACATCCCTCATTTCAAGTTTAACCCCTTAAGTATTAGATGTCAAACTAAGATTATGGGATGTA
Organism: Orychophragmus violaceus; assembly: GCA_030180135.1. NCBI lineage: Eukaryota > Viridiplantae > Streptophyta > Magnoliopsida > Brassicales > Brassicaceae > Orychophragmus > Orychophragmus violaceus. The sequence continues at coordinate 29,515,899 of CM058240.1, read as the reverse complement.
GAATATGGTTTGATGCTATATTATGTGGTATTCAGGATATTATACGGGATTAACGATTGTAATGAGTATAGAGATTTCAAAGCTCTATCTCCTAGACATTAAGTCTCTTTCAAAACCATGTATTTCACAACCTTTTATCAATGTTGCCTTATCTAGCCATTCTCTTTGGCATAAGCGCTTAGGTCATTTTTTTTTTTCATAACTTCAAAGAGTGAAATCTTCTTTATCTTTACAAAACAGAAAGCTCATTTTGACCAGCATTGTAAAGTTTCTCACCTTTCAAAACAAAAACATTTACCTTTCACTTCTAATAATAATAAAAATGACAAACCTTTTGACCTATTTCACATTGATACATGGGTCTCTTCTCTATATCTACTCATGAGGATTATAGATTCTTTCTCACAATCGTAGACAATTGTTCTAGGGCCATTTGTATATATCTTCTTAAACACAAATCTGAGGTGTTAACAGTGTTCCATAGCTTCATTGAGATTATATAAAGACATTTTTATATTAAGATAAAAGGGTTAGATCTGACAATGCTCCAAAACTCAATTTCACCAAATTTTATCATTCAAAAGGCATTGTGTCATTTCATTCCTGCCCTGAAACACCTCAGTAAAATTCCGTGGTTGAAAGAAAACATCAGCACATTTTAAATGTTGCTCGCTCACTTTTATTTCAATCACACATTCCTCTTTCATATTGGGATGACTGCATTCTAACTGCAGTTCACCTAATCAGTCGTCTCCCTGCTCCTATATTGAATAACAAAAGTCCTTATGAAGTCCTTACTAACAAGCTGCCAGACTATACTCAATTAAAAGTCTTTGGATGCCTCTGTTATGCTTCTTCTTCTCCGAAGAATAAACATAAGTTCAATAGACATAAGAGTCCATGGTTAAGACCAACATATGCTTTCTCACAAAAACACTACCTATGTAGCTTGTATAAATGGCCCATCTTGTTGTGGTATGTCCAAGATATTGAAATTTCTCACCCACATCTTGAAAGGGCCAATCAAATACTCCACATCGGTTGGGTAAGTGGTCCTTGGTCAATATATAAGTGTGTGGAAATCCTCCACTCTTGGAATATATTTTTAGTGTGAGTTAGGTCAACACTAATACTTGTTCTATCTTGGTAATGTTTTTTTTTATGTAGTATGGTTTCATGTTTGCTTAATCTTAACTTTGAAACTAATTTCGCATTCAAGTTATTGTCTAATGTACCTAGTATGCATTTACAACCTTAGAGATGAAGTTCACGCTGATAGTACACAAGAGCGAGTCATGATCAAGAATTGGAAGTGATATATACAGAAGTCTGATCTATCAAAGACTGGCTTTGCAACGCATATCCACGGGTATCTTTTTGTTTGGATTCAGATTCTATGAACAAGTATCTAGTGCAATCTAAAATCTTAAGGTTACCAATCAATTGATGAGTTTCTATGATCTGGTTATGATTTTTTGCTTTGTGACTATTTGTAACATCCCTATCCAAACCCAAAACCCAAATTTCTTTTCCTAAATCCCCCTAATCCCAAAGCCCATATAACTTAACCTAGGGTCTCCTCTTTATTTTTTCCTATAAAATGAGGTAGCCATCAAAGAGAAGAGGCAATAGAAGAGACAAAGCAAAGCTCTGCCTGTTTCTCGTCACAACATCTGTCGCCAGAATCCTCCAGCAGCCGTTGTCGTCGTCAGCCGTGAGCCGTCATCCACCGTTGTCGTTCGTCAAGCTCGGTCTTCCTCTCTTCTCGTGCCATCTCTTTCGATCCTTCTTCCCAAGTTAAATGAATCCATAATCTCCGTCAAATCTTCTCTTTTATTTGTTCCCTGTCGTATTTTGATTGCCATGTGGTGTTATATCATAAATCTAATCTCGTTTCTTCGATCTTTCACTTTTCTGAATGCAGAACTATGATCGAGGTAATTTTTGCCTCAGATTGATTCGCGTTTTCTCGGAGATCCGTAAGAATCCACGGGATGCAAGATATTTCATTGGAAATCTCTCGGTTTCATCTTTCCAAAAAGATAAAAATTGCTCAATTCTGACTTACCGTTTATAAGTTATTGCCTGTTTTCTAAAACGTGTTTGTTCATGACGAATATGTGATTAGTTTAGCTTTCTCAGTGTTTTGAGTTGGGTAAAATGTGTTTTGAGTTGCAAAAACAGATTCTGCTTGATCTGAATCTTTGCAGGGACTAATTATACACATACATATAGCTCTCGGTTTAAGAAGAATCGATCTAGATCTTTATATCATGGAGAGACATATTCCTCTTATGCGATCTCGATCGCTGTCCATTCATGTTCGTATGCAGTTCCTCGTCGTCAGCCAATTTCAAGGTGAGGACCGGTCATTATCCTTACCTTAATCTATCTAAATACTGTGACATGAGTCCTTTGTTAATATCACATTTCCTATGTAGTTTAGATCTAGTTGTTGACTTTTGGTTATGCAATTTAAAGAAGATAGAATCTTAGGTTATCATCTAAAACCGAAAATGTTGTTTGCGATTGATGGTTATGTGTGAGATAGATGTATTAGCTTCCCGTGAGGGATGTTTTTCAGGACACAAACGAAGGTGGGTCTCGTGCGCGTTCTTTTTGTCGGGAGGGGGATGTGATGAGCCCTCCGAATGGTGCCATGAGTTTCATGGTGTGTGGGGTATAGCGGCCCGTGTAGGTCCATGAGTGTGTGAGAATGGTGCCTCGTTAAGCACGAATGAACGAGTTAGTTTTGATGTTGATTATGTGCATTCGAGCGATTGATTGCAAGATGTTATTAGTTTTGGACTTGTTTCTTGGTATTTTCTGGTTTAAGATAAGATCATGGGTCCCTAGGACCCGCACTCACTGGGTAATTGTTGTTAATCAATTCTCAGTCCTTTTTTTCTTTACCCATTCTTTCCCCCGCAAGAATAGTATCATGAGTTCAATTGCTGGTTACATTGGTGGTTTTGAACAGGAGGGAGCGTGCGTGAGACTGTTTGGACCATGGGAGGACATGTCATCTAGCCTTCGAGAAAATATGCTTGTCCTAACGTCGTCGTTTCCAGTTCTCCGGGAGTGGGGCATTACAATTAGTATCAGAGTTTGGGTTAAGGTCCCTCGGTTCTGCCCCGAGGGATCAGCTTATGTCGTTTTCTAGAAACCTTGTTTCCGTTTGTGAAAAGTGTTTATGAAAGTTTAATAACCCGGGTAAAAGTTACAAAAGTGTTTTCAAACCACCAAATAGAGTAGTATGTGACTTCTTCTATGTGTTAATAGTCTAGTTAGATATTCCTTGTAGGTTGTGGTCGGTGCCCTTTGACCTTAGTGGTAGCTATTTCTCTTAAGATGTGTGTCGAGATATATGTCAGGATGTATGCCATTAATGTGTATATTGAGATGTATGTTGAGGTGTATACCAACGAGGTGTATGTTGAGATGTATGTTGCGGTGTATGCCTTTGCGGTAGTAGATGCCATTGAGGTGTGTGTTGAGATTGGCGTTTGTTTGGAGTGCTCATCCAACCAGCCGTGGAAAGGCGACATGAACGTGGTGGCGTTCACTAGAGAGTTCAAGAATCATTCCTAGTGGAGTTCCCGAGGTGAATTGAAGAAGATCTTTCGTGGTGTTTTTGAGTCCATGTTTCTATCTTTTCCTCTGTTATTCTCCTCCAGTATCCGTTTCTAGTCTTGAATCTCCTTCCTTTTCCTGGTGCTCTCTTTCTTTCCCTGTTCTGGAGTTGAACCAGTTTCTTTTCCTTTTTGGTTTGAGCTTTCAGTCTCTTCTTGTTCCGCAGCTTTTCGCAATGTCTTTATAACAAGAAGAAGTTGTTGTCCTTCTCCTGTGCAACTTTTGCGATCTCTACGAAGATGTCTCCATATTGTGTCTGTTCATGACGAATATGTGATTGGTTTAGCTTTTTCTGTTTTCTGAGTTGGGCAAACAGATTCCGCTTGACCCGAATCTTTGCAGTGAATTTTAAACACATGGATATAGATATCAGTTTGAGTGGAACCGATTTAGAGCTTTGTATCATGGAGCGCCATGTTCCTATTCCGCGATCTCGATCCCAGTCTGTTGTGTTCGTTTGTGATTCATCGTCGTCGCCAGCCAAGCCAAGGCGAGGACCTGTCGTGATATCTACCTGAAATCTATGGACATGGGTCCTTTTTAATATCGTCTTTCCTAGGTAGTTTAGATCTAGTTGTTGACTTATGGTGATGCGATTGAAGGAACATAGAATCTTAGGTTATCATCTAAAACCGAAAACGTTGTTTGCGATTGATGGATATGTGTGAGATAGATGTGGTAGGTTCTCGTGAGGGATGTTGTTTGTATGACACAAACGAAGGTGGATCCCGAGCGTGTTCTTTTCTTCGGGAGGGGGCGTGTGACAAGCCATCCGAATGGTGCCAGGAGTTGCATCGTCTGTGGGCCGTAGCGGCCCATGTAGGTTCATGAGAATCTGAGCATGGTGGCTCGTTAAGCACGAATGGACGAGTTAGTTGTTGAGGTTGATTGTATGCCTTCGGACGATTGATTCCAAGATGTTATTAGCTTAAGACTTATTTATTATTATCGTGCTAGTTTAAGATGAGATTGTAGCTCCTTATGACCTGAACTCACTTCTGTTGTTAATCAATTACGCATTCCTTTTTTTTTCCCCGTTCTTTCCTCCGCAGAACTGGTAGCAGAAGTTTAATTGTTGGTTACATTGGTGGTTTTGAACAGATGAGAGTGTACGTGGGATTCTTGGGACCATATGAGGACATATCAGCTAGCCTTGTGGCGAAGACGCTTGTTCTAATGTGGTCATTTCCGGTTCTCCGAAAGCGAGGCGTTACACTATCTATACCTTTAAATGAGAAGTAATTTTTGGCGAAAGCTGATGTGTCATCACGAGAGAGCTCTAAAGGAGGATAATGATGACGTGTAAATAGTGACATGGCAATGCCAAAAATAACTTAAAGGGTTTAGAGTTGAATTTATTTACGGGAATGCCATCATGTCGATTTTAATTCGATTAATTAATTCATTATCCTAAAAAAGCACAATATATTTTTTCAATATTTTATTAGTTCGAGTTTTTAAAAAATATTCTATGGCATATACCAATCTTTCGAGAGAAGTTTTCTATAAATTAGTTAAACCCTAAATCAATTGATCCTTATAAATACAGCTTCTACCATGCTCACGTAACATCCACATACAATTTTTTTTCTTCTATTCTATCGAAATTAACATGGTTCTAATTTTATATTGTGGTATTGATGAATTTTCAGGTTTGTTTCATATCAATCCAAATAAAAAGGTATTGATTTCTTATAATTATTAATGTTCTAAAATTTTATATTGTGATCTTTACGATTTTGCAGATATGTTTCATATTAAGCCAAACCAAAAGGTATTGATTTCTTATAATTATCATGGTTTTAATTTTTATATTGTGCTATTTATGATTTTGCATATATGTTTCATATCAAGCCAAACGAAAAGATTTTTTTTTTTTATAATTATCATAGTTCTAATTTTTATATTGTGTTATTTATGATTCTGCAGGTATGGTTCATATCAAGCCAAACAAAAAGATATTGATTTCTTATAATTACAGTTCTAATTTTTATATTGTGCTCTTTATGATTTTGTATATATGTTTTATATCAAGTCAAACGACAAGGTATTGATTTTTTTATAATTAACATGGTTCTAATTTTTATATTGTGCTATTTATGATTTTGCAGGTTTGTTTCATATCAAACAAAATAAAAAATATTATTTTTTATCATTATCATGATTCAAATAAGATATTAATTCCATTTAAATGTTTTGGCAACTAAAAACTCTTCATAATTTTTTAAGATTATTCTTAATTCTTAAGGAATAAAAAAATTCATTTTAAAATAATTAAATATATATGAAGTGAGGTAGTTAAGTTGTTAGTATATTCCAACTTTCTTACATTGTTTTTACCATAAACAAATATTATGAATATTGTATCATGTGACTTATCGGGCAAAGAAACCATAATGGTTCCACTATGTCTCAAAAGTTGTGATCATAACTTGGTTTTTATTTTGGTCACATGGGTTAAAAATTTTATGGTAAAAACTTATGGTTAGTTATTGCAGGCATTATTATGGGTCAAATTCTGAGATGCTCCTTGATTCAAAGTCAATTTCTCTTATACTCTTGCCTAATCGACCATATTCTCCTACTCCTCCCCTTATAAGGTTATCCTCATTCTACCCTTAATGAACTAATTAAAAAAATCTAAAATAAATTAATTAATCAACCAATCAGAAAATAGCTTCTCTCTCCTCCCCATACGACGCTCTCTCTCTCCAGTTCGATTTCGGCTCCAAAAACCAGATTTTGAATGCGTCAATCTATCACAATTCAACCATCCCAGCAAATTCGGGATTCCGGTCAACCCAGGTTAGTTCCTCCCCTTTCTTGCCGTCACTTCTCTCTTTTTTTTCTCTTTTATTGCTTGAGCTCGATTGGAGGTCGATTTTAATTTCTGGTTGGTAACTTTAGAACATTGTGTTGGAATCCATGTTTCTGATGTGAATTAGATAACTGAATTGATAATAAATCGAAATATGTGGTTTAATCGTACTGAATCCTATTGTTGTTATCGCATTTGTCGATTTGGGGATTTTGGGGATATTTTTCATCTGAAGATAAAGTTGCTCAACTTAGTAAAACTTGGTAATAATAGATTCGTAAGAACCGGTACAACCTGGTAAAACTACTATGGTGGAAGTGGTACAACTTGGTACAACCTGGTAAAACTACTTTGGTGGAACTGGTACAACTTGGTAAAACTTGGTAAAACTTGGTAAAACTACTGTGGTAGAACTGATATAACTTGGTATATTACTGTTGAAATCTGAGTGCTAATTGATATTTTTATGTCAATTTCAGAAGAGGATGAGTTCTCCTATCACAAACATACATTTTGATTTTGAAGGACATTATTCAAAGACCGGAGATGACTATGAATGGATTCCTAGAGAAGCTCGGTTGTATGGTATATCGTTTAAGACATCATCTATGGAGGAGATAACGTATTCATTGTTAGTGGATAGGATACGCAGAAAGATTTCAATAGATGATTCTACAAAGAGGCTGAATTTGAGTTATATTCCATTGGTAGTGAAACCTCAAAGGCAATCGTATATTTTTGATGACGAGGATGTTTATGTGTATCTAACCTCTGTGGATAAAGAGCAACGAAGAAGTGTTTTGCATGTAGAGGTTGTCACAGATTTGGAAATATTTCCGATCACCGAGCAACTTTCAAGAGTAGAGAGGGGGAAACGAGATGGTGGGAGTTATGGTGAGCTTATTTCTAGTGCCCGGGATAATATTGGGGTAATTAATGCTGGTGATCCTACTCATGTTACTGGCGAAGAATCAGCAGAACAACCTCATGAGCATACTGAGCCGTTTGAGCCGTTGGAGAATGTTGCTATTGGAGATGGTGATATTGTACAACATGATAATATGCATGATATGGATATGGTTGAATCAGTTGAGCTTCCCCGGGTTGTGGAAGAGACAAGCCGTTTAGATGAATGGGAAGATGGCTTGGGTTTTGAAATAGGTCAAGAATTTAAATGTAAAGAAGATGTGCAGTATTTGGTTGATAAAGCCGCAAATCTGAACTGTTATGGGATCTTAATAGGCAATTCAGATAAGAGTCGATACGTGGTGAAATGCCGTGAAGCGAAGCAAGGTTGTAAATGGCAGTTGAGAGCTGCAAAGATTAAGAATTCAACCATGTTCTCGGTTAGAACATACAAGAAGATGCATTCATGCTCTCGGACAAGTACTAGTGGTATAAGCAACAAGAGGAAAGGTACACCACGGTTAGTTGCAAGCGTCTTAAACGAAGACTATCCCGGTAACTTCGATACTCCATGTCCTAAAACTATTGTGCAGCTTGTCCAAAGAAGAGCCGGTATGGAAGTGTCGTATTCTACGGCTTTTAGAGGGAAAAACCTAGCTGTTTCTGATATCCGTGGTAGTCCAGTTGATGGTTTCAAGATGTTGCCTTCTTATTTGCATATGTTGGAGAAGGTGAATCAAGGAACAAAAACCGATTTGGTTTTGGATGAAGAAAGAAGGTTCAGGTATCTATTTGTGGCTTTGGGAGCTTCCATCGAAGGGTTTGTAGCCATGAGGAAAGTGCTCATCGTCGACGCAACTTTCATTAAGAATGTATATGGAGGTTATTTAATATTCGCCACTGCGCATGATCCGAATCATCACCACTATCCCATTGCTTTTGCTCTAGTTGATGGTGAAAAGGAAGAAAGTTGGATGTGGTTTTTCAATACGCTGAAAACCGTTATACCGGATAGTCGTGAGTTAGTTTTTATTAGTGACAGAAATGCAAGTCTTATCAAGGCAATAGCTCTAGTATACCCTCTCTCGGATCATGGTTATTGCATCTACCACCTGTCACAGAATGTGAGAGGAGCAGTTTCCTACGAGAACAAGGAGGAAGTTGGAAACAAATTCAGGGAAATTGCTCGGATATACTCTGAGTCTGATTTCCTAAGGCAATATGGCGATTATAGGAACAGATGTCCTCAAGCAGCTGAATATCTTGACAAAAGTGTAGAAGTGAAGAAATGGGCAAGGTGTTATTCTCCCGGTGCAAGGTACAACATAGACACCTCTAATTGTGTGGAGTCTATGAATGCAGTTTTTAAGAAGGCCAGAAGGTATCATCTACTACCTATGATCGATGCACTTATTGGAAAATTTGCTGAGTGGTTTAACAGTCATAGGAAAGATTCCGTTTCTGGATCGAGCGCGCGAAAATTGGTGCCGGTAGTGGAACTTGCGTTGCACGCTAGAATTGTGAAAGCGGCCAAACTTACGACATTTGAACTTAATGCATTCGAGCTTGAATACGGTGTTGTTGGAGACGACGGAATTACTTATATGGTGGATTTGAGACATAACAAGTGCAGCTGCAGACTCTTTGATATTGACAGGTACCCATGTGTCCACGCAATAGCTGCTACTACTAAATTCTTGAAGCAAGACATTAGGCCGACGGAATTGAAGGATTTGTATGGTCTGTGTTCGCATTATTACATGATAGAATTATGGGCTTTGTTTTATACGAGGACAATTTTTCCAGTTCCGTATATGTCTGAGTGGATTATTCCAGAAGAGGTAGAAAAGTTGTACGCTTTTCCTCCAAATTATGTGAAAAGAAAGGGAAGAGTCCAAGAAACAAGATATACGTCAATTGGGGAGCACGGCCGGAGAAGGAGCAAGAGGAAGGCAAGAAAGAATTTAGAGAGCTGGTTTAATTGCAGTAATGGGAGCCAAACTGATGTGAGCCAAGAAGGAATTTAGTTGTATTTGTCTTTCTACAGTTTTCATTTGTTGTCATTTGTTGTGTAACTTTGAAAAACTTGGTAAAACCAAGATTTGTAAAATCTTAATTCTTTGTGAAATTCAATTTTTATAATAATGTTAAATATAACAAACAAACTAAAATACAAACTATATAGCATATCTCTTGCTAAAAAAAATATACGCTTTCAAAATTTAAGGTAAATATTGTAGATTTGTCTATGAGCAAGCAAATATCATATACATTTAACAGTTATTTATCTACGTGAATCATCTTAATCTTCAAAAAGTCAGATAGTATATGTATTTTCAAATATAATTGCATGAATTAATTTGTAATGCATATATATAGCCATAGATCTTGAGTATAACCAATTATTTATTATTAAAGATAGAGTATAACCATTAAAACTGAATTTTGGCAGAAGTAAAACTTCACATTTTTTGGTAAAACTGAAAACTTGGTAAAACTTTGATTCCCGCCTAAAAAATTTGAAACTCCCGCCCCCCAAATTCCAAAAATTAAATTTTCCCCCCTTTTTTTGAAAAATCCTTATCTATCTATTTTTCTATTTTTCTCTCATTTTTCGTTCTTCTCCCTCTCTCTCTAACCAGAATCAGAATCTCCATCTCTCTTCTCTCGAACCTCTCTCGATCTCTCCCTTTCGGATCTATCTCACCCTCAAATGAGTACAGAGAATTTCATGCTCCATCCCTATGAAGAGGAAAGGAGGCACAAGGAATACTTCGATCGTCTTGACGCAGTGACCTATGCGGAATACGGCATCCCAAAGAAATGCCCATGTGGTGGCGGTATCGTACGCGAGGTCGATAAGGTTACGCATGTGGATACTACACTGGGCCGTAACTTCTTTACTTGTCAAAGATGGAGGGTAAATGGAACTCTGAATTTGGTGTTTTTACGATGGACCCCATTTTCCATTTATTTGGTGTAACTCCGAATTTTTTGTTTTTTTTTGTAGGCCGATGGACTCCATGTTCGTCAACCATGGTTGCATGGTGTCGAACAAGAGTTTGAGAAGTTGCTGCACAAGATTGAAATGCAAGAGGTCAAAATCGCAGGCATGCATCTGGAGATTCAGAGCAACCAAAGAGAGATTGCCATGTTAAAGGAGACAATCGAAGGGATGCAAAGCTGATGTGGTTTAAGATCTACTATGTTTGGATATCTATGTTTGAATTATGTGTTTGTTTCTATGGGATTTTCTATGTTGAATGCTTATTGGTAGTGTTTAAGTTTGAATGGATGTATTCTGGATAACTTGGCATAACTAGGTAAAACTACTATGTCAAACTTTGTAAAACTAGAGAAAATTTGGTAAAACTCGGTAAAACTACTATGTCAAACTTTGTAAAACTAGGGAAACTTGGTAAAACTTGGTAAAACAATGTAATATAATCCAAACATAATTTAAGCTATTACGTTAAACATAGATAATTTAAGCTAAATATCCAAAGTACTCAAAGATAGATAATTCAAAACCAAAAGTACTAAAAACAGAGAAGATCACGGTTTGGTGGTTCCCTCAGCAACTTGGGTCTTCCCCCTAGTCATCACGGGACTCCTAATCTTTATCTTTTTTTGCTGGAACGTTCTCAACGGATTCAACAGCTCTCTTCTTACCTTTTCTGTCCTCGTCCTTCTCGGCCTCAAATACTACCTTCTCAGCCTCTGTTACTTTCTTTGCTTGCTCTGTTTCCCCCTTGTCTTCCACGGTTTCTTCCTTCTCTTTTTCTTTTTCTCTCTTCTCTTCTTCCTTCTCTCGCTCTTTTTCTCCCTTCTTACTGCTTTTCTTCGCATTCTTCTTTCTTCCCTTTCTTCCCTTTCTTTCCTCTTGCACTTTAACAACACTAGGCTCACAAACGATTCCTTCAAAAACACCATCATCGCCAGTAGCCTCAGGCTCTCTTGGTAATGTCTCCTTAACACCCGCTCTTAGTGCATTCACAACCGATTCCATATCGGTTAATCTACCGTTATACGTCTCAGTCAACTCCTTGAACTGAGCATCGTAATACATCTTCATTCGAGACTCTGTTTCCTCATTTCTCTTCTTGATTAATTCCTCCACATCCGCAAGACTTAAAACAGTAGGAGTAGGAGCCCCTTCCGGATACTTCGCAGCCTCATTCCCAGCATCACTCTCAGACGCCTCATGAATCGCACGAGGTTGCTCTTGAGCCTGAGACGCACGACCAGACACATCTTGGTTGAAAAGTTCTTCAAACCAGATTGTCTTCTTCTTCTTGAGCAGCCTGTTCCAACCATCGACTATTGGGTCATCCACATCATTCCAGCCAGAATCAGCGTCCATGGTATTCTCTAGAAGCGTCATTTCCATGGGAGATGCCTCCAAGATGCTTTGAATATCCTGGAAATATAAGAAGAAACAATTAAATATCAACCTCAACGTATGATACGAGATACTAGGATTAGTAGTATGATATGAGATACTAACCTTGGTAGTTCCAAGCTTCTCATTTATCTCTGAGATACGGAAAAACCTTGACCCCACAGTTTTATACCTCATCTTGCACATTCGCGGGCAATCCTCATCCGCACCCTGAACCCTTTCTCGGAAATGGTTCTTCAGAACTGGGATGGCCTCAAATGGAAGGACCTCCAGAGGAACAATGCATCCAGGAAATACCCATGAAGTGGGTGCCACTCCTCCGGTATGCTCAATGAAGTGCAATATGTCTTTGACGTTCTCCTCGAATGACAAACGCCCCCACGGAAAAGTCTTGCACATCTCGAGATCATCAATGGCTCTGAGGAAGAAACTCTCAACGGAAGTAGCTCCTTTGCCTGTCCTCTTCTTCCCAATGATCACGGATGACAAGAAGTACAGGACAACCATCTTCAAACGATCATTGCCATACTTTCTCTTGCCAATATTTTTTTCGTTTTCATAGCTAGGAACTGCTTCTCAACTTCTTCATGTGTAACCTTCTCTTCACCAAAGTACTTAGCAATAAAACCTGAGCCACCACCAAGGGATTCGTAGTGGTTTGGATAGGAGTGACAGAACAACCCCGAAACGAGTGCATGCTCCCTAATGGAATAGCGGATTGGAACGCCGTTGACAATAAACCCTAGCTCCATCTTCTTATCCACAGCCGTGACCCTTATAAGAATCATCCACAGTCCCATCCATTTTGAGCTTGTCTTCTGACCCATGTGGAAGAAGTGCTTGAATTGTGGATGCTCATGGAACCAATCAAGCTCATCATCCTCGAGAATGTCGTCTACAGTCTTCACAGCTTTGGCGATGTAGCACTTAGAAGAGAGCTTTATCGTCTTCACATACTCTGTGGGAGGGAAACACATCCTGAGGGGCTGCATTGGTTCGGTTTCGTCCTCTGAATTCTGCACACACAAAAAGTTAGACCAAGTATTACCCAGTTATACTAAGTTTTTCCAAGTTTTACACGAAAGTTATACTAAGTTTTACCAAGTTTTACTCTAACTATACTAAGTTTTACCAAGTTTTACTACGTTTTACCAAGTTTACCAAGTTTGACACCAAGTTTGACACCAAGTTATACCAAGTTTTCTGTCTTTTCCAAATCAAAGTTTCACTAATTCCTACAAAGTTTTACATATCCGAAATCGACAAAAATTATACATGCAAGGCCCCATAAATGGAAATGCCAGAAATACGTACCATTCCTTCCTTGAGTTGTTGACTGTGGTGGGTTAAAGAGCGGATTTCACTGGTTCGAACAACTTCTTCTTCTTCGTGAAACCCTAGTCCCGGAACGCGGGAATCTTCAACTTCATCCTCCTCGACTACGGCTGGATCCACTACGGCTTTCTCCTCATCGTCTTCGGCTTTCTTCTCCTCGTTTATCCCTCCGGCTTCTTCCTCCTCACCGTCTTCTGTTTCATCGTCGTTCTCAATCTCTTTGGCGTCTTTTTTTTCTTCCTCCGCATTCTCGGATTCTTTATCCAAGTCTGTTTCTTCTTCATCGTCAATTTGTTTCCACACAACTTCGGCTTCTCGATTCGCCTCTTCTCTCGGGTCTCTCTCGGTTGGGGATTCGTTTGGAGGAATCGATTTATCCTCTACTCTCTTCGACTTTCGTAATTTATTTCTCCCATAACTCAGCATCTTTTCCTTCTACAAATGGAGGATTGAAATTTTTGTCGGAAAACAGACGGAAAACTGGGGAAAACTGTAAGAAAAAGGGAAAACGAACGGTTGAATAGGATATACTGAAGAGAAAAAAGGATTTTTGATTTTGACCTTAAGTCTTTTTTTGGATTTAAAGAGTATATCCGACCCGACTCAAATGGATCGACCAAACTCTTTGGGTCAACCCAGGTTAGGTTGTAAATAAGTTACAAAATACAGGTTTTGCTGTCTTTTACCCCTTCTCTCGAATTAAAAAAAAAGAAAATAATTTAATGGGAGAGGAGTATATGGGACTTTGACTTTGAGTCAAAGAGCCCTAGAGAATTTGATCCCATTATTATATACACAGGTCAAAAGTCATCGGTTAACTATAAGTACCATAACCAATTTTTATGTATTGCTATATAGAGATATTATGAAAATATTTTAATATCTTTTATGAATTCAACATGAATTTTAAAAAGTTATGATCAATTTTATGTTAATTTCATATTGTTTCATTTAAATTTTTCTAACTTGATTTGTTAGGTGTGAAGATTTTTTAGAAGACAAGTGAAGATAGCAACAAAATCCATGGAGGATATCGAGAAAACCAAGTCAATAGAAATAAAGAAGAAACTAAACGTGTTGATCGTAGATGATGATCCATTAACCCTTAAAATTCACTAGACGATTATTCTTTTGTTCATTCTTTTGTTCGATTATTCTTTTGTATAAATATTAAATATATTTTTTTTGTCAAAGATTATAAAATGATATATATTTTTATAATTTTGATGTTTTTAATTCACCTTTTTTATGGAAATGATATATTTTGATTTTAAAATTTCTTAAATTTATCATTTCCTAATTTTAACCTTAACAAAAAAGGCAATTTGAATTATATTTAATTTTAATAAATCACACTTTTTCTCTTTAATCTTTTTAAATCTTAACCATATAAGAATTATAAAAAATTAAATTTATTTTATTATAAAACTTTCATATTAATCCATTTATGTATAGATTTGTTGATACTTTGATTTCATTGGATATATTTATTAGTAAAATATAATAAAATAAAATATTATCAATATAATTATGTTGAAAATATTTTATTATTTTTATTTATATGAATAAGCTTTTAATTCGATTTATTCTCTTTAAACATTAATACTACATTTTTATGAAACATTAATACTAAATTTAATGTCCGCACATGCGTGTGAGATATATTGATTAATAAAACAGAATCACATAAAACATTTCCAAAATAATCATGTTTTAAAATAAGAATATTCTTGGTCAACACTAAATGCCCTATAATTTCGAAAATCAAATCTTAAAAGTAAATATTTATAAACTAAACGCCAAATCATTTCGAAATGTAAATATTTCCATATATACAAAATATTCGAAATTCAAATGAATGTGTATAGCAATCAAAACGAATAAATTTAAATATCATAAAAAACTATAATATTCTCATGCAATATATTTAAAACTAAATTAAATTTTAAATTTTACCTAAATATTTTACTCAATATCTTTTGCAAGACGAATTTTCTTCAATCCCGAGAAGTTTTAATTTCAATAGGTTAGAAATATTCAAAGTTACTCCTTTTATATTTTGTGTTTAAATTTTTAAAAATTAAATTTATAACCCAAAAAAACATGTGAAATTAATACTTTATAGATAAACCTAAACGGATTTTATATCCCTAATAAAGTTTAAAAATAATTTTATAAACAAATCTAGACGGATTTAAATAGACATGTGCTACTCCTCATGGGTGAGTCAAAATGGGTCATAAATATAAACGGTTCTAAACGACTCGGTCTACCTATTTTAACATCTGTAAAACCATATAATTGTATAAAAATACACAAATTTAAATTTTGCAAGAAGAAAAAATCTCTTAAATAGCTCGAAAATGTTGGATTCAATCGGAGAAAACAAATTATAGGTTATTTCATTTAAAGAAAATTGTTTTGCTGGTTTGTTATAGGATTTTATTCATTTCGAATGTGTATAAAATTCTGATGTGTATATAATTATGTAAACGATGCATCTAAATGTATTTACATCCTAATGTGCATATAAACGATAAATTAAACCTTATATCCTGTTTTGTTTTGATACAAACCGAATAAACAACATACGTTAACTAACAAATAGTTTAATGTCAGCACATTCGTGCGTGTCGATCACCTAGGCTGATTAGATTCCATCGGAATTGTTACATCCGAATGTAACAACTCCGATGTGCATATAAAATTATGAATTAAACCTTATAACATCTCGACCGAGAGAAAAAAAAAAATCTTATATCACGTTTTGTCTTGACACCTAACAAAAAATACACATATTAACAAGCAAACATAATAATACCATCCTTTCTGAAGAAAGATATGTTGTTAGTTTTCCTTTAACTTTGGTTGGTTAAAGTCTGAATGTAACTATATATATTAGTCGCATATTAGTTGCAAATATATTTTTAGCGACTAATATGCGACTCATATTGTAGTCCTCACTTACCAGTTTTCTTGTAGTGCGATGTGCATATAAAATTATGAATTAAACCTTATACCATCTCGACCGAGAAAACAAAAATCTTATATCACGTTTTGTTTTGACACCTAACAAAAAATACACATAAATTAACTAACAAACATAATAATACCATCTTTTCTGAAGAAAGATATGTTGTTAGTTTTCCTTTAACTTTGGTTGGTTAAAGTACAAAATGTATCTATGTATTAAAGAACTTAGTTAGAACATGCTTGAATATTTTATATATCATATGTCAAAGAAATACATTGCATAAAGGATGTTTCGATGGTCATTATTTATTAACTAAACGTCAATATATATTAAAGAAAATTCTTGAATATTTAATACCACTATATAGTATATACCTCTGTTCAAAAACGCGGCCGAATCGCCGCGTTTGCGGCCGCAAAATCGCGGAACGGAGGTCAACCGTCGCGACTTTGACCAATTCGGCGTAATTACTCGGTAGACGATTAAACCTAATTAATCGTCCGCCTAATGCAATTAATCGCCTTAAATCGGATTAGTTAACCGATTTATTTTATATTTTAACTTTTTTCAAGCCCAACAAAATTGATGGGCCACGGCTAGTTGAAGCCTGTTTAGTTAAGGAGGAAGAAAACCTTTATTTATAGACTAAGTTTTTGGTATCCTCTTTAGTGTATTACCGATGTGGGATGTTGAACATGTCTATTTTAAAAATTATAGTGCTGTTATGCGGGTCCCAGTTGCTGACTTTTCTTTTTATTGTATCGTACATAGTATAACACTGTCGTATATATATATATGTCTCTATATGTAAAGACAGGGAAAATAACAAAATGGTGTTAGAGATGGGTCGAACCAGTCCCCAAGAAATCATTAAACTCCCTCATGAACCACTAGACTAGCATCTATTTTTGGTTTTATTCTACAAAAGTAATATATATATTAAATAAATCCATAAAAATACATAAAAACTAGGCCCCGATTACGCCCCGCTTAATCCCCGAGTTTCCGATAAATCGCTAAGCCCTGGTCGACCGCGCGTACAGCGTCTAGCGCAATTCCGAACAAGGGTATATACTAAAGAAAGCAATTGGGAGGCGTAGACTTTACAAATGAACTAGTCCAAAAGAAGAAATCATCATATATAATATAAAAGTTCAAGCTATATGCATCTTAAAGCGTCCACGTAGGATTTAAAAACTCAATATGATTGGTCCACTTTATCATTCAAAATTGAGAAAATTTACAAATTTTATAAATAGTAAAATTTACATAGAAATGGAAATAAAAAATATCCATAAATAAAAACATAATGTAATAAGAAACACAATTTTATAAATAGGAAAACTAACATAAAAATGGGAATAAGAAAGATACATAAATTGTCATAAAAAATGTCAAATAAGTGTTAAATAAAAAAGCATCCATAAATTATCATAAAAACATAATGTAATAAGAAACACAATTTTATAAATAGGAAAACTAACATGAAAATGGAAATAAGAAACATACATAAATTGTCATAAAAATAACAAAATATCAAATAAGTATTATTTACTTTAATTATGTATTTACTTATATTTAAAAAGGAAATTATAAAATTCAAAAAAATATAATTAATATTACGTACATGATTTACATTTTCCTTGATTAACATAATTTCCAACTATTATAAAAAGGAAATTAGCTTCTTTCTTAATTAGAAATTTTCTTTTTTTAAAAGTTTAGCAATTGATTATAAACACGCAACTCAAATTCCAATAGCTTACATAAATTTCTAAATCAAAAATATTTTTTGAAAGACAAAAATAACTTGATAAAACAATTGTCATTTCTCTTTCTAACTAACAATTTGCTTCTTTGTTTTTGAACGAGCTCTTAAAGGTTTTAACAAGAAACAAGTTTTGGTTAGAGTTCTTCACTTCTGGAGGCACGAAACATCAAAAAGTTTTTTAAGGGTCTTGAACTCCTTCTCATTGATCAAAAGGTATTTACAAATTTATTAATACATCATCTATTCAATATTTAGTTAACATAACTACTTATAAATTTTAACAAAATTATGCAGGGTACTGTTATCCACACATTCATATATGCTAATCGGGTATGTTACTATGAATAGAAATATTTTTTTTATAATATAAATATTAAAATTAAAAAATAATAATAAAATTACAAACTTTATTAATATTGAATTTAAACTAATTTAGAGAAATATAAAATCGAAAAACAATAATAAAACTACAAACTTTATTAATATTGAATTTAAACTAATTTAGAAAAATATAATAAATAAAATTATAAATATGTATCCGCGCTAAAAACCTAGTCATATATATAATTGGAGACATTTTTACTCTCCATTGAGGCTGTCCACATCAGCAAATTCATGAAGTCCACGTGGCAATCTCTTTTAATTCTATTTTTTGCTTGTTTAGTGACAAATAAAAAAATACAAGTTTACAATCACATGAATGAAACACCTTTAATCAACCTTACGGGGCCTGCAATTTATTTAGAATGTAGAAACTTAAAAAGGCTTAAGCCCATGTTCTAATACTAGCCCAAACATGTCAACCCTTGAATGTATGTGTGTCGTATCTTCTTCCCTCTTTGTCTCCACTGCCGCATCCTCCTCACCATAATGGCTATTCTCCATTACCTTCTTTTCCATTAATTCGTTGACTCTTTCGTCTTCCTTCCATTACTATCGGCACATCCTCCTAAAACACAATCAATTTCGCATATACCTCTCGACCTCCCAGACGTTCTCGAAAAATCTCTTTGAACCCATATAAATACCCATGTCGACAACAGAAAACGATCTTCGCCGCCTCCTTTTTCATACCTCTCGAGATCACCAGCATATTATACCCCTTCAGCTCTTGCTTATCTGTAATGGCGCAGGTAGATGTTGTCGCCACCCCTTCTTCTTCACCATACGTCACTTTCGACGGTCTCCAACTCTGACTCTCTTCACAGCGGAAGGTAGTTCACCATGCCTAGGGATGTTAATAAGGGCCACCCGGGCCCGTGTAAGCCCTGTCCGTTTAGAGCCCGTCCGTTTAGAGCCCATTTAGTCGGAGTCCGTTTAGAGCCCATTTAGTCAGAGCCCATTTAACACGAAACCCGTTTAAAGAGCAGCCCGTTTAAGAAACCCGTTTACAATATACAACTATTTGGGAATAACTTGAAGCTTTCGTTTTGTTTGCAGATACTTCTGATGGTGAAAAACAAGAATCATCAAGAAGTGCCGAAACAATGATATTGTTTTAACTTGAAACAAAACCAATGATATTGCCAGAAGCATACAATTTTTTAACTTGAAACAATGATGCACATTTTCAGTGTTCAAACAGTTCTTGTCGAGTGGCATATTCATATATATTTACTCAACCACACATAATCATCACGTCGTGAGTGATTCAAAACCGATCGTTAATCATATTCAGAATTATACTCTTCATTCCACACAGAATTCGATGTATAGTACATATTGACAATAGATCATCAAGAAGTGCCGAAGATATCTATTGCAAAACACATACACAATGCAGCTGATCCATACATATAATTCATATTTAAGTGAGACATTTTCATTCAAACTTATTTTTGATGAAAATGAACAAAACCAAACTGTGTTTTCCTTTAAAACAACACAAGTACAAAGTATGTAGTGTTGAAAGAGATTTACTTGATTCGATTTGAGTACATTATTGTTGATTTCTGTAATATTTAAATGAGATAAAACATATTTTTGATCATTAAGAACTGATAGCTTTTGATTATATAACGAGTAACGACAGTGATCATTAAGTTAAATCAAAGTCAAGAAAGAAAAAGAAGTTGAACAAGGCAAATCGTAGTTTAACAAAAGACTGGAAAGACCTGAAACAAACCACAAACCCACAGCTACAAGATAACATTATATAACAAGAACGCAAGTTAGAAGACAAGGAAAAGGACACATTACATGAAGATAGGTACTAAAGCACAAAAAAAAAAGTAAATAAAAAAATACGGGCTAGGCCCGTTTAAGTAGAACCAAACCCGTGAAGCCCGCGGACATAAACGGGCCCGTCCATTAAAAGCCCGTGTAAATAAGTGGTGTTAAACGGGCCACGGGCTTAACAGAATTAAAAGGGCTTGAGCAAGCCCGCGGGCTTTAGGCCCAATTTAACAACCCTAACCATGCCTATATGCTCTCTCTCTCTCTCTCTCTCTCTCTCTCTCTCTCTCTCTCTCTCTCTCTCTCTCTCTCTCTCTCTCTCTCTCTCTCTCTCTCTCTGTGATTCGTAATGACTGTACTCATGTATTTTCTACATGGCTGACACCGAAATTTGTTCTTCTGATGATGAATCTGAAAGGATAAAGTATTGCACATGTCAAGCGTCACTTGCAGGTTAGTACTACATAATCTTCTCAGGCTTCTCTAAGTTTGCATCAGTTTCTTTTTTAGATCGTTTGATATTTCTGATTTCTAGACGTATCGGAGCAAGAAGCTAGAGGCAGCGGCTTTCCATGATGTGTTCGTCTTGATCCACATACAAATTTAAGTAAATCAAATCATCATATTTATGCTATGAAACTGGTTTTTCTAAGTGACTTTTGAGCAGAGGTTGGAGATATGATGCTATTTGTTAGACATGATTGATATCCCTTATGGCGATTTAAGACATGTCTACAACTCTAAAGCATTTCCTTCAAGGTCGAACATATTATATTCCCTAGAAGTTTCAGATTTGTAGACCTCTTTGCGATCAGGAAGTTAAAAGATGTGTTCCTTTCTGCAAGGTACACAATCAAGGCGCTGTCTTTGCAAATCTTGGCATTAACTTTGTAATGCGACCTTCGAGCTGGTGTAACGAGTTAAGTGTAAATGAATGGCATAGTGTCCGTGGATAACTTGGCCGAGACAGCATCGAGAGCAAGACTCTGCCTCTGCTCGAGGTAGCTAACTCTCTCTCTCTCTCTTCGTTTTCAAAGTTACTATTGAACAGCTTGGTAATCATATTGTAATGTTTTGGTGAAATCTTATGCAGTTTAGGAGGACGACCAGTGAGAAAAGAGTCCGATAAGAACAGGCCAGAGAAGTAGCATCACTCAAAACGATTAAAACCAATGTCCGGAGGAGGAAATCGATTACCTGGATCTGGTAATTGCAGGAAAAAACCTACAGATGGTCTCAATGCGATCCTCTCGCTGTCTTTGTTCTGGACTTCATCTGGAGACTGTAGCGTAGCTGGCATAGTAGAGAGATAAAGGTTTAAACGTTAAAGGGATTCAAGGGATAAGAGTTTTTGGTAAGCCACATTTCTACTTAAATACAGTGTCTTCCTTAATCAACAATCCAAATGCTGGAAATATTTGGAATATCTGCCAGGCCTGCTACAAGAGTGATGCGCATTCGTTGTTCATGAGCTCGGTAATAATCAGTTTATAAGTGATCTGCATTCGTTTTATAAGTATCTTTATTTGAGTCTTTTATGGAAGTCTCTGTGATCATCAATGTGAGCTAACTAAATGTTTATCTCTTGCTGCTGTAAGTGATTAATTGCCATCTGAAAAGTTTTTATTTGTAACGTAGCCTTGATCGTCAAAGTTGACCGGATGATTAATTTTAAATGGACAATCAGGTTGGAACAGCTGCGGGAGATAAGTGGAAATCCTTGAACTGGATTTATAAACGTGTATTAAAAATACATGTGGGGTGAGGGTGTTAGCTCACATTGATGATCTCCAAACGTTAACTTGAACAGGATTTCATCTTTACCTCAGTTTTGTTTAGTACAGTAATAATAAACCCTTCTTTTTTCTTAACAATACTGCCCTCAGGTGTTATGTATTATTGATTCTCTGGACACGTGGATAAGGGGTGCAAGAACCTTTGTCTACATAATTTATATAAGATTTATTCAGCTTTTGTTGTATTCCTTGGTATATTAACACTTTTCTTCTTTAGGTGGAGTAATAGCTTTTTATAGTCTCCAAATTCCAGTGAATAGTGGATGCAGAGGCCTTTTTAACGCTTTTGAATACATTAATCAGAATACAAAGTACATAGTCTTTTCACGAAACACCCGCCAAAGTAATTGCAATCAAAGACAAATGAGGAAAATCGACAACAAAAACAGAGGAAAACAAACACAGCTGAAAACAGAGCACCATGAGGTGTTGCAAGATAAAGACCAACGACTCCACCAAGTCGAAGTGAACCCTTACTAGACAGGGTGAAGAAGATGATATAGTATCATCACTACGCATTCCTTTGATCCTCCAGAATGGTATGGTATAGCCATTGCGGTCCATGTTGAGCGACATATGATTGGAATTTTCTCTTTGTCGATAGAAGTGAACCACAACGTTTCTGGAAGTAATAGTATGCATACATGTGTATAATATATAGTTTGGTACCGAATGCAATCGATTGTAATACATTCTAAATCTGATCACATAAAGTAATAATACTTTACACTTTTATGAATTCAATTTGCATTTTTTTTATTATCAATCTTCATATGTTCTCCAGAAAGAAAAAAACCACAACGTAGTATCTTTCTTTGCACCATTTCTTTTTAAGAAGATGTTAACTTTGTTTATCAACAAAGCTAAGTATTTGTTGATGAGATAAGGAAGATTTGTACTGGCATATTCTACTATTTGTGAAATGTAAACTCCTGACATAAACATTGATACAATATCATGGAGTTGCCTCCTCTTTAAGTAATACCTAACCTGTATCATCTTTTGTTAAACTATATACACTCATTTAACGTCAGTAAGCTCAGTAATAAAGTTCACGAGTTGGTGGGTTTATTAACGCCACCGCAGCAGTTTCCGAATCCTCTGGAAATTCGAAGTCATCTTCAACTGCGTAGATGCGCTTAGTGCCAAATTCGTTGAACGAGCTGGGTTTACTTGGTATCACCACTGGTAATGATGTGTAAAATGTAGATACTAGCAGCCAACAAAACCAAAATAAACATTGCAGGAGATAGAATCAAATAGGAAACTACACCCCCGCGCGTGCGCGGGGGGTAAAGTCTCTAGTATATATAATGAGAGAGTTTTTTACTCTCCTCTCAGCGCGCCTCCTAAGCAAACGTTTTTAATCGACGTGGCATTTTTATTTACCTAACGTAAACGTTGGGTTTTATGATCCACATGTCCTATTCTATTCTATTGGGCCTCAGACTAAAGTATATGGATGAGCCCAATCTTTCAAAAAATGTTCTTTAATTTCGTTCGTAATTGGTACGGTGTTAGATAGTCTCTTCGGCTCTTCCTCACATGGCAGAGAAATAGAGAAGACGAAAGAGAGTGAGAGAGAGAGAGAGGTAGAATCGAACTGGCGATTTTTAGCCCTAGGCAAGCAATGGCGCAGTTTTGGCACTCGAGCTCTATCAGGAACCGATCTTCTTTCTCTGTGTTACGCATCGGAGATGAGGATTCGTCGTCGCCTCACGTACATGATCACTCTCCCAACGGCGGAGACGACGAAGGTGGATGCCCACGTCGTCCCTAAAGAGATCGAAACCCTCCGATCTGTTCAGTATCTGGGTTTCACTCTATGTTTCTTTTCTTAGGCGATGATCCTAAGGGTTCTCAGCAGAAGAATAAAATATCGCTCCTCTTGATATTGATTCGCGCCGTCGCAAGCTTGATCTCCGTTTATGGGAATATTAATCATTTGGTAAGCCTTTCCTTTCGATTTACCAATTGATATCTTTCATTGTTTTTACGTCTCCCAGATTAGGGGTTAATGATGGGAGGAAGGGGGAGATGTGAACGATGATACACATACATCAGAGCATGATCAATTGGAACATTACTGGGTCAAGTCAAATGGAAAGAATAAAAAAATGTTTTGGGCCTGATATGTTTCTGGGTCCTTACAGAAATTGTGTAGATCAAATGGTATATCTTGACTGCAGGAGAATAACTTCTTTTCCAAAATTTCATCGATATCGTAGTGTACGATTATTATTTGTTCGTTGATTCTACCAGATGATGAAGTAGACGAGTTGAAACTTTGTTTTTTTGTAGATATCTGACGGATCACCAGTTGAGAAACATTCAGATACTGAACGAGACCAATAAGGTCAGTGGCATAAGTCCTTTCATTTTAAGAACTTTGACTTGGCTTTATTTTATGGTTATGATTTGATCTTTGTTTATCGGTTTCCATTTGAAGGAACTTCGTTGTTGAGGCACTGAGATCAATCATGGAGATATTAACCTATGGCGATCAGCATGATCCCTTATTCTTTGAATGAGTCTTTATGCCAGCTATCGGTCAACCCTCTTAATTTCCTATTGACATATGCTAATATTTTGCGAACTGTTGCAGATTTTTTTATGGAGAAACAAGTGATGGGTGAGTTTGTACGTATTTTGAAGTTATGAGACTTTTTGAATATATGCATAACCTTTGACTTACGATCTTCTCCTGTTGTGATGCTGAAGGAAAGTCTTCAGAGTTGTGCTCAGTAGTTCATGTGGCACGCTCGGGGTTTGTTTACACCAGTTTTTTTAGAAAATGTTTCGACTTACTGTGATTTTTATTAACAATTATTTTTATATTTGGAATTTGTTTCTTTTCTGGTCTAAACTATCCCCTTCAACATATAATCTAATTTAATAATCCCTACAAAAGATTTAACTACATAACTATTGTTTAATTAAACTTAAACAATAAAACCAGAAAAAAAATAAAATCTAAAAAATAATATTTATCATATAACAACCAATAAATATATAACAAACATGAATATTTTAAGTTATATTAGAATATATTAAGTTATAAAGAAGACTATAAGATATATCTAAATTTTCAAATAAATACAAACATAACTACTTTAATATTTAACCTATATATACATATTACTTAGACCAATATTTTAAAAGAAAAAAGGATCATAAAATAAATTAGAACATATGAGAAAAGAAAAAGAAAAATAGGTTTAGACATTCGAATATTCGAATCGACTTTGGATCTATTGAGATATATGTGTTTTGGATCGTGATAGATATTTATGGAGTTTCAGATCGATTTTGGAGCGGTTCGATTCTTAATATTTAAGTTCGTAAATATCTGAATTTTTCAAATACGTCATAGTTCTTTTTATTATCCGAAAATTTTGAAAATATCCAAAATCTCAACAAAAAAATATAAGAGAACCTGAGATGATTAAAAATTAAACTCAAAATATAAAAACCATATTCGAATATCTAGACTAAAAATATATTTTTTAAATACTAAAATTATAGGCATAATACTCCAAAACAACTAATACAATTAATAGTGAAAGTCATTGGAATAAACACCACCTCCGCGCACGCGCGGAGGCTTAAATTCCTAGTATAATGAATGAGATTTGGTTTCCAGCTTCTGACATTGTAAGATCAGGAAAAATACCAAAAACTAGAAAAATCTCAAGTCTCCAATGGCAGAAGCACAACCATACCAACGTCCTCCTCAGGTGTTCCTCAGTTTCCATGGAGATGAGATGCGCGACAACTTCATCACATATCTTGTGTGGGGATTGAGAGACGAAAGAATCAACGTTTTCATTGAAAGAGGAGAAGCAAATAGGAGAAACATACGAAACCTTTTCACGAAAATCGAGGATTCAAACATCGCGGTCGTCATCTTCTCAAAGAGGTATTCAGAGTCAGAGATTTGCTTGAACGAGCTTCAAAAGATGCACGAACACGCTGAACAGAACAGACTCATGGTGATTCCTGTCTTCTACGATATGAGCATGAGTGATGTGAAGAGCCTCGGCGGTGAATTCGGTGACCATTTCAAGGATATAAGGGAGAAATACAGAAATGATCCACTCAAGATCATGAATTGGGAGGATTCCTTGAGTTCAATAGCTGATGGAACCGGCTTGACATCAGAAGAACACGGGTAATTATTTTCTTGATGGTTCTTTGTTGTGAAGCACAAACTATTTGTTCTTTTTAGGTAAAAACAAACTTGATTGCATCACTTGTACGCTTAAATAGACTGAATGGAAAAGAACATCAAGACTGCTTGGTTGGTCTAATCAAACGGTTTCTTTCTCATTCATGTTCGCAGAACTGGTTTAGGTCTTGTCAGAGCAATAGTTAGCACGGTTAAGAGCAAGCAAATAAACTCCCCGGGAGGAAGAAGAAGTATGTTGAAAGGACAAGTGTATGTTTTGACTTCAGCTGCGGCTTTCCTCTTTATTCTGTTCATAGCGCGTCTGTTTTGCGCCGATGTCAGAATTTATAAGGCTCTTAAGTGTTTGCTAGGCGTTCCGGTTTTGGTTGGTGTCTTGCACCAGCTCTATTGTCTATGAACACAAGTCACAACCTAACAGATGACCTCTTGATTGATCATCATTCTTGGTTATATGCCCTTACGCTGTTTTGGTGTACATCTGTTTAGTTTTTATTACAACCTCAAAGAAAAAATGTGTTCTGTATTTACTCTGTTTCTGTCTGTGAGCTTATGAGAAAGATAGATTATTGTCTTTTGTTTTTTCGTTGGTATGAACACGTTACGGGTCCTCTCTTGATAATGGTCTTTCAGTAACATTCTTGAACCGACCCATGACCCAAAACTCAGAAGATTTGGATCTATAGAGACAGTGATGTTTAAAGATGACTGTTGTTTAACATTATAGAAAGACTTAGGAAAGGCCTAGACTGGCTAGTGGCTATTGGGTCACGGATTGGTCTGAAGAATAAAGAATGGTCTCTATGTAGGTTTTATAGAATGATTTACACCATTAGTCACATTGATTTTAGAAAGTAACATATTTACTCACTTTGTGTTTGGGAAGAATATTTTACACTGTTTAATTTTCTAAATGACAAAAGAGTTCTTCAAAACTGATTTGGCTTGGTTACTAGGTAACTGAAATTAAAAAGTAATTTTGCTAAAAGACAAAAGAATTTTGGCCATTAATTAACTAATAAATTTGTACATAAAGTGATGGGGAAAAAATGGAAGGGAAGAAGATTTTTTTTAGTTATGTTATGTGGAACCATGAATGTTTTAATAGTTATTTAGTTATTTATTGGTTTTTGTAAAACATAAAATTATTTTAATTGATACTATAAATTATAAAAAAAATTTCTATAATTTGACATCCATTTTAATATACTTTGTAGATTTTTTTATAAACATTTGTGGACGTTAAAAAGTTATAGCATGAATGCATTGACAAAGTATCATGGATAAGAGTATTTGGAAAAATCAACATGGACATTATTTTGGCAAACTGTCGCATTTTATGATCTCTGTTATTCATTTTGTGTATGTGTCCATGTGGATGGTTTGATTTGGAACTTGTTGTTTCTTAACTAACTTCACGCACATGCTCATTGAAATAGTCCGTATGGACGAAATAACCGATAATTATAGTGGAATATATAGATTCTTATGTCCATTAGAACTTGTCCACGATAATGGATTCACATACATGCTAATCTTTTTAAACGGAATATAAACCAAATGTCCATTTTCATGTGTCCATACAGACATAATAAGGAACACTTTAATAAGCTATATAGGTATCGAGTGTCAACTGAATAACGAGTGCCTAAATGGCTATCTAAACGTAATAAAAGTAAACCAATGTCCATTAACATATATCCATGAAGTTGATATACAATTTCCACTACAAAATGTCCACGCGGATTTATGCATACTAATCTTGACTAACATTTTATAAATCAGTTGTCCATTTGAAGTAGTCCACACGAAAATGATAAACGATAAGTTCTAGTAAGTTATTTATGATTAGTTTAATTTCTATTCAAGAACACATGTTTAAATGTGCATTTAACCGTGTCCATACATACATTTAATATGAACACGAAAACGATTGTACGGTCTAGACATCAATACATTTTCAGTAATGTCCATTATAGTTTATCCATACGAGTGTGGTGCCCTAGGTATCTCAATATGTGTCCATGATTGAAACAAAAAATGGGTGATGCAAATAGATATCCACTTGACATTGTCAATTATACTTATACATTGATCCGAAAACTTGGTCCATTGATCTGCACACTTCTTGTGATGGAATAGACGTAACAACTTAATGTCCATAAAATGTATAGCAACAAAGAGGTTCATAAAAGTTGTGTACATGAAAAGACGTATAGGAAAACAAATGAGTGTCTATTAAAACATTTTCACACAAATATAAACGAAATGGTAAAATCATATGTATATATATATGCCCATACTATCTCCACGAGACTTTATGTAGTACTACGAAAACTTGGTTCTTCAAAGTTCTAATAAACTACGATGTTTCAAACGTGTCCATGGAAAAGTGTATTAATAATATAAAATGTGCAAAACCTTGTCCACATGGAAGTAATCAATATGATAAACTAATAAGAAAAAACTTATGTTCATCAAACGCTGTCATGAATGATTTTGAACTTAACAGAGTCTCCAAAGGTGTGATGAATGAATGTGAGAAGGTCCAGGTATGAGTATACATTTAGCCTTTTGCTGGAGTATTTGTTTGTAGTAAGCAGTCTCTAAGATAGTCGGATGTCTGTAAAAAAGAAAACAATACATTAGAAAATGTAGTGGATTAATATTGCATATATAGCATAATCATTATTTAACTATGTTGATCTGATAGTGTCCATCATCTACTGTCCACCAAATGTGGACGGTGTTTATTTCAAAGTACTATGTTATTTTGTTTTAATAAATATGTAAACGGGAAGGCTGTACAAAACAAATATGTCATCCGTAATGCAATGTTCACAAAGACAATAAGTAAAATGTCCATTTGGTGTGTCCACATGGAAGAAGATATAGTAATATATAATAACATATATAGCTCAAATTTCCATTTAAATTTGTCCACTCAGACAAACTAAACGACATGCTTTAAACTATATATTTTAAGATCTCTATATAATCGTGTCCACATGTTCGGTTAAGACGGTTCTAAACGAAATGCATGTATAGGCCGTCCATGAAAAATGTATTAATAACATAAAATGTGTAAAACCTTGTCCACACATAAGTAATCAACTTAATAAAATAGATATAAATAGAAAATGAGAAGGTTAAAGTAAAAAGTAAGAAATAAAAATATAAAGTAAATATTCAAATGAGTTTAGTTAGGAGAAACTAGGGACAATTTGGTATTCTCCTTAGCTTAAAATGCCCAATGACATGCTTGTGTCTATTGTGTAATAAGAAAGTGTAGAAGTGACTATAGATGTAAATAACTCCATAAGGACAAAATGTGACAGCCGAGTGCCCACCTACATTCTCTGTCTCTCAAACGAACCTAACACCATTCCAATGGAGGGCCAGGTCCAAGTACCCCTTCCTCAGGTCCAAGTACGTTTCAATTGTTTCAAAAAAATTCACTTTCTATAGAGAACAAAACAAAATGCCTTCTATACTACTCTGCTTTTGCTTCTTCATATCTTTCTATTAATGGTAATTGTTGTTGGTTTGATGAGTGTAGCTCTCTTTCCTTGATGCTCTCTTGATCTTTAATAGTCAAAATCCACCATGAGATCTGCATTATTGACCCGATCCATGACCGTGAGATCCACCATGAGATTTTCTTCTCATATTTGGATTGTAAACATAAAGTTCGAACTTAAACACACAAACTTATAATCAAAGATAGAGTTAACTACTTTGTCTAACAATCTAATTGTCTTAATTAATTATCGTTTTGAACTTAAATTTTAGACAAGTATTGACGTACATGTTCGATTGTTCAAGATATGCCTAAACATCAACTTTCGTTTACCAAGGACAAATCGCTCACTTAATTTTTTCAGACAATCTTAAACATTTTTAAAACCTAATTAGGAGGCTAAGTGATCAATTCAACAAGCAATAAAACAACTAAAATTCAATGATTCATTCAAATCTGAAATCCAACTAGAAAACTATTCATATATAGCAGAAAACACACAGAAAGTGAATTTTTTTCATTCAGGATATAATTACATGGGTTCAGAAATCTTTTAAAAATGCAGAACATATCCTTTTGCTCATTTGCTAATTTTATCCATTTTTCGCTCCAAAAGTTATAATCTTTATCTATAACAATCTTTTAAACTGAAATGACTAAATAAAAATTAAGAGTTACTGATGTTATCACATTTTAAGCATTTTAGTTTGATAAATATTCATGTTTTAGTTACAAATTTAATTCAGTTGTGTTGTTTTCTTGAGTCTTTTGTTGCATTTAGGAATTAGATATCATTTAAAATTAGGCTTTATAATTTTAATGTTTTTGGAGTGTTTTATTTGATTTTACAGATATTGGATATTTAGGGAGATTGCAATGAGTGGAATCGGTGATGAGCTTTATAATCTAAAGAAAGAAAACAAAGATCCAAGGTCAAAATTGGTGTGCTGCTGACCGTGTGCATGAGACGAGACGTGAAGACGCGAGCTGAGCATCCCCCCCCCCCCCCCCCCCCCCCCCCCCCCCCCCCCCCCCCCCCGGCGACGACTTCAACCGTCCGCGACGTTAACCGATAGGCACAGCGGGAGTCTCCAAACCGCAAGCTTCTTGTCGTGTACTTAACCGCTGGCAGCACGGCTGAATTTTGTTAACATAATTTTGTTGACTTTTTCCTTTGACCAGCCATTTGACCCAGTTGAACTGGGTCAATATCCGGTTTGTCCCGGGTTGACCCGGTTCGTCACTATTCACCATTTAGGGCCAAAAACCTAATTTTTATTTTTTCAAGCTTTCTTTGTTCTAAAAACTTCTCTTGAATGTTTAAGAAGAAAGTTTCAATCTTTTATTAACTAAGAGTTATTTGTATTTGATTTCTTCTCTCCTTTCTTTAATCTTTCACTAATCATCATGTTTAACATCATTCTCATGAATTTTGTTGAACTAAGTATGTTTAGTGAGTAGTTTCATTTGAGGCTTATGGGTTAGGTAGATTAGGGTGATTTAGAGTGATTCATGGATGCTTAGGGCTTAATTATGGTTGATCCTTCCTATCTAAATGTGCTTATTGCTAGATTGACATTGATTAATTTGGTTTAGATGAATTGGGTTTTATTGCACACCATGTGTTCGATGAAATGCTAGATTGAATTTTTATGGGAATTTACATGTTTTAGCTCATGAAAGTGAATGTCTAAAGTGTTTATTAGCTTAAGAGAACTTGAAATTAATGCTTGCCTTGTTTTTATTCACAAATGAGAATTTGATCTTGATTAAAGATTAGGCAAGGTAATTAGTACCAAGAGATTGGATTAATTAATTGATTAGTGTTCTTTGCTTAGGATTAGCATCTATGATGATTGTTTAAGCATCCTTGATAGCTCTAGATTGCCCAAATCATTGACCTTGACCCATTGGCCTTGCTTTTATTATTGATTTCTTGAGTTTGATCTTTGTTTGCTCATTTATTTGCTTCTTTGATTGTGTTTAGGTTTTTAGAACTCCAAATCTAAATTGTTTGCTTGACTTGCTTGGTTTAGTGCATTCCGATTGGTTTAATCCCTTCCCAAAGTTGGTTCGATACCTCTTGCTACAACGATAAGCAAGAGGAATTGATACCTCAAAGGATTCTAAAATCCTTGTTATCAATTTGGCGCCGTTGCCATTTTGGGATTTAGGATTGATCAATTAGATTTCTATTCCTATTTAGTTCAAGTCTTTGAGACTAAGCTTTTCTTTTTCTTTGCTTTGGTTCATTCATCTCAAGTTAAGATGATGAACTTCCTTTCATTTGTTGTTACTAACTTGGTTTATTTGATTCTCTTGTGCTTTCAAAGGTACCCAACCAAAAGGAAGAGACATGACAAACCAAGTTCACTTGAGGTGTTGGAGATTGTCAATCAAAGAAGTATCCCTAAAGCTCCACAACCTCAAGCAACTTCACCACAACCTCAACCTCAAGAAGCTTCCTTGACACTCCCATTGATACCCACTCCAATCCAAGAGAAAAAGCCAACAATTGGAAGTTTTGACACTCCTCAATGTCTTATGAGCTATGGGATCCATCCTCCTCCTATCAAAGCCAATGCTTACACGATCGAGACAAGTTTGATTAGATTGATTCAAGACTTAAGGTTCTTAGGGACAAGAGTGGAGAATCCCTATAATCACTTATACTACTTTGAGAAGTTATGCAACACATTTAGGATTGAAGATGTGGATGAGGATAGTGTCAAGCTCCTTTTGTTCTCATTCTCACTTGGAGATAAAGCTAGCCAATAGGAGAGATCATTGCCATCTCACTTGGTAAATTCTTGGGATGATTGCAAGAGGATATTCCTCCTAAAGTTCTACCCTCCACAAAGAACATCCCAAGCTAGAAAAGACATCTTGAGATTTAAACAAGACTACCATGAGACTTTTCATGAAGCGTGGGAGAGACTCAAGGGCTACACTCATGATTGTCCCCACCATGGGTTCAACAAAGAAGTTATCCTTAGTACCTTCTATCATGGAGTGAATAAAGAGCACCAAAGGATTTTAGATGCAGCTAGCAAAGGAAGGTTTATGAACCTCACAATTGATCAAGGGGAGCTACTTGTTGAGAATCTATCCCAAAGTGAGGAGAACTATGTTGGTGGGTTTGAAAAGGTTCCAATGGCTAATGGAGGCATTGAGGATAAAGTGAGTAAGGAGTTGGAAGCTATTAATGATCTTTTAGATGAAGTCTTACAAGCTACCCAAGAGTCATTTACCATTGTAAGGGAAGAGAGTAAAGGCTATAAATATCAACAAGGCTTTGTGCTTTTTAATCAACAACAAGATTATGCTCCTAAGTCAAATCTCCAAGGACAACAAGGAGGTTTCCCACCTAAGTTTCCCTACAACCCTCAAGCTCAAGCTTCTACTTCTTTGGATCAAGGCTTTGAAATGAAGGCAATGCTTCAACAACTCATACAAGGGCAAGCAAATGGTGGAATGGACTTGAGCAAGAGGATGATTGATATCCACTCTAAGGTTGATGGAAACTTCAAGGATCTCACTTTCAAACTTGAGAACTTGACTTCACGAGTGATCCAAATGTAGAAACAAAAAGAGAAAGTTTTTCCCACCAACCATTGCAATACAATCAATTCAAATGCTGATCATGAAAGGGTAGTAGCTGAACTTGAAGCCCTTGTCTATGGTTCTCTGCTTGAGAAGGAGAAAGATGATAGGTTGGATGAAGAAGCCATCATTGATGAGTTTCTTCTTGGTCTTTGTGATGAAATTTTGAATGAAGACACAGTTGAGGAAGATCTAACCACGACCAAGCTAGATCCTACATGGCTTCCTAAGCTAGGAGCACCGGGCAAGTTCTCACTATCTTTCTCTCTTGGCCACTTGATGATTGAGGATGCTTTGTGTGACACCGGCTCAAATGTGAGTGTCATATCCCTTGAGATGGTTGAAGAATTGGGGATCAAGAGCATTGAGAGCTACAAATCTACTCTCACCTTTGGGGATTCTTCAACAAAGGTACCATATGGGGAGCTCAAAGACTACCCGGTGATGATTGGAGATTGCACCATCCCAACTGATTTTGTGGTTATGAAGATGAAGAAGGGCAAGAAGCTTCCTCTACTCTTCGGGACTGATTTCCTCAACACTACCGGTGCAACAATGGATTTCAACAACAAAAGGGTAGTTCTAACAAGGGTGAATGATGAGGTGTTCTATCCAATGAAGTCATCCTCCACCAACACTTGTGGAACCATCACAAGTGACCTTGATCTTGAGGAGGAAATGACTTTTGCTAGTCTTGCCAAGCTTGAGTATTGTGGATCAATCATTTTGGGAGATTTGAGGATTGAGGAGCCACAAGTTGAAAATGTTGAGAAGTTGTACCCTCCAAAGGTTGACCAAGTTGTGAAAGATGCTTTGGTTGGAGAGAGTAGTAATGAGCTAATGAGTGAACACTTGGAAAGTGTTCCATTAGAGGGGGTGAGTGGATCAAAGGAAGCTCCTCTTAAGAGAAAGAAGAAGAAGGAAAAAGCACCTACAACCTCTACTCATACTCAAGCTCCTAGCACTCTCACTCTCCACCCTTTGAAGCTTAAGGATGGAACAATAGAGTACAAGGTGAAATGCAAGGGGAGGTCTAAGCCATTCTCAAATGCAAGAGCCATCCTTAATCCTGGCTCCAAGCTGATCCAAACAAGCTCCAAGAGCATCTCAACAAAGTCTTGACAATCACTCAAAAGGTCAAGACTCCTCCACCTCCTCACTAAAAGAAAAGGTATTCAAGCTTAGTGACTTAAAACAAGCTCACTTGGGAGGAAGTCCCATGTCTATCTCTTGTAAATATTGCTTTATGTTTTAAGTTTTATAGTCAATGTTGATCTATCTATTAGGTCTCTACATGTTTTAGGCTATATAGGTCTTGGCATTGGGAGAAAGAAAGAAGAAATGTCATGGCGAAATCAAGGAAGAACCGAGCACTCATCCAAGTTTGGAGGAACTCTTTAGCCTCCACCTCCCATTCTTCCATCCCATTTCACTCCACTTAAAGCTCCAAGTAACTCACTCCAATCTCTTTTACACCTCTTTGTTTCATTTCGCATTTTTACCTTTCTCTTTGGTCTCTTTCCCTTGCTTCTTTCACACAAGGGACTCTGTGATTTAAGTTTGGGGGAGGAGACTAGTTGCTAATGATGTTTTTGTGCTCTTATCTTCCTTTCTTGCATCTTGAGTCTCACTTCATGCATCTAAGGCATAGAAAACCAAAAAAATTGAAAAATTTTGAAAATTTTTCACAAAAAGAAAGCATATAGTTGCATTGCCATGCTTAGGATTGAGTCCAGAAGTCATTTAGGATTTCATTCATTAATGTTTGAGAGTTAAAGCTTATGTTCCTTATAAAAAAATTGTTTGAGCATGTGGTTATGTGATGCATCTTGTGAACTTGAAATTAAGGAAGAACCCTTCTTGAATCTCATGCATTATTGTTCACTTCTTGGTTGAAACATGTTGTTATTTGAATCATTCCCTATCTATTAGAACTCTTAATATTGACTTGAATTATCATGTTGTGCAATGAAAGGTGAACTCATGGATACTTGATACATACTTGGACTATCTTTTCCCTTTCTACCACTCTCTTGTTAGTCCAAGTAGATTTCCCCACCTTGAACCAAGCTTTCCTTCAAGCCTAAACACTTTAGTGAGAGATGAGAGGCATTTTTCTTGAATCAACTAGGCAAAAAGTGTTGAGTTTGGAACGACAAGGATAGGTCCTCATTGTAGAGCTAGCCTTACATCATTGGGCTATGCATAGGATAGGAAAGAAGTTTGGGGGAATTGGGAAGAAAGGAAAAAAGGGAATAAGGAAAAGGTTGAGAAAAGAAAGAGGGGATTGGAAAAGGAAAATAAAAGTTGATAGCTTTAAGTATTATGAAAGATAAGTCACAAGTTTTTAAAGAGAGAAAAGAAGCCAAAATTGGCTCAAACATCAAAAGAAAAGAAAAAGAAAAGAGACCAGTGAAAAGAAAAGAAAGAGCTAAGTAAAGAAAAGAAATCCTCTAAGTGCTTAAAGAAAAAAAAAAGTGATCAAAGTTGGGTTAAGAAGGCAAAAATGCCTTAAGAAAAGGGTAGCTTAGGAAAGAAATCTTGGGTTTAGAAGAAGAGTTAAGATCATTGTAGAGATTTGGGTAGAATGAGAATCTATCCTTGTATGCATGAGTTGTTTCTTACTCTTAGCATTTTGCTATAGTTAATTTCTTCCTTGAGAGATCCTTTGTTTTTGAAACTCACACTTCATTTGAGATCACTTTTATGTCAAGACCTTAAACCCTTAGCCAAATGTGTTTATTTGATTTGCACAATCATGATCCACTATTGCTTAATGAATGTTAAAGGGAATGAGGATAGGAATTCATGTGTAGGTTGAGACTTGAACTTGATGCTTGTGTTGATGGGAATGGCTAACTCTTTTGAAGTAAAGTAAGCTTGATTGTAGCTCTTAATTGCTTGTCTTGACTTTGTTTCCACTTATGCTTAACAATTGTTTTTCAAAAGCTTTGAAATCTCAGTTTCAAACCTTTCTTCCAACTTAACTTTGATTGTTTGCTTGCGGACAAGCAAAAGGCAAATTTGGGGGAATTGATGTTATCGCATTTTAAGCATTTTAGTTTGATAGATATTC
Source organism: Orychophragmus violaceus (assembly GCA_030180135.1). NCBI lineage: Eukaryota > Viridiplantae > Streptophyta > Magnoliopsida > Brassicales > Brassicaceae > Orychophragmus > Orychophragmus violaceus. Next base: position 29,479,704 of record CM058240.1, on the reverse strand, counting down.
ATGTTTTAGTTACAAATTTAATTCAGTTGTGTTGTTTTCTTGAGTCTTTTGTTGCATTTAGAAATTAGATATCATTTAAAATTAGGCTTTATAATTTTAGTATTTTTGGAGTGTTTTATTTGATTTTACAGATATTGGATATTTAGGGAGATTGCAATGAGTGCAATCGGTGATGAGCTTTATAATCTAAAGAAGGAAAACAAAGATCCAAGGTCAAAAATGGTTTGCTGCTGACCGTGTGCATGAGACGAGACGTGAAGACGCGAGCTGAGCATACCCCCCCCCCCCCCCCCCCCCGACGACGACTTCAACCGTCCGCGACGTTAACCGATAGGACTGAAGATTTCTGACCGTAAGCTCAGCGGTTGACACAGCGGGAGTATCCAAACCGCAAGCTTCTTCAGCGGTTGGTGTCATGGTCGCGTACTTAACCGCTGGCAGCACGGCTGAATTTTGTTAACATAATTTTGTTGATTTTTCCCTTTGACCAGCCATTTGACCCAGTTGAACTGGGTCAATATCCGGTTTGTCCCGGGTTGACCCGGTTCGTCACTATTCACCATTTAGGGCCAAAAACCTAATTTTCATTTTTTTCAAGCTTTCTTTGTTCTAAAAACTTCTCTTGAATGTTTAAGAAGAAAGTTTCAATCTTTTATTAACTAAGAGTTATTTGTATTTGATTTCTTCTCTCCTTTCTTTAATCTTTCACTAATCATCATGTTTAACATCATTCTCATGAATTTTGTTGGACTAAGTATGATTAGTGAGTAGTTTCATTTGAGGCTTATGGGTTAGGTAGATTAGGGTGATTTAGAGTGATTCATGGATGCTTAGGGCTTAATTATGGTTGATCCTTCCTATCTAAATGTGCTTATTGCTAGATTGACATTGATTAATTTGGTTTAGATGAATTGGGTTTTATTGCACACCATGTGTTCGATGAAATGCTAGATTGGATTTTTATGGGAATTTACATGTTTTAGCTCATGAAAGTGAATGTCTAAAGTGTTTATTAGCTTAAGAGAACTTGAGATTAATGCTTGCCTTGTTTTTATTCACAAATGAGAATTTGATCCTGATTAAATATTAGGCAAGGTAATTAGTACCAAGAGATTGAATTAATTAATTGATTAGTGTTCTTTGCTTAGGATTAGCATCTATGATGATTGTTTAAGCATCCTTGATAGCTCTAGATTGCCCAAATCATTGACCTTGACCCATTGGCCTTGCTTTTATTATTGATTTCTTGAGTTTGATCTTTGTTTGCTCATTTATTTGCTTCTTTGATTGTGTTTAGGTTGTTAGAACTTCAAATCTAAATTGTTTGCTTGACTTGCTTGGTTTAGTGCATTCCGATTGGTTTAATCCCTTCCCAAAGTTGGTTCGATAGCTCTTGCTACAACGATAAGCAAGAGGAATTGATACCTCAAAGGATTCTAAAATCCTTGTTATCAGTTACATAAAGATACAACAAGTCTACAAAAAACACCAGTTAGAATACATTAAAAATGCAACATAGATGAACTTGTACTTATTTTTTTTCCGGCATGAATGTCAACGATATGGCCAGAAAGAGACAAAAGTATATCTCTTGATCATGATTTATCTAAAACCAGAAAGAGGATTCACAAACTTAATAGTTGAACTAAAGACCTGGACGAGGTGTTCTTTATGGGAAGAGTTGAAAAAAATCAATTCTGGTCTTGGATATCAAGGAGGTGAGACAAGTGGTAAAACACGTTTTATATGTGGGAATAATGCGCATGTTGTTCCAACAACCTTCAGCCATATAAAAGAGTTGAAAGCTGAAGTCAAACCATAAGAATATTTCTGTGGAAGACTAGGTCATATCAAGAGGCATTTCTAGAAATTTTCTGACAAGGTCAAGAAAATATTGAGCCAAGGGAGATACTATCCAAATATGAGAAGAAAATCTCAAGTATGGTTGGTAAAATCAGATTTGTACTGCAATGTTGCACATGCCACTTTGGTTCCTCCTTCAAATATATCTTGGTGCTTTGACAGTGGGATTTCTAGATACATGACTAGATCTCAAGATGATCTTAAGAATTTCCCTCAAGTCAAGGGCAATAAAGTTATTCTTGATGGTATAGCAGAAGGTAGACTCAAAGGAAAAGGAGACTTGACAAGGAAGTCAAAATTTGGTCTTGGATTTTGTAGAGAGTCGTCAAATTCAAAGAATGTCATTGTTCAAGGAAGCACATTGATGTCTGTTGCAATAATTCAGAAGCCGTTGGAGCGTTTTAAGAACAAATCCATAAAAAATAATAACAAGGTATCTCATACTTTTAGATGCTATTTTGTGGAAAGAAAGGACATATCAAATCCTACTGCTATAAGTTTCTTGAGAAAGTGAGATGTGTAACAAGACAAAGAAGGTTGTTCAAGATGTAAGGAGGCAACCAAAGGTACGAATCAAGAAAGATGGTCCATATGATGATGTATCTTGCAAGCCCACATCTGATGAGTTAAAGAAGTATGCATGTATACTACACATGTGAATGTTCAAAACACATGTCAATTGATCAAGGAAGATTTGGGCAGAAGGATATCATAATCTTAAATGGACATCATTGGAGAAGCCAAAAAGAAAAGAGATTCTGGTCGAGATGAATATTTCGGAGGGACTATGAAAAATGTCAAGCTAATTCAAAAGAGTCTCATTTATATTTGTAGAAACGATAGTGTTGCACTTAACTTATGTTGGTGGCATATGATTATGGTATGTTCTCTGGTTCTTTTCTTGCTAATCATGATACCACCCATAATAACTATGCATGTTGTTATTCATCTCATGTGAGATTGATTGAATGTCAATAAGTGGTGAAAGAATAATATCAATAAAGTGTTTAACTTGTTGATATTTTCATGAAATCTCTGGACCATAACACGTTATGAACTCTAACTATCTTCTTGATAAATGTTTGTGTTGAGACAGAGATCAGATGTCCAGTGAAACATTTTCTTTATTTCAAAATAACTGAAAATATTTTGTCAAAACTTCTTGTTGTAAAGTTCATCATGGGAAAGAGCTACCCTCCATGATCTAAAGAGTTGATCAATTAAGAGTGTGATTGAAAAGATCAGTGGTGAAGGATGAACATAAACCTTCGGGTGGTTCTTGCAAATGAAGGGATGAGATTGTAGAAAGGAGAAGTAAGACACATCTCATCTCAAAAGATGAAGTTGAGCTTATCTAAAAAACACATGTGGATTAAAAAAAAAAAAAGAAGTAGGAGATGCATAATCAATGTTTGAGGCTAAAAATAAGTCCTCATGTGAATCCAACAGTGCATCACAAGGACATCGAAGATTGGCCAGCTTTTTCAACAATTATGCGTAAAATAAGATGTTAGTTATTTATGGTGTTCTGTAGCCTGCACTCTAACTCTCATGCTTAAGTCACACTCGTACTCAAAGTCAGCTCTAGGGGTATGTCAGTGTGAAGACTAACTATGTTGAATCAGCATGTGTGAAAGCTCCTCGAAATGAGAAATAACTACCATATTAGAACGAGAAGTTGTGTGTTCCAACAGTTCCAAATGCAGAACGAGCCTGAATCAAGTTTCACCACATACTTCAAACGTGGGAGAGGAGTTATTGTGCGTTTTTCAAAGAAATATCTCAGGGGATTCTAAAGAAAATTTGAGTTGACCTCACATGTATTTTTGTTCATATATCCCATTATTTCTGAAATTATTGTTGAATTAATGTGTCTCTATTTATATTTCCTTGGTTGTTGTATATGGTTAATTTAGTTTTTGATTGAATTATACAAATCAAGAAGGGGAGTAGATAGATGGTTGTTTATAGGGTATGAACTTAGTCTCAAATGACATGAATCTTAAAATGAAATAATGAGCAAATTATACTGTTGATTTGGGGAAATGAATGCTTACATAAAGGGGGAGTAAAAAAATTTGATTAAAGAAAAAATCTGGTTATTCTAAAGTGACTTAAATCTCAAGGTACTGCAAATGAGTCTTTCTTGAGTGAGCAAAAAAATGTCACGGGAATATTAAATCATGAAAGAGTGATATTTCGAGAAAAGCCATGAGCTGGCAATACATAGAACAAAATATTCAAGTCTCTTCACACAATAGCATAAATGGTCTAAAGATCTAAAGAATATGCTTCTTTTCTTTAGATATAAAAAAGAATGAAAAAGAAGAGAGGTGTGGAAGTGTAAGCGGTAGAGAGAAAAACATTGTCTCCTTATTGTCTATACAAGGGAAATGGCTTCTTCATCATCATCAAAGGAAAGAACAGAGAAATCAATTAGAGTGCAATCGTGAGTGAAACTTGAACAAAAAGAACAATTCAAGGTTTTATTTTCATCTTTGTGAGAGAGAGAGAGATAGAAATCATTGGTGACAAGCTAAGGATTTTCTTAAGTTGTGTATAATTTCAATTGAGAGTATTGTAAACATCTTACAGCATTTCTACTCTATGAAGGTTTAGTTTCTCGTTGTATCGAGAGAATGAAAAGATCTCGTTAGGGTTACTATTTGTCTATTGTATCGGGTTTTGGGGTAGCATATAAAGGGGTGCAAGGGTTTGTAAATATTATCACTCACAAAATATAGAAACCGTAGACAAAAGGGTATTTGCCTCAATGTCGTTTTTTCTCTAAGTATTCCCCAAAATGTTTCTTCTTCTAGGGTTCACTCGAATTTTCAGAACAAATCTTTTATTTCCTAAGTATAATGTGCACTTGCTCTTGGTATAGTCTTCTCTGATTTGTTTTTCAGGAATGCTTGGGTTGAAAAATTCAGTAAAAAAGAGAGAGAATGAAAGTGTGAGATTTTATTAAAATAAAAATCTATGCGCTGGAACAACAAAAAAGATGTTGGGACAAGTGCTATAATATTAAATCATGAAAGAGTTTGATATTCCGAGAAAAGCCATGAGCTGGCAATACATAGAAAAAAATATTCAAGTCTCTTCACACAATGGCATATGTGGTCTAAAGATCTAAAGAAGATGCTTCTTTTTTTAGATATAAAAAGAATGAAAAAGAAGAGAGGTGTGGAAGTGTGAGTGGTGGAGAGAAAAACATTGTCTCCTTATTGTCTATACAAGGGAAATAGCTTCTTCTTCATCATCAATGGAAAGAACAGAGAAATCAATTTGAGTGCAATCGTGAGTGAAACTTGAACAAAAAGAACAGTTCAAGGTTTATTTTCATATTTCTAAGAGAGAGAGTAAGAAATCATTGGTCACAAGCTAAAGATTTTCTTAAGTTGTGTATAATTTCAATTGATAGTATTGTAAACATCTTACATCATTTCTAATCTATAAAAATTCGGTGCGCCGTAGTTTTGAAAATCGTTGTCTATCCATCTGTTTTTTCATGTACGTCCCCTTCAGGTGTTCATCAACTTTCGTGGAGATGAGCTCAGACATAACTTCGTGAATCAACTCGTGAGGGCCTTAAGAGGGGGAAAGGGGGGGGGGGATCGTCCATGCGTTGAGCGTTGAAGGGGGGCAAAGTCAAATATTCTGTTCAGAAGGATCTAGAACTAAAATGAAAGAACGAGCCATCAACGATGAATGAACAAATGAAAGAACATAAACTCGTGTTGAGCCCAATCTTCTAAAACGTAACAGCAAATTATGTGAAAAGAGCATGCAATCTTGATATAGAAACTGATTTCAATGGAGAAGAAAAAGAGTTCACAGCTCTTTTTTGGAAAATGAAAGAGAAACACGCAAATGATCGCAAGCTGGTCAACATATGGGAGGTTGATTATTTTAATTGATTTTTTGAGATTCGTCTTTGGCAAACACCCAAAGAATGGGCCTTTCCAAGGAAGTGTATGGGTATACAGCATGAATAGTAATTGATTGTTTTTGAGATTCGTCTTCTTATATCAAAAGCAAAAACAGTGAAAGGTTTCTCTTCTTAAATCATGTCTCTCTGAAAGATATTATTGTAGTATATAGTTATGGTCCTTGTTCAAAAACGCAGACGCCTAGTCGTGTAATCGGCCGTCTAGACACTGAACGGAAATGTGCTGCCCCGATTTAATGCAAATCGATAAAATATAAAATGTCAAAAACTTATGATATTTTTATGTATCTTTAAAAGTTAAAAATTATGTTCTGCGTATTTTCCGAGTTTATTCCAAATTTTTGGTAATTCACTAGATCCGGACTGGTCACACACATAACACTTAACATATTTTCGAACAAGGGTTGTGGTTAGGAGACAGCTAGGCATGCCCCAGGGGAAACCTACGTCTGATGTAGATGTTGCTTTCACGGCTCTTTGGGCAAGTTCGGTCATTGGCTTTATCATAGCTCTTCCGGTTTTCCCTGATGTGAAAATTTTCAAGACTGGTAAGTTCTTGCCAGTTACATGTGGGCTAAGGAAAACAAGAACCCACCACTGGCTTACATCAGTCAACTGAGTCATCTCACTATTAGGTTTACCGTTAGTGGTTGCAATCTTGGTAGTGGTTGGTCACTTGCCCCTTCACTACTGGAAAGACCCGTCTGCCTTCTTGATCGGTTTAAACCAAATGGTTTGGTGCTGTGTTTTATGCTTGTCTCTTGTTATCTCTGTATGTTGTTTATTTTCCATTTTGGACAAAGTGTTAATGCTTCTTCGAGGATAATATTTTCGACCTTGATTTTATGTTGCTCAGTCGGTTGAAATTGATTCTCTCTTGCTAAGCTATCTTTTGCGGGTTCCAAGAGACTTGGTTCTCGATTTTCCCGTGATTACGTACACATTCAATTTTACCAATTTTACCAAAAGGCTTTAAGCTACTAAACACCATGGACGATCCTGGTTTGGTTTGAGCATAAACAAGAACACTCCGGTTCAATTAATTCTCTCTTGAACATTCGCTTTTCCCGATTGATCATAAGTTTGATTAGCGGTACCTTCTGAGTAACTTGCCTCCATATCTCGTTCACACTTCCATTTGGATGCGTATAATCGAAGTATCTTCTCACCTACACAAATCAATGTTTTTATATTTCACATATTGGTTTATTTGGGTTTGTAAAAGACAACCAGAAAACTCTATTTACCTCTTTCATAGCTTTTTGGTACTTCAAAATCTTTTCTGGTTTCACTTTTCTCAACTTCTTAACCAAAAACCCGGGTTTCAAAGCCGAATCACTCCTGAAGAATACAGAGAACTTTCTGTAATCTATAACATCTTCGAAAGGTAGCTCAATGCCATCACTTACAATCACAGGGACACATAAACTGGCAATGGAATCAAACAATCTGCAAGCAGAAGGAGTATCTCCAGCTGGACGTAGACAGAACTTAGACGTATGCATCCCTTGTTTAGCTGCACGCCTATTCTCTCTTGATTCTGTTCCATGTTTGATCACAACATCATCTTCATTCTCAAGCAGCTTGAAAAGCATATCTCGGACTCTGCTTCCCTGTCAAACAAACACACACAACAGAGCACATTAGGACATACATTGCCTAAAGTTTACGCCTTTCGGCAGTTTCTTCTATCTATAATCTAACACATTGACATTCAATCCCACTCAATAAAACAAGAACACTACCTAATAACCATGGCAGTAATCTCAGTATCTAACTCAAACAATATGCAGACATTAAATCTTACATCTTTGCGATATCGGTTTCCCATGAAGAACAACAATGTGTTCCTCTTCATTACACCAAGCTCGCCTTCATAAGAATCAATCCTATGAGAATAAGGTATGATTACGTCCTTCACAAGCGACCAGTGGTCATCTCTTAACCGGCCAAAATCCGCCACAAGCAAAACCGCATTCTTGATCCGATCCATGACCCGCTTCAACGCATTCGGGTCACCGGCGACAATCACATGATCCCTCCCATTGTTCCTCCTCCACCATTCTTGACCTTCCAACCAACCCACCAAACTCTCCTGCATGTCCTCGTCGCTGAAACTCGACCCGGATACAGAACCAGGCCGACCCGAATTCACAATCAAGCTTAGAGAAGAGAAAGCGGAGACGTAGAACAAATCCGCCTCGGCCGGGTCAAGAACCCTGACGATTGGTGACCCGACCCGTTCGATTTCGGGTCGGTTAAAATCCGAGAAGAGATACCACTCGTGCATATGCTGACGACCCGGATATTTCAACAGGGTGACGTCGTCATTTTTTTCTCCGCCGCGAGCTATGCGGTGCTGCTCGATGACTCCGTAAGTGAAATTCGTCGGCAGGTCATACATGTAAACCCTTGTCTTATGCGCTTTTCTCGAAAAATCGAAACTTTCTCGGGAAACGACGGGATTGCGCCGAATTGCGCCCCCCGAATCGGAGTAGAAACTTGGGTAGAAGAAGGTATTAACAAAGATGAAGAGTAAGAAAACAGAGAGAACCGAGACTGTGACCTTCTTCAGTCCTGAGAACAAATTGTTGGGTTTTCTGATTTTGGGCTTTAATCTCTCATTCATTTCGTACAAAAGTTTCTTTCTTTTTGTTTCTTCTCTTTCTTCACTTGAAGAAAATCGTGAATTAAAGAAAGAGCTTAGAGGAACAGAATCACAGAGCTGAATGAGTAGGAGACGGAGGAAGAAAGAGACAGACTTTCGTGAGGATTCTAGCTTTAGTTAAGCTTCGATGTGAAAAACGAAGAGATTTTTATTGGGAAAATCAACAAAGTTCATCTTCACGAGACATGAATTTGGTAGTAAGTAATTATGCGTGTTTGAGAAATCGACGTTTGAAATTGAATTATTTTTTGCTAATTAGTACGTCGTTTCCTCAGCCGTTTAGGCCCGCTACGATTTTAATTAATTTTAATCATGCGATAAAGTTATATAAATGGTTGAAAGGTTTAAAGTAAACTAAAAGATTTTGGTTTGATTTGGGTTTGATGCAAAGTGTCGATTACCAAACCCGGTTGATTTATTTCTTGAGTCTTTACATCCTCCTCTCGATTGCATGTTTATGTAGGATCAATGGCTTAATTGCCACAAATTCAAAAAAAAAATATTTACTTCCACCGTTATGTTTTTAAATTTCTTTTCTATTTATTTTTATATGAAAAATAAATAATAAAACTAAATTTTTTTAAGAAATTTAGAATATTTATTAACCCAATCTAAATATCTAATCCAAACTGGACGATCCACCCTAAACCGACGACCCGACTATCTAAATCAGCTAAGTGAAAGTAAAATCCCTAACTGTAAAAGCAAAAACCCCATTCGCTTGATTCTGAAGAGAAACAAGAGCTTTCTTCCGACTAGCATCCCCTTCCGACGAACCCTAAATTTCCGGTGAATCTTCGAGAATCAAACTGTCGTCGCCTGTAGATTCGGCTTCCTAACCAGTTACTTCATCGATTCGACGCAATGCCTTCATTTGTCATCGATTTGAGTCGCCGATCTTCATATTGGTAAGATTTCTTATCCCTTTTCCCTCTTATCATTTTGGTTAGTTCGAATTGAGAACTTGGTTTTATTGATGATTTGGTTCGAATTTTCTCCATAAAAGTGGAGTTGGTTCTTCGTATTTTGGTCTTGTATTTGTCTATGTTAATCTTCGTTTTTGTGTTTGTTCATCGAATGAAACTCATTATTTATACGAAATCGTAGTTGTAGTAGTTGGAACGTAGTTTGTATTGTATCAACTGCATAGTCGTGTGTTACTGTTGGTTTTTATTTGTAAAGACTGTATATATTTAGTTGCGATTTGTCAATATTTTTTGTAGTAATGGCTCTGCAAAATTTGGTGATCGATATATGAATCAACAGAAGTGAAAGAAAAGAACGGTTTGGATAACAATGAGACAAAACAAGCAGGAAAAGCACTAGATGTGGCTCCTAAAGAAACATAAGCAGCAGCCAACATTATTTCAGAAAAAATGGGGAAAAGGTGAATGAAGAGGTAGAAGTGAGTAAAGAAGCAACTAAAGATGTAGAGGAAGAAAAGGAAAAAGAGAAAGAAGAGGAAGAAGAGGAAGAAGAGGAAAGAGACGAAAAAGATGAAGAAGAGGAAAAAAATGGAGCAAATGTGAATGAAGAGGTAGAAGAAGGGAGTAGAGAAGCGGAAGAAAATGAAGAAAAGGACAAAGAGGATGGAGAGGATGGTGATGGAGAGGATGAGGATAGAGAGGATGCTGGTGGAGGGAAAGTGGACGAAGAGGATGGTGATTGAGAGGATGTTGATGGAGAGAAAATTGATGAAGATTGTCGTGGGAAAATGAATCAGTTATAATTAGGTCCAACTAGTACAATTTATGCATATTTGTTTATGATACATTTAGTACAACTAGGAAAACCATATTAACTTATATTGTGTTTAAATTTGCAAGATAGCTCCGATGATGATGATGATTCCCAACAACCGGAGCCAGAGAATATGTTTTTTTTGTCCATCTGAGTACATGAATACATGTAAGATAGGAACAAGGTGCAATGTGAGGCAGACGGTTGTGTACTTGGAGAAATTCCGATCATAACTGAAATGGTTCAAGCAGCATGATCAGTTTAAGCATGTCTAGGGAGTCAAACCATATGATTAAAGGCATGTGGATGCTTTTGGTTTGCACATCTTGTACGAATATGCTAACAAAGTGCTGGTTTGTGGTGAATTGGGTGCTTATTAGGTATTCCATCAGAGAGCACACGTTGTTGACCGGATTTTCTAGCAATGACTCTCTTGAGAACTATAAGAAATTGGGAGATTTGAAGTTTGTAAAAATGGTGTTTGGAAGGAATGACAGAATAACAATTAAATATGTTGAAGTGTGATAGGTTCATTTTTATCCCTAATTCCTTACTACAAGTGCACAGTGTATCGGTTGTAGTATTTAGGGTATCGAACAAAAGGCTTTGGTTTACTCAATAAATTTGTAGTTATCAAATAAAGCTAAGCAAGATGTGATGAATGAAATAACCAATGCAATTAAGTAAACGGTGTAAAGTCAAATAAAAGAAAGCGTCAGGTTCAGGAACTTCTCAGGAAATCAGGAATATAAGCTAATCAATAAATCGGGATCAAATTAAGAACGGTTCTAGAACTAGAATCACAAAAATATAACATACCAACTTTCGTTGTGAATATTAACTATGTCTAACAAACTAGCAAACAAACTTTCATTGCGAGTTCTAGAGTTTTAAACATGCATTAATCTCAGGTTCGTTCGTTCACAATTCCCCTAAGACAAATTTCTTTGCGAATAGACAAATTGCTCATCTAGGTTCTTTCTAGCTACTTAACCAACTTTCGTTGCGAGAATCAACTTAATATCAATAATCTAAGTGGCCAGTTCAGATTAAGCATTAAGATCAACCTAGACGAAGAACTAGAAAGTATGAATACATGTAAATCAATTAACCTAAAATTCCATGAAATCTCTACTGAGAATCCCTAAACCTAACTGGAGAACTACTCAGACATGGCAATCCTAACAATAGACATGATGAATAGAAAGCTAAATAGAATAAAAGAGATAAAGAAACAGGGTTCAAAATCTTCTCTGTGGAAGCACAAGATCAGCCCCAAAAAGCTTCAATCTCTCTGATAATAAAATAAAGCGTAGCCTAAACAATGGTTTAAAAACCCTAATATAAAGTTGAAACACGATTTGAGCCTTTTTGTAAATATGGAAAACTTCTAGGCAAAAGTGCAGATTTCCAAGAATGCAGATTTTCACGCGCAGAATTCTGGAACAGGGGAGCATCCAAATGAACTCTATGAAATCTCTATATAGTGCAAAATTGCTCCAAATGCTTCCAAAATCTCCAATTAAGCTTCAAATGTACCTAAACCTGTAAAAGACTCTAAAAGACTCCAAAACACACATAAAAGACTCGATAACAAAGACCTATATCATGGTTAAAACCCATAAAAACCATGATATATCAAAGTGAAGCTAGAAAAAATGAAGAAGAGGAGATCTTTATACATGAAGAATTTAGCTATCTTGTATTTCTTATGCAAAGTAGTTATAGCAAAGTTAAGGCTAATGGAAATATAGATTCCTTCCTTCAGAGAATTATGGATGATGTGAGTGTTTGTGAGAATTTTCCATGGGATCGATATACATTCGAAGATTGTTTGCAAGGGATCCGAGGAGTGATGAAGAACATGAAAGACTCCATGAAACCAAAAGCGCAAACTGGCTTTTCCGGATTCATACTTCCTCTGGAGATAACTTTATATGAATATTATATGATTTTAAGTATTTTTAACATTAACATGTTGTATCTTTATGTGTAGATTCTTGCATTTGAGTGTATTCCACTTCTTGGACGCACATTTCGACAAGCTGTGTTAGCAAACAAGAAGTGTCCAAGGATGTGCAAGCATAAGTTCAGCGACGCATGCATGAAAGGTTTCCCATTGGAAGACATATATGAAGCGCTTGGAAGTATTAAGGTAAGAGTTCGTAATATATTTTTTATACTTCGTATATACTTAAGTTTAATGATATTCACATGATATTACTAGCATCTTGGAACCGGACATGCATGAGAAGGTTCTTATGGTGCAGATCATAGGCGATGATGTTAATGATGGGATAGGTTTTATTGATCCGGTTGTTGACATTTGGAGAGAGCGTTTAATCGTGCAAAGGAAGAAAATTTGGTGGAAAGATTTGTATGGAAAGGACTTGGGTTCTTGAAGTATCCCTGAGAAATTGGAGAATGTTTTTGAAGTCCCTGGGAAGCTGGATAATGGTTCTGATACATGCATCTTTTATCTCAGTTATCCAGGAAGCGATGGACAAAGGGTTTGAAAAATTTGGGGAGCAGCTTGGTGAAATAGATGCGAAAGTGGTGGGAGCGGTCGAGAAGCATGGTGAGTTGGATGTGAGTGTGAAAGATCTTCAAAATTTTGTTCTATGTAATGGAGTTGACCCCAAGAGCCCACCCCTAAGTACTCCATTTTTTTTCTTATGAGAAAGAAGGTGATAGGAAGAACAAGGAGAAAGAGCAAGAAGATGCTCAAGATCAAGATATGTGACAGCTTAGGGAAAATGACAAGGCCTATCCCGGCCATAGGGCCGGAACGGATTGCCCCTACTTAACCGTTCTCTCTTGGGGTTCATTTGCGAACCTCAAGTCCTTTTATTCCATACTTAAACAATTCTAACACATTCATTCATTCCATTCGATTTCCATACTTAGTCTAAGGCAAGAACACATAAGATAAAATAGACATTTTATTAATAATCAAAGGTACCAAATACAATGTGGTTCAAACGCATTATGCTAACCAAGTATTCGGTCCTAAATGTCTATCAAACACACCACTCGTCCCTCGGGTCTTTAAGTCCGCGCCTAAGCAAGATCATCCCCTTGATCACCTGAAACAAATATGTTCATGAGTATTCATAAGTCAAATTATATCTTTCATGCAACCTAGCATTATGGCGGTTCTATATGATCCCATGAACCCAAAATATCAATCAACCCTAGTCCGTTCTAAGTTTCGTTCCTAAGCCGTTCTGTTCCCGTTACACGTTCATGATCCGCGAACGCAACTTGGCCCACGGTCGTGAGCGTACGTCTGCGCGTTCGTGTACTATGGCCATATGGTCGTGTGCGTGTACTTACGATCGTCCGCGGGTTTGGTCAAGGTCGTCCGTACGTCCGTGCGTGTGTGACCTTATGGTCGTATTGCGCGTCCGTGACAGTCGTACCGTACGACCGAACGTATGACCTTACGATCGCGCAGTTCATATGTTACGGACATACCACCCGGTTGCGCGCATGACCTTACGGTCGCGGTGCACATCCGCTACGGTCGTACCATGATGGTTACGCGGTCGGGCCTTAGTTAGGTCGTACGTCCGCGAACGAACACAACTGCTCGTACGAACGGATGCGATCGTTCCTTGCGTCCGTACTAGCGATCGCGGCCGCTTGCTCCACTCGCGACCTTCCATAGATGATCCATTAAGCGTGGTCGCCACACAACACCGACCAACAAGGCGGTTACGATTTGCGACCCGTAGAACTCTCCTTGGTTCGTTTACGCATAGGCCGACCATATTTTGGTCTCTCGGTTCTCGGCCCAACCGTCCTCTCGACGTGCTATTAAACCGTTCGAGACAACATCGACCGATCGCGCCTTTCATGCGCTCGAGTCACACTCGGCCGCTTGTTAAACCGTTTCACGACCAAGGCCTTAAGGCCGGTCGTGCACTTGGAGAACAAAGCGCCTTTCTAGAAGAAGTAGAAGAAGAAATCCGGCCATAGAGACAACCGGCCATGGCCTTCATGGTTTGGCCATGGCCGAGATGAATTGATCCGGACTCTATTCTTAGATTTGGTCGTGGCTTTTCCATGAGTTGTAGATGCCTCTCCAGCCATCCTTGAACCCTTTTCTCGCTTGATTCCACCACCAAATCCGATCTTAAACCGCCGGCCTTCTTTCTAAGAATCCGGCTTCTCTCTCTCTCTCTAAAACTCTCACTCTTTAGGGCTTGTGCCTTTGGAGAATTTCATGAGTGTTTTCCCTCTTGGGTGCGTGCGCAAAATGGCCAAGGAATGGCCTATTTATAGGCTTCCTTGGCGCCAATTTCCCTTAAGCGAATGGGCACAAGTTGTTGGCCGAAAGGTTGCAAATTCACTTGGTGTCCATTCGCTGGTAACCGCCCAGGTCAGCTAGTGTCACTAGCTGACCAGCTGACCCGTGAGCTTGACACTTGGGCCAGCTGAGTTGAGCTGGTTGCCAACTCCACTGTTCAGCTCAGCTGAGCTGAACACTTCACTTCCACACTTAACCAAGCTCCTTCCATCTGAGTCTTGGTCCTAGATCGCCCATGGAACACTTTTCTTTGTCTTTCCCGACCTTCCGTTCATGTTTTTGGTTCCATGGCCCGTCCTGTCTGGCTTAGGCTAGTTGGGGGATACTACAAGTCTCCCCCCTTGAAATGGATTCGTCCCCGAATCCGCTTCAAGATTTTTATACCACTCTGGGTAATCAGCCTTCATTCTGTTCTCGGTTTCCCAAGTGATCTCTTTGATCCCGTTATGGATCCATTCCACTTTGACCATTTGCACCACCTTCTTTCGGGTTGCTTTTTCCATCCTGTCAAGGATTCGGAGTGGCCGAATTTCGATGGTCAGGTTTGGCTTGAGTTCCCTTGGAATCTCAGGCACCACCACGTCTTGATCCGATAGGTATTTGCGCAATTGTGAGACATGGAACACATTGTGAAATGCATCCATCTCACTTGGCAAATCCAACTTATAGGCAACCGCCCCAACCCGTTCAATGATTCGGAACGGTCCCAAATATCTGGGATCAAGCTTGCCACGTTTGGAAACCCGTGCTCGACCCTTAAAAGTGATCATCTTCAAGTAGACTTGGTCGCCTACTTCGAACTTCAGGTCCTTCCTTCTTTTGTCCGCATAAGTCTTTTGACGGTCTTGAGCTTCCTTCATTTTGGCCTTCAGGAATCGGATTCGTTCCGTTGTTTCCTCAATTATGGCATGTCCAACTATGCTTGACTCACCCACTTCGGTCCAGCACAATGGAGTTCGACATGGCTGCCCATACAAAGCCTCATAAGTCCGATGCTTGTGTGATAATTGTTGTTAAACGCAAACTCGGTCAAGGGTAAGAACTTTTCCCATGAGTCGCCCCATTCCAGAACACACGCCCTTAGCATGTCCTCTAGGGTTTGTATGGTCCTTTATGATTGACCGTCTGTCTGGGGATGGTAAGCCGTACTCATGTTCACTCTTGTTCCCAGGGCCTTTTGGAAGGCTTGCCAGAAATAAGAAGTAAACCGGCCATCCTTGTCTGAGACTATACTTGATGGGATCCCATGCAACCTCACGATCTCATCGATGTATATCTCAGCCAACTTTCTGACCCCATCCGTCTTCTTGATGGCCAAGAAGTGAGCGGATTTCGTGAGTCTATCCACCACTACCCAGATGGCATCTCGCCTGTTCATGGTTGTGGGTAAACCTGTCACAAAGTCCATGGCTATGTTATCCCATTTCCATTCCGGAATAGGGAGACTTTGTAACAGTCCACTTGGGACTTGGCGTTCGGCCTTGATCAGCTGATAGGTTGGGCATTTAGCCACCCAATCAGCTACATCATGTTTCATCTCGACCCAATGATAGTACCGTTTGAGGTCATGGTACATCTTGGTCTGTCCGGGATGAATAGAGAACTTGGACTGATGAGCCTCCCGTAGGATGACTTCCTTCAGTTCCCACAAGTTTGGCACGCAGACTCGGCCATTTACCACAATCGTCCCACTGTTGGAGATTTGGTATTCCGTGTGGTTGTTCTCTGCGGCCTTCACTGTAACGCCCCTTTCCCATTCTCCGCTGACCGTCGAGCTGACCGGTCAACAATCAAACAAGAACATGACCGATCGAACCCGAGCAAGTCGAACAGGAAAAGTTTGTCACAGGACGAAGTCAGAGACAGATCTGTTTGAGACAAAGGCTCGCACTAATCCATCTTTAAACTCGCTATCCTCACTTCCGTAATACAAGTTGTACACCTTGTACCACTTCGGTGAGTTGTGTCGGTTAGGACGAAACCTCATATCAGGGAAACAATTTCATTTCTGAGTAACCAAACGTTCAGCACAACGTTTAATAGAATTTTACAAACAGTCGGCATCTCAAAGCACATAAATAAATCAAACACATAAAATGGCGCCAAAGACGAACCGAAAATAAAACATCCAAAACCCCGAATCAAATCCCGCCACAAGCCATCCCGAAAATACACCGAGGTCTCCCGCGTCCGTCGCTGCTAACCTGAAAAACACAAAAAGAGTCTAATGAGCGATCTAAGATCACCCAGTGAATCGGCTCCCCACTAATGGCTTCTAGTCTATCTAGAACTATAGATTCCCGCCCCAAAACCCAAAATAACAATCAACATGAATAAATGGTCGATCACGCACTACCATGTCGTGATAAACCCACACACACAATCAATGCCAAAGATAAAGAGAATTAAGGGAAATCGAAGGCACTGCGGCACATGTCCTCAATTGGACTCGATCTATCTAATTCGCAGTAAAGGAAATATCAAACAACACTGGGCCCTACGAACTCGGTAACTTCCACGGGTTACATCGTCACCGATATGGTAACTAACCCACGACTCCTAAACGTGTACACAAGGTCCCACGAATAGGACACCGTTCTCCGTCCATCGATATGCGGTGACTCGGACTACCCCTAAATAGCCAGAGTTTCCATGTAATTCGGCCCTAGGACATGACCCCGTATTCTCCGAATCACACACCTACCGGCGTCACCCGGTAGGTTAACACCATAACCGGAATCACCGCGATCCGGTTAGGTAAAACCCGAGGATCCAATCGGGTCGGAAGTACCGGAACGTAAACAAAACCTAGGCTTGCGGAATCTAACGCACCCTAGAGTCCTAGTGCAGAAATATTAACACGCAGACTCGCTGGGACTCTAACACAGATCACACAATCAATATCAATAATAATAATAACAGTTCCCAACTATTCCGCAAGCCACTACACTACCACACCACCGCTCTGACTAGGTAAGACTGAAGGATTATGTGTGTTCATGGTTTAATTCACTAGATTACAACCTAGCACATAATCAACTAGGATCTAGGTGATTTGCAGTTGAATCATAAACAGATCAGAATCATTACCTTATGATTGCAGCGGATTGATCAAAGGAATGAAGAGATCACAGAGAGCTGATGATAACCGGCTCCTCCTAGGTATCCACACTCTTACAAGCTACTGGATCAGGCTGCTAGACCAAGTTGGAATCAACAGAGAGAGAGAGGACGGCTGGTGTGAAAATCGCAGGAGACTCAAACCCTAGGCCGCGCCCCCTCACATATATATAAGCCCAAGTAATTAAACTAATGGCTTATTAGGCTTTTGGGCCCAAGGCCCAAATCAGACAAAACAACTGTATCTTGTCTGGCCCAATTCTCTGTACAAATACAGTAAATGCCTTGCATCTTACCGTATTATTTCCTTGTTAACTTTCCCGTTAGCTATGGTGTGTGACCCTTAGGGATCATACAATACTGGTAATAAGTCCTAAACTTATAGAACATGAGCGGGCTCTAGCAAGTCATCATGATCACCCAGTATTTATGACTTATGTCTGATCTCGACACTTATCATACTTTCTAGAGATAGTACAGTAGATTTCAGGACATTCCCAACAATCTCCCACTTGTACTGGAATCCTACATTCCCTAATCCTTTTGTCTCAATATCTCGATCTGGCATAAGGCAAGATGCGTGTCATCCTTATATAGCCAGACCATGTTCATCGGACCAGATTTGATACTGACAATGCAAACGACTTGGGCAAGTCCGTTTGGGAGTGGCCACTCTCTTACCAGCTATCAAGTCTCCGATTGGCCTAGAGATATTACCTCCGTTAAACGGCAGGGACAAATCCCATCTTGTTCCATCACTATGAACTACACACTTTATAATACACCCAACCAAGGTCCTTATAGCTCCCAGTTACGAAACAGCGTTAGACAATGACCAAAGCGCATCACTCCATGTGCAGCCACATGCATGCGAACTCAGGTCTAAGGACTATACTCTATAGTCGTATATGAGAACCTCTTATGACACAGATATTAATATCTTGTAGAGTTCTCATCAGCGGGCCATGTCCGGTCATATGCTCCCCTACATATACCTATGTGTCGACTTTGATGCCGCGCATCTATGACCCCTCAAAACTTGGTCATAAGTCTCAACACAATCTAGTCTCAAGTGGTTGTTGGTGTTCCAATTTCAACAACCTTCGACTATGGACACTATGATTTATGTCATTTCGTTAAATATGGGGTTTCAGGATCAAGTCTACTCATGTACTTCGATGGCCCATATATAATGACATGAATCATTTTGGAACGATTATTTATATCACAGTTAAAATAATCCAGAAATCATAGATTTCATAAACATAAAATATTATGTCTACATGAACCTTTCAAAACAACTAAATAAAGCCCTTTACAAACTCCCACTGAAATTAAGACTACATCTTAATTTCTCTTATCCTACAGCTACAGTCCGCGACTCGTGCTTAGGTCTAAGGAGTGGCTTCGTTAATAGATTAGCAACGTTCTCATTTGTTGAAACTTGCTGATCTACTTAACACCTCTGTCATTATCTCACGGAATAGGTTATACCTACCCTCAAGGTGTTTGGACCTCTGATGTGCAGCTAGTCTCATCTATGCTGGGAATCACATCAAGTTCAGTGATGAACTCTTCTTTCCAAACAACCTCTTTCGCCGCTACCCAAGCTGCGAAATGTTCAGCTTAAGTCATGGAGTCAGCAACAGTGCCTTTCACCGCCAGACAGACACAAAATATAACCGGACTGTGACCGGAAATCATCTTTGTCTGTTGGAAACTTGCCTTTCAGACTCTACCGACTTGTAGCACCTCACTTTCTCCGTAAATCAAGAACTTATCCTAAGTATTTTCCAAATACTTGAGGATATTCATTACGTCTATCCAGTGATTCTTTGCTGGATTTGACTGGTCTTTACTTGTCTTGCTTAACATTAAAGCAATATCAAAACAATTACGTGTCATGGCATACATGATAGATCCAATTGCCGACGCATATGGAATCTCATCCATGCAATCAAGCTCAGCAGTTATCGTAGGACACTGTTTCTTGCTTAATGTAATGCCACGTGACATTGGCATAAAACCCTTCTTGGAATGCTGAAAACGTGTAGGACATTGTCAATATAAGAATCCTGACTTTTTCCTATCAGCTCTTTTGGATCTCTATCTTTAGATCCAAAATCCAAGAACATACGTGGCTTTACCCATGTCAATCATAAAAACAACTCCCAAGCCAGTCCTTTACCGACTGCAGCATTGGAACGTTATTTCCGAGAATCAGTATGTCATCGACATACACTATGAGAAATGCAACATCGCTCCCACTTATCTATTAGTAAACGCACAGTTCCACTTCGTTCCTGTTCAAGTCAAAACCTTGACTACTTCAACAGAACGAAGATTCCAACTCCGATATGCTTGCTTCTATCCATGAATGGATCGATGAAGCTAACTTACATACAGTATAATTTTTTGGAGTCCGGGCTCACTTTCGCTTCTGTGAATTTCGCAGGTTCGTCACTTTCAATGATCATCGGATCATGGCAATTAATCACGAGAAATCACTCTCGGATTAGTGACGGATTCATTCAGATCTGCGAACTTCAGGCTCTACAGGTGTAGATTCTACAGAAATCTGTAAATCCATCCGCTGCTCTCCCTCAACAGGTTGAGCAGCCTCCTGTATTTCTCGAATTTCTTCGAGTTATACTTTTACTCCCACTGTTCTTCTTGGAAAGTAACTTTCCTTTTAGAAAACAGAATTCCGAACAACCTAACTTCGTTTTCGGAATGGACGTAAAAGTAACAAGCCTTGGTTTCCCTAGGACAACCAGCGAAGTAGCTCAACTACAAATACTCAGTAAAGACGAATTTGGATCATTTCCAGTCCACATTTATGTGGTGTCTTTCAACTGATATTGGTGGAACTATTTCAGCGTAAACTTAGATATTTCTAGAGCGTTATTCTTAAAGAATATCATGGAAGATTCGTGTGACTCATCTTTAATCATTTCTAATAAGATCTGATTCTTTCTCACAGAAACACCTCAAGGTTTTCAGGAGAAATGAGCTGTGAAACGACTTCACACTCATTCAGATGATCACACCATCAATGACTTAAGTATTCTCACTCGTGATCTAATCCAGAGTCTCAATACTTCTGTCACTCAGATTCTATACCTCATTTTGGAACTCTTTCGACCATTTCAAAGAATTCCGACTCGTGTCTCATCAAATGAACACAATCATACTCACTGAAGTAATCAGTAAATATAATGAAGTACATGAAATTTTCTCTGGCATTACTGCTCATCGGGCCACATACATGAGTATGTTCAAGGTCCAATAAGCCTTTGGGCCTTTCTCTAGCTCGGCTAAGATGGGCCCTTTGTCTTTTGGTCCAGTAAGCAGAATTCAAGTCTCATAAGATATCCGATCAAATGAGCCCAAAAGTCCATAACTATGGGATTTCTGAATCCGACTCACTCTATGTGACCAAAACATTTACGCCAAGAAAAATCAGGTTTAATTCATCAGATTTAAACCAATTCGGTATTTATGTTACTTTTAGGCACTCTTTGGTTTAAGATATAAAACCCATTCCTTGAATAGGGTGCTACAATCAATATTTCATTGAGATCAAAAGAAAAAAACTTGTCTTTTATCAAAATGAAAAACATTCAAATTCTTACAAGAAAATGAAAGACAACTCTGCTTAAAGCAGGTACATTGTAGCAATTACTTAATACAAAACCAAGCCTCAAAGGCATCTACGAGTGAAAACCCTACGGCTGAGGCAGCATCCATAGCTCCTTCCAGACATGCAGTTCCACTTGCCCTTCCTTCAACGTTCTATTGTTGCTTAGGCTCTGCATATTATAACAAATATCAGTGCCACAACCAGTATCCAATACCTATAAGGTAGAACTTGAAGTAATAACATGAATACCTGAGGAAGTAGTCTCATACATCAACTTCAACTCCTCATAATCTTCCATGAATTTAATGCAATCTCTCTTCCAATGCCCAGTCTCTTTACAGTAGCAGCACTTACCAACGTAAGATGTATCTGACTCGGGCTCAGAAGACACACGCTTGCCATGATTCAAAATCTGGACAACTTTGTCTTCACCCTTGTCAGCATTAGGTTTAGTAAACCTACCCTTCTCCATTATGAGATTATACAGGGTACTCTTCACGTTTGGCTCAACTGTCTTGAGCATATCATGCAGTTCAGTCAGCGTCTTCGTTAAGACTTTCTTGATATAGTTCCTTTTGAACTTATCATAGCTTGACGGCAGTGACTGCAGAATGATCTCAGTTGCCAATTATTGGCTAACTGGATAATCCAGTTTCCTCAGGTTATCAATGTAACCCATCATTTTACTGACATGAGGACTCATTGGATGATCATTTGGTAGCTTGCAGCTAGTGAGAGACTTAACCAACTGTTATCTCTCCACTCTTACCTGCTCCTGAAATTTCAATTTCAGGCTGCTGATCATCTCTATTGGCGACTCCATGTTCTCATATTGCTTCAGCAAATCTGAGTCCATGGTAGCCAATATCAGACCACGCACATCTACCGCATCATTATAATGTTTATTCCAAGCATCATATACTGCATGAGAGGCATTGGACCCGATCCTATCGGGGAGAGCTCTTTCAAGGACATAGTCCTTTCTCTCCTGCCTGAGGACTAGCCTCAGGTTCCGCGACCAAGTCAAGAAATTTGATCCGTTCAGTTTGTCCATCTCAAGGACAGACCGGATCGAGAAAGTGTTTTGATTGTTTGTGCTAGTCATAACTGAAATTTAGAGATAAATAGAGTTTTAGTTATTCAGTTCATAAAAGAGTAATCTTAATAACTTATAAGAAAACTCGCATTGCATTCAAAATTTCTTTGTTTAACCTCATAAGAATGCAATGATTCCGAGACCCATGTTCAGCTAAATCCAAAGTGGGCCACTGGCCGTCACCCAGAAGTAGCTTCACTTGGTAAGCATACACACATCTAGTTATATCCAATAACTCTCGGTTGTGAATTGGGCCCAAGACCCAATACACCAGATGTCTCAAGGCCCGGGACTCCCGATGGCCCAGTCAAGGAAACCAATCTCTTACAGCCAAATAATCACTAAAGTCTGGGACTACCAATGAAATTAGTGACTATATACTACTTTACTTACGCAAAAACAGACACCTCACACTGTAAGCCATATCTGTAATTGAATAAGCGTTAAGTAGCTGACAAGATTGGGCAAGACATCCAAGCTTGATATTGGTTTTGAGGATTTTAGGTTTTTCTTTCCAAAAATAGAAGATTACTATTTTGGGAAACTTACTTATTTTAGAAACTTTCTAAATTTAGAAATATGCTAAAAATAGAAATTTCTAATTTAATATTTTATTAAAGTTTTTCGGTTGGGTCACAAATTATAGGCCCAATTCTTGGCCCAAGACCACATAATTCCAATTGGCCCAATAATTTGACATAACCGACTCGGTTCATTAATTCTGGTCCAAGACCAAATTAACTACTAAATCCAACTGGTTATTTACTAAACCAGACCAGCTCTAAATTATTTGGTCCAACCAAATCAAACTTAGACCAGCCTTCGGTTTAGGTTAAAATTCAATTTTGAATTTAAATCCGGTTTAACCAGAAATTAAATAATACCAATTGTATTAAATAATTTCCAGCAAACCGCGATTTGGGTTAACCGCTTGAACCATACATTAATTAAATAATTAATCAATTCATACATTAATTAAATAATTGCTTACATGACAACACGATCATGTCATTCACTTATGAACAAAAACGATTTTGTCCTTTTCCCAATTCTACAATCGATTCACTTATGATCATGACATTAACAAACCAATCAAATCGTTTCTCTTATGATTGAACAAAGTCAATAAGCGATTTATACCAAGCAATCACACGCGTGGGGTATTCACTAAAGACAAAAACCGACTTTGAACATTAACAAACCTAACATTAACAAAGTCAACAAGCGAAGGTCTTATGATTGCACAACAAGATCAACAAGCGATTATGACATTCACTAAAGGACAAAACCGATTCTAAATATCAACCGTATGCAAATCGATTCTTATGATTATTAAGCAAAGTCAAAATCGATTCATACAAAGATCCAAGTTTCATTAAAATCGATTATGAGTAAAATCGATTCTTATACCAGTTTCTTATTTCTAGGTTTTCCAAGTTTCAATCAATTTTACTCATTAAAATCGATTCATCAAACTAATAAACAACCTAGTATGATCCAAAAAGCAAAAACCTAACGACCCAGCTCTGATACCACTGGAGGATTATGTGTGTTAATGGTTTAATTCACTAGATTACAACCTAGCACATAATCAACTAGGATCTAGGTGATTTGCAGTTGAATCATAAACAAATCAGAATCATTACCTTATGATTGCAGCGGATTGATCAAAGGAATGAAGAGATCACAGAGAGCTGATGATAACCGGCTCCTCCTAGGTATCCACACTCTTACAAGCTACTGGATCAGGCTGCTAGACCAAGTTGGAATCAACAGAGAGAGAGAGGACGGCTGGTGTGAAAATCGCAGGAGACTCAAACCCTAGGCCGCGCCCCCTCACATATATATAAGCCCAAGTAATTAAACTAATGGCTTATTAGGCTTTTGGGCCCAAGGCCCAAATCAGACAAAACAACTGTATCTTGTCTGGCCCAATTCTCTGTACAAATACAGTAAATACCTTGCATCTTACCGTATTATTTCCTTGTTAACTTTCCCGTTAGCTATGGTGTGTGACCCTTAGGGATCATACAATACTGGTAATAAGTCCTAAACTTATAGATCATGAGCGGGCTCTAGCAAGTCATCATGATCACCCAGTATTTATGACTTATGTCTGATCTCGACACTTATCATACTTTCTAGAGATAGTACAGTAGATTTCAGGACATTCCCAACAAAGACACCTACTCAGCACCAACTAACTTACCCGGTCCCGTGAATGGAGTAAGTGTCCATAATGACTGCTCGGCCCAACACCGAGCAGTCTAAAAATAAGCCTGCACACAAAGCTCAACACAGCACAATAATCACAACAATCAATCACGCAATCACAATCAATCACAACAATCACATCAATCACAACACAAGCAGGCCTATTCGGGTTTCTAAGTCTTTTAATCCATTCTCGTCCGCTACCTTAGGTTAGCGGATTGCTATAGACGGCTTACAACACACCACTTCCTTATTTAATCCATTCTAGATATCTTTTATTAACTCCTCGATTCGTCGGTTTAGAGTTAGTAAACTTACTAACTCCCGACGTCTCATTATTAACTAACTTTATTCATTACCCATTCCCGCTATTAAACCTAAACCCCAATCCCGTTATAATATTCTATACGTTTGTTTAGGTTTAACTCATATTCTAAGGTCGTCTTAATTCCCGTATATAGATTCATTAATTATCGTTCTTATACAAATATATATATATATATATATATATATATATATATATATATATATATATGCATATACTGTCCTATTCAACGGGTCTATATGAATGCATCAACCAATTATTACTAACAACCTAGCGGCACACAATTGATTTACCGTTCAATTCTTTAACCCTAACGTGCTTATCCGATCCTAACCGGTTTATAATTAACGTCTACTTATTTATTAATTACTAATCAGATTAATTAACGGGTGTGCAATCCTAGCACTACAGTTTCTCGATTCTCGGTATAAAGGTAACTAAGGGTTTGTGGGCCGACTCACAGTGAGATAGGCGCGGAATGACGGCTCGATGCGGATGTGAATCCCGAGATGTCCGACACGAACCCCGAACTTCCGAATCTCGAACTCCGAACTCCCGAATCTCGAACTCCGAACTACGAATATTCCAGAAATCTCGGAACGGCCATTGACCAAGCGTAGACCGGCTTGATCTCCGGCGTTGACCGGCGCTGACCGCGTTGACCGACGGCGTTGACCGGAGACGTTGACCGTTGACCGAAGGTTGACTGTTGACTTTGACTTGAACCGTTTGACTTTCCAAACCAAACAGGTTGAACCACTGAACCAACTGAACCGGTCTAATTAGAACCGGTTAGGTTAAACCGGTTTTGGTCAAACATTGACCGGTTTGACCTAACCGTTGACCAAGGCTAAACCAAGCCTAAACCAAACCCAATCTTGAACCAAACCAGACCATCCCACTCCTTGAAGAACCGGCTCCAATCTGACGGCGGCGAGGCTTCTCCGGTGACCGGCTCCGGCGTTGACCGGCGGTGGTCCGGCGTTGACCGGCCGGTTCACCCCTTTTTCCGGCGACTCATGTGACTATCTACATATCAAACTGACCGCAAAGAGAAGATCTATCCACCCATGTCTTCAAAACATTCAGATCTGATGAAGAAAGAGAGAGATTCCCCAAAACCCTAATCCGCGGATGCTTGCCGGCTAGATTCCGGCGAGCTCCGGCAACGATGACGACGGTGTCTGTATGGAGATTGTAGAGGAGGGAGAGAGGAAGATATAGCACTTTGCATAAGTAGATTTGGGTTTATAATGAAGGAGTTATGGAATTTTTGGTGCAAAAGGATATGAAGAACACTCAAGAACACTTTGAATGTTCTTGAGTTTCTTTGAAGATTCAAAGGATTTTCTGGGTTTTCTGGGCAAGTGGGATGAATGTAGAGAGAGAGGAGAGATAGCTCGTGGGTGTGAGGTAAATAGAGGTTTTTGGGAGCAAAAATGAAGTTTTCTCTTCACATGCTTGTACTCCTTGCATGCCAAAAAGATGCATGAACCACCATGCATTGACACCTAACCATGATATGTGGCGACCCTGGGGTGATGACACATGCCTCCAGATGTGGTTTTTTTGCCAAAAACCCTTCCTAAACCGACCTTAACCAAGCCTTAAACCACCTTGACCCGATGCTTCGGTTTCTTTGGTTTTGCGGATATTGTTTTAGAAAATACCAACTGATTACCATAAATCCCCAACCTCCCCAAACTGATTCTCCATGCCATTAGATGAATTTAGCATTTTGAATCACTCCGTTCGGACTTACGTAGCTCCGGATATGGATTTTTGAAATTTCTTCGGGTTTGTCGGTTTCCATTCCCGACAAGCCGTAAAACACGTTTCTGCCTCGTTTCTTCCAACTCCGATCTTCTAAACATTCTTTATGTTGAAACATAAGAATATTTGGTCCACCTCGACTTCCGTCTCGAACTTTGGCAAAATTACCATTTTGCCCTTCACTTGGCAAAAATGACAATTTTGCCCTCGGTTGACTTTCTGCTGTCCGTTGACCGTATTTTTGATACGGGGTATCACATTCTTCCCCACTTACAGGAATCCGGTCCCCGAATTCTCCGTCACTATCAGACTTCGAATCGGTTCCGAACCCTGCAAGCTGTTTCAGCACTTCACTCTGTCGCTTCCTTCCTCGAACACTGCTGCATACTACTGACCTCAACACGAATCCATTCTGATATCTCAGCCTTGTGTACCCTGATCTGCTCCGCTCTTAACTGTCTTCATCGGTCTCGACTCTCGACCTTTGAACTTAACTGGCACCTGGCTTCCCCACTTCGCTTCGACCTCCCCATCCTTCTGATTGCATCCTTCCTTCTTCTTTCTGGGACACTCTTCAAGAATCTGATCATCCGCTTCCTTCTGACTGATTCCAACAACATCACTGATCCTTCTTTCCAAATCTCTTTGCTAACTCATCATACTTCTCGGCTCTTTCTGACGGTCGCTCGATAAGCTGATACGTTTCCCACTGACGATGTCTACCACTGCTTCACGGTCCGGTCTACTTGTCTCACGACGACTTGACACTTCATCTCGCTTTTTGGGTTCGGGTTCGGTCTCGGATTCACATCGCGTCGCCATTCCGTCCTACATTCAATACAACAACTCACTGGAACAATCAGTTTCATCCCGATCTATCCCCGACATCACTTTCCCATAGGAATATGGTTACTTAATCACGTACCCAACGATTACTCATGATTAAGTAACAATATCCTATAAGTCCGCTCCCTCGTGAATCGACGGTTGAATCGCAACCGTTCTTAAATCAGCTCAAAACCCAAAATAAAATTAAAATAAAATGAACATTTTACCTTCTTAATAAAACCGAGGAAAGCTACCAATCACTACTCAAATTCCGAACTATCAACAATCCAAGGGTCTCTAAGACCAAGAACAATCAGTCTACCAAAAACCACGCACACTAATCACTACGCAATCTACCGCACAACAAATCAATCAATCAATCAATCAATCAAGCAAAAATTGAAAACAAGCAATTACCACACACAAAATCACGCAATCTAATGATCGGTCGGATGCGTCGTCGGTCTGGGTTCGAGTCATGATGAACGGTGATCAGTTCCGCTCATCATTTAGTTTCACATAGTAATCCATTTGCTTTCAGAACCATCTCAATCGTGAAAATAGTTACTATGCTACTCAAAACGATCAGCGGAACACTCTGCATCCACCACATACATAAAACGATATATCATACATCATAAGGTTTTCAGTACATAGTCCTGATCAGAGTCCGTACATAAGGCCGTCATCATATCCAAAAACCCATACGACGCCGCTAAACATCAGAAAAGTCAAAGACGACACGCAAAGTCGCCTATCCGCCGATCTATCTACCAGGCAAAAAGAAGTTAGTGCCCCCACTTACCTGGCCTAACTACTCCTATCCTAACCTAACGCCTCCAGCAAGACCGAAATGCCCAACACCACTGGCAAAACGGCTCGCTGAAGTATCCGCTGGCAGGTGCGCCGGGAGGGTGTGGCGAGTGTGTGTCTCGAGGTGGTGCTCCGACATGCTATGGCTCGGCTATCGGGCAAGGATGAGCAACGTGACCTACGCGGCCACACACCTGACAGACTGAAGTGGACGCTGAGCGCGGTCCACGGTAACATGCGGATGCCTGATGATCATAACCTCCACACAACTGACAAGTACTCACTGGCTCGGGTCTGGAAAACGGAATAACCGGTAACTACACACCGGGCGGCTGACTGGGCTCGGGATCTCTGCGGCTAGGTCCCGCTCGATAATCCTCTGGTACTGGTACTCTGTACGGCTCTCCATATGGCACACATGCTCCGAATCCGACGGTAGCACAAGTCGATGCTCCATGACCCTCGTGACCACATAACTGACAGTAGTCGGGTCCTAGTACTGGATGGGACGGCTCCCGAAGGCACGGGTCTACTGGTCGAGGGCGCCAATGCAAATGAAATCCCTGCACTCCACACGCACTGCACGTCCTGTACTCCGGTATTGCTGGCGGCGCCTCTACCATCTCGGCTGATGGTGTAACTGGCTCAAACTGTGACTCCGTAGACGCTGTGACATAACCATGTCGAACGGTGTACGGGGTAATCCAGGTCGTAGGTCCGGCTGGTGATGAGGCCCATCCTGCTGCTCTAACACATCCTCAAGCATCACTACCTTCTCATCCATCCGCTGCTCCCAATGCGGATACTGCTCCAGGTCTATAGGCTCCATATTTAGATCAAGCCGAACGGTAGTGGACTCAGTAAATAGTCCTCCACATGAAGTGGCGGGGAAAACTCGGGCGTCTCAAGAATCGATGACTGAAACATCGGTGGTACGTCTGATGCTGCAAGTGTCTGTGGCACATCCGGCTGTAGCCACTGCGGTGGTAACTGTAACTCAACATCTGCTCCTCCCAAGAATCCCATCATCCCTGAAACTGAACCAACTGACCCTGCTGCGAACCTACTGATCCCTGCTGACTCATGCTGCTCAACAGTAACTACTCCACGCACACACACACAGACACCTCCACTCCACCCAGGACACACTGCTGTAAGACTGCAACCAAACACACGAAACATTAGTACAGATCATACAAAAATTCTACTTCCCATCCCAACCCCGGGTTTAACGGACGCGACTCGGTTTCCTAATGAATGCTTGTGTGACACATTTGACTCGATAAAACACGGAAAACACTCAAAAATGAAATGTTTCGAAACCCATGCAGAACCATGCTCTGATACCACCTTTCTGTAACGCCCCTTTCCCATTCTCCGCTGACCGTCGAGCTGACCGGTCAACAATCAAACAAGAACATGACCGATCGAACCCGAGCAAGTCGAACAGGAAAAGTTCGTCACAGGACGAAGTCAGAGACAGATAGGTTTGAGACAAAGGCTCGCACTAATCCATCTTTGACCTCGCTATCCTCCCTTCCGTAATACAAGTTGTACACCTTGTACCACTTCGGTGAGTTGTGTCGGTTCAGACGAAACCTCATATCAGGGAAACAATTTCATTTATGAGTAACCAAACGTTCAACACAACGTTTAATAGAATTTTACAAACAGTCGCCATCTCAAAGCACATAAATAAATCAAACACATAAAATGGCGCCAAAGCCGAACCGAAAATAAAACATCCAAAACCCCAAATCAAATCCCGTCACAAGCCATCCCGAAACTACACCGAGGTCTCCCGCGTCCGTCGCTGCTAACCTGAAAAACACAAAAAGAGTCTAATGAGCGATCTAAGATCACCCAGTGAATCGGCTCCCCACTAATGGCTTCTAGTCTATCTAGAACTATAGATTCCCGCCCCAAAACCCAAAATAACAATCAACATGAATAAATGGTCGATCACGCACTACCATGTCGTGATAAACCCACACACAAAATCAATGCCAAAGATAAAGAGAATTAAGGGAAATCGAAGGCACTGCGGCACATATCCTCAATTGGACTCGATCTATCTAACGCGCAGTAAAGGAAATATCAAACAACACTGGGCCCTACGAACTCGGTAACTTCCACGGGTTACATCGTCACCGATATGGTAACTAACCCACGAATCCTAAACATGTACACAAGGTCCCACGAATAGGACACCGTTTTCCGTCCATCGATACGCGGTGACTCGGACTACCCCTAGATAGCCAGAGTTTCCATGTGATTCGGCCCTAGGACATGACCCCGTATTCTCCGAATCACACACCTACCGGCGTCACCCGGTAGGTTAACACCATAACCGGAATCACCGTGATTAGGTTAGGTAAAACCCGAGGATCCAATCGGGTCGGAAGTACCGGAACGTAAACAAAACCTAGGCTTGCGGAATCTAACGCACCCTAGAGTCCTAGTGCAAAAAAATATAAACACGCAGACTCGCTGGGACTCTAGCACAGATCACACAATCAATATCAATAATAATAATAACAGTTCCTAACCATTCCGCAAGCCACTACACTACCACACCACCGCTCTGACTAGGTAAGACACCTAGTCAGCACCAACTAACTTACCCGGTCCCGTGACCGGAGTAAGTGTCCATAATGACTGCTCGGCCCAACACCGAGCAGTCTAAAAACAAGCCTGCACACAAAGCTCAACACAGCACAATAATCACAACAATCAATCACGCAATCACAATCAATCACAAAAATCACATCAATCACAACACAAGCAGGCCTATTAGGGTTTCTAAGTCTTTTAATCCATTCTCGTCCGCTACCTTAGGTTAGCGGATTGCTAACCCTAGACGGCTTACAACTCACACCACTTCCTTATTTAATCCATTCTAGATATCTTTTATTAACTCCTCGATCCGTCGGTTTAGAGTTAGTAAACTTACTAACTCCTGACGTCTCATTATTAACTAACTTTATTCATTACCCATTCCCGCTATTAAACCTAAACCCCGATCCCGTTATAATTTTGTTTAGGGTTTAGGGTTTAGGTTTAACATCGTCCTCATTCTCGCTAGCGAGACTCCCTTTCCACCACTTGGTTAGCTCCTTGAATGCACAACTTTCCATCGTACTTTGTTCTGGAATAACAAATTAAAGATCTTTAGCCAGCTGGTGTTAATAAGCAGAGAGATGTGTATAAAAGGGTAACGGAAGCACATACGTCTCAAAGCGAAAAAGTTTTGCCAGGCGGTTCCTGTTAGAAGCGTCCTCAATGATGCCAAGTTTAATCGACTTGCCAAGCTCGTTCCAGAATTTGGTGTATTGAGAATATTGACCATTCTTCCCCTCATTCTCACCAGACTTCTCCACATCTATGTGCCAACAATTGAAACGTCATAGTAAAGATGTCTTTGAAAGATCATAGTAAAACAAAAATGAAACTAACATCAGGTATGAAGAGACTAGAGAGATAAAACTGTCTCCTCAACCATGAGTAAAAGGACTCTATGATAAAATAACAAAAACTAACTGTCACATACCTGCCATCGTATTTCTTAAGAATGGTATGCTTTGTGCTAAGCTAAGATAAAGTGGCCACTTCCTTTCATTAGCAGTGTTCATTGATTTGGATTTTATTTACCATTGCCGGAGGTGGTAGGCCGTCCTGTCAGAGTACGAGAAGAAGATGAAGTAGGAAAATGGGAAGCTTCGAAGGCTTGTTTTTCCCACCTCTGCACAGAAAACATTAGCAAGTTGAATAAGGTGTAGATTGTTCCTGAAGAAGAAGAACGAATTATACTAAGAATATGCATAATAACATCACAAATCAGCTGACTTTTTGTTAGCTTCATAATAGTCGATTTTTGATTAGATTCATTTTACTAAGAACGAATTACACATAGAGGTGTTTCATCATCATCAATGGAAGGCTAATAAATCGGAACTAATATCAAGTAATGATTTTGCTTAAAGAACAAAGAGGTCAAAACCTGTTTCTTTTCAGCATCATTAAAGATAGACTCTCTAGTGTCACGCTTAACCTCCTTTATTTGACCAGTCTTGGAAGCTGCTTAAATGTACTTGAAGTAAATCTCAGAATCCTCACTATCGCACAAAAGGAAAACATTGTTTACAATCAGAATAGAAACACAAGGATTGAGCTTATTTACAGGAATGATAGTATCTGATAAATTACCTCATACTCAAATATGAATCTAGGAAAAAGTATCATACCACACATCACTTACCTCAACGATTATCAGAATGTTGCTCTAAAGTTGACCATCAGAAAATCCTCCATAGCCCACTCGCTAGAAAGAGTACCGAAAAACTCGACAAGAGCCTGCATATTCAGCAGAGAAATATTCAGCAACTCGACCCTCCAGGGGTTTAGCAACCAAAATTTAGTTTCAGTGGCATTACCTGCGGCTCAATAGCATGTGTGTTCACAATTACACGTTTAATATCAGGCAACTCTGAGCAATTATGCACAAATCAAAAGGAAAAGAGTTAAGAATAAAAAAGATAATACATATATCATGCCAACAAAAAAAAGAGTGAGCAACAACCTTTAAAGATTAGATATAAGGTCTAGCCATTTCACAAAGCTGAGCAACACGAGGGCCGTCATCCAGAAGGAAAGCAGTCGCTTCACAAATCAGATTTCTCTGTATATGAACAAGTAAATTAGAACATGATAACTCGCTTGTAGTGAGCTGTGAATATCACATACCCTTTCCAGGGATAGAATGCGAGAAAAGAACACAAAGCTAACATGTTGCTGCGGATCCATACAAAAAAAAAAAATTTACAGATACTCTTGCGCACCAAAAAAATACCTCGTGAGTCGCCGGACACAAATTCCAGATTTTTCAATACCCAAATTACTCGCGGCGGCTGAGATGGAGCGACTAAATTCTAGGGTTTTTTTCAGAGAAGAGGAGAAAGAGGAGGTCGGAGAAGAAATTAGGGTTTGAGTGAGGAGCGGAACAGAGGTGGAAGAAATGCGGTCGATCTATGAGTTCCAGAGAAGCAGAGAGAAGAAAGAGAGGATGGGGGTGGATGATCTGCGTAGACACAAATAATCACGCCTGCGAGGAGAAAGAGAGGAATTTTTGTTTTTAGGTCTAGAATGGGAAAAGTCACAATGTGTTCCTTTTTTTTCCAAGTCTTGGCGCTATACTGAAAATTGGGCTCTAAAATTTACTTTCGTTTCCCGCCTCATCCGCCTCATGAAATTACGGCACAACATTTATACAATGCTATTATTAAGAATTTTACTCCATCAAATTCTCTTTAATAGCACTTAGTAAAACCGTGCTATCTTAAACTGCTATTAATGCTTATATTTTTTGTAGTGATTCTAAGGTCGTCTTAATTCCCGTATATAGATTCATTAATTATCGTTCTTATACAAATATATATATGCATATACTGTCTTATTCAACGGGTCTATATGAATGCATCAACCAATTATTACTAACAACCTAGCGGCACACAATTGATTTACCGTTCAATTCTTTAACCCTAACGTGCTTATCCGATCCTAACCGGTTTATAATTAACGTCCACTTATTTATTAATTACTAATCAGATTAATTAACGGGTGTGCAATCCTAGCACTACGGTTTCTCGATTCTCGGTATAAATGTAACTAAGGGTTTGTGGGCCGACTCACAGTGAGATAGGCGCGGAATGACGGCTCGATGCGGATGTGAATCCCGAGATGTCCGACACGAACCCCAAACTTCCGAATCTCGAACTCCGAACTACGAATATTCCAGAAATCTTGGAACGGCCATTGACCAAGCGTTGACCGGCTTGATCTACGGCGTTGACCGGCGCTGACCGCGTTGACCGGCGGCGTTGACCGGCGACGTTGACCGTTGACCGTTGACCGAAGGTTGACCGTTGACTTTGACTTGAACCGGTTGACTTTCCAAACCAAACAGGTTGAACCACTGAACTATCTGAACCAACTGAACCGGTCTAATTAGAACCGGTTAGGTTAAACCGGTTTTGGTCAAACATTGACCGGTTTGACCTAACCGTTGACCAAGGCTAAACCAAGCCTAAACCAAACCCAATCTTGAACCAAACCAGACCATCCCACTCCTTGAAGAACCGGCTCCAATCTGACGGCGGCGAGGCTTCTCCGGTGACCGGCTCCGGCGTTGACCGGCGGTGGTCCGACATTGACCGGCCGGTTCACCCCTTTTTCCGGCGACTCAGGTGACTATCTACATATCAAACTGACCGCAAAGAGAAGATCTATCCACCCATGTCTTCAAAACATTCAGATCTGATGAAGGAAGAGAGAGATTCCCCAAAACCCTAATCCGCGGATGCTTGCCGGCCAGATTCCGGCGAGCTCCGGCGACGACGACGACGGTGGCTGGATGGAGATTGTAGAGGAGGGAGAGAGGAAGCTATAGCACTTTGCAGAAGTAGATTTGGGTTTATAATGAAGGAGTTATGGAATTTTTGGTGCAAAAGGATATGAAGAACACTCAAGAACACTTTGAATGTTCTTGAGTTTCTTTGAAGATTCAAAGGATTTTCTGGGTTTTCTGGGCAAGTGGGATGAATGTAGAGAGAGAGAGGAGAGATAGCTCGTGGGTGTGAGGTAGAGAGAGGTTTTTGGGAGCAAAAATTAAGTTTTCTCTTCACATGCTTGTACTCCTTGCATGCCAAAAAGATGCATGAACCACCATGCATTGACACCTAACCATGATATGTGGCGACCTTGGGGTGATGACACATGCCTCCAGATGTGTTTTTGTTGCCAAAAACCCTTCCTAAACCGACCTTAACCAAGCCTTAAACCACCTTGACCCGATGCTTCGGTTTCTTTGGTTTTGCGGATATTGTTTTAGAAAATACCAACTGATTCCCATAAATCCCCAACCTCCCCAAACTGATTCTCCATGCCATTAGATGAATTTAGCATTTCGAATCACTCCGTTCGGACTTACGTAGCTCCGGATATGGATTTTTGAAGTTTCTTCGGGTTTATCGGTTTCCATTCCCGACAAGCCGTAAAACACGTTTCTGCCTCGTTTCTTCCAACTCTGATCTTCTAAACATTATTTATGTTGAAACATAAGAATATTTGGTCCACCTCGGCTTCCGTCTCGAACTTTGGCAAAATTACCATTTTGCCCTTCACTTGGCAAAAATGACAATTTTGCCCTCGGTTGACTTTCTGCTGTCCGTTGACCGTATTTTTGATACGGGGTATCACATTCACCAATTCTTCATCATCCTTCTGAGCTAGCCGGACCTTAGTCAGAATGTCTGCTTGGTCCGCTGCTCCTAAGCCCACCGGCTCTTCACCCACGACCAATGCATTGAGACGCAAGGAACGGACCATTCCAACCAAGGTCTCTGCATCCCGTTCAATGGCCACCTCGGTCCTTTTCCTACTTAAGGCGTCGGCAACGAGGTTGGCCTTTCTCGGATGGTAAGTAATGTCCAAATCGTAATCGGCCACTAGTTCCATCCACCTCCTTTGTCGAAGGTTCAGCTCAGCTTGGGTGAATATATACTTCAAGCTCTTATGGTCCGTAAATAGTTGCACTTTCGCTCCGTAGAAGTAAGATCTCCAGATCTTAAGTGCAAAGACTACTGCGGCCATCTCAAGATCATGAGTGGGATAATTCCCTTCATGTTTCCTTAATTGCCTTGAAGCATATGCAATCACCTTCCTTTCTTCCATCAACACACATCCTAACCCATTGATAGACGCATCCGTGTATACCACGTAAGGCACATCATCTTGGGGTTGGGTCAGGACTGGTGCCTTAGTCAACATCTCCTTGAGTTCCGTGAAACTCTTTTCTGCGGCATCCGTCCAAACGAACTTCACGTTTTTCTCGGTCAGCTTCGTCATGGCCTTGGCCATGCTTGCAAACCCTTGGACAAAACGCCTGTAGTAGCCGGCCAACCCAAGAAAGCTTTGGACTTTTGTCGCGTTTCTCGGCCTTGGCCATTCTTCGATTGATCGGATATTCTCCGGATCAACCGACACTCCTTCAGGCGACACAATGTATCCTAGGAAGCCTATTCGCTCTTGCCATAAGCTACATTTACTTAGCTTGGCGTAGAGCTTCTGCTCCCGCAACTTCTCCAGAACGATCCTGAGATGTTCGCGGTGTTTCTTAGAGTTTTTGGAGTAAACAAGAATGTCATTAATGAATATGATCACAAACTTGTCTAACCATTCCCGAAAGACACCGTTCATCATCTTCATGAACGCGGCCGGTGCATTTGTTAGACCAATATGCATGACTACAAACTCGTAGTGACCATACCGAGTCCTAAATGCGGTTTTCCTCACGTCCTCTGGTGCTATCGGGATTTGATGGTATCCCGAAGCGAGGTCGATCTTAGAAAACACGGTCGAACCCATTAGTTGATCTAACAACTCGTCTATCCGAGGCAATGTGTACTTGTTCTTCACAGTAACCCCGGTTGATGCCTCGGTTCTATGCACAAGCGAGGGCTCCTGTCTTTCTTCTTTACGAATAGGACAGGCGCCCCCCATGGAGAACTTCTCGGCCTAATAAAGCCTTTGTCTAGCAGCTCCTCCAGCTGCTTCTTCAATTCAGCCATCACGGCTGGGGCCATCGTGTATGGCGCCTTACATAAGGGTTTAGTTTCAAGTTCCAATTCTATAGTGAACGGATCAGACCGGTCAGGCGGCAAGCCTTCTAGGGTTTTGAACACGTACTCAAGGTCTTGGACCACCGGAATCTCCCCGACCTTTGTCTCGGGTCTGACTTCCTTGGTTGTTATGGTAGCTAAGTATGCTTCACAGCCCTTAGCCAACATTTTCTCCGCTTGGATAGAAGAGACGACCAAACTTCCTGAAGTCGGCCGTATACCTTGGAATACTACCTTGCCTTCCGGCCTCTCGAATTTCACCCTTCCTCGGTGACATTCAATGGTGGCTCGGTTTTGGCCAAGCCAGTCCATACCCAAGATCACTTCGTGATGTTTGAGTTAAACTACAACTAGGTCAACCGGCATACTCACGCCTCCAATGGAGACGGGTACATCACGCACTAACCCTAGCATAGGCATTACTTTCCCACCGGCGGTATTCACAATGCCTTGGACGGCCACTTGTTCCTTTTGGAACAAGCCTTTTCCAATCATCCCGAGACTCACAAAGCTATGTGTAGCCCCGAAATCAAACAAGGTCAATGTCTCTACACCGCCTATCAAAACGGTCCCTACACATTTTCCAAATGTATAAGCGCCCCGCTCTTTCCCCCAATATGTATGCAATGTGATATACCATGGATTTTAGGGCTTTTAACCATGGTATATGTCTTATTTATCAAGTCTATTACTATGTTTTAGAGTCATTTCAGGTATTTAACAGGTCTAGTACTTTTGGAGCTGAATTGAAGATTTTGGAGCATTTTGGAGTGTTTGGACGAGAGACAGAGTTCACTGTCCAGATTTGAGGATTGCGTCGATCGTTGCACACCTGCATCGATCAATGCATATCGCGAATGGGCCAGACTCGGCGGTTTAATGAAGAATGCTGATATTGCAGAAAAGCCCATATATTTACACAGAAGCCCAAAACGTGTTTTAGACTATATATTAGGGTTTTTAGCCACTTGTTTAGGCTACGCTTTATTTTATTCAGAGAGAGTTTTAGGGTCTGATCTTGGTCTTGAATTGAAGATTTTGGAGCATTTTGGAGTGTTTGGCCGAGAGACAGAGTTCACTGTCCAGATTTGAGGATTGCGTCGATCGTTGCACACCTGCATCGATCGATGCATAACGCGAATGGGCCAGACTCGGCGGTTTAATGAAGAATGCTGATATTGCAGAAAAGCCCATATATTTACACAGAAGCCCAAAACGTGTTTTAAACTATATATTAGGGTTTTTAGCCACTTGTTTAGACTACACTTTATTTTTTTCAGAGAGAGTTTTAGGGGCTGATCTTGTTCTCGAAAGAGACTTGATTTCGAACCCCAGTTCTTTATTTGATTTTATAATATTTGGTTTTCTATTCAAGATGTTTTCTGTTTCGATGAACATGTCTGAGTAGATTACCTGTTAAGTTTAGGGATTCTCATTAGGGATTTCATGGAATTATAGGTTAATCAATCTGTAGGGATTCATATCTGCTAGTTCTTTGTCTAGGATTGTTCTTAATGCTTGATCTAAATTGGCCACTTAGATTATTGATGTTAGGTTGATTGATGCAACGACAGTTGGTTAATTAGCTAGAAAGAACCTAGATGAGCAATTGAATTATTCGCAAAGAGATTTGGCTTAGTTTAATTGTGAACATATCAAACTTGGAATTAAAGCTGGTTTAATCTGTTAGTAATTGCAAAGAGATTTGGATTGCTGCACTTAGACTTAGAGAATTCTCGCAACGAGAGTTGGTTAATTCTATATCTGTGTTTTGAGTTCTAGAACAGTTCTTAATTAGATCCTGATTGATTGATTAGTTTATGTTCCTGATTTCCTGAGAACTCCCTAGACTTAACGCTTCGCTTCCTTGCTCACAAACTCGCTACTTATTTACTTTCTGCTTGCTTGATTTACTGCTTTCTCATTACTTTCACCTAGTTTAATCTTTTCTGTTCTTAATCTATCGTTGACCGGAGTCCCTGTGGATTCGATACCCTAAGTACTACAACTACATCACTGTGCACTTGCAGTTAGTATAGGGATAATTCTTGACCTATCAAGTTTTTGGCGCCGTTGCCGGGGACTCTTTTGAGTCTTCGATAGATTTGAACTTAGGGTTTAGACTAGGTTTTTCGTTTTTATTTTTTGCTACTAATTTTTTTTCTTTTCTGTTCTTGCATATCAGGTACACCTGTAATCGCCCTGCATCGATCGACACGGTCATGTGTGTCGATCGTTGCATTCTCGAGCTTGCATCGATCGACGCTACTATGCATCGATCGACACATTGCGAAAGAATGATGGGAATGATGGAACAGATGTTGGAAAATCAGCAGAATAACTCGTTCTGCAGAAGCTATGGTTCCTATTCATTCACCAGAGATTATGAATCTCCATCATATCAGCCTGTTCCTCCTCACAATACACAGTCTAATAAGCTGATGAGCATGATGGAGCAGTTGTTGGAGAAGCAGGAAGAAGATTTGAACTACATCAATAGCTCTGGATTCCAAGGAAACAGGTTTGGTAATCAACAAGGTAATTCTTATAAGAGAACCTATGGATCGTCCTCATATCTGACACCTCCTGCTGCTAATGCTTATAAGAGCAAGATGGATTCTATGATGGAGCAGTTACTAGAGGATCATACCAAGTTTGCTGTAGACTTCGACAGGAAGTTGGAAGCTATACATGAAAATCTGAATGGGAAGTTTGAATACTTGAGCACACATGCGAAGAAGCTAGATGTCCAAGTTCAACAAACAGCTGGAGCAATACAAAGGCATAATGAAGCTAGGAAAGCTGAACAGTACAGATCCATCAATGCTGTGACCTTAAGAGATGAGATTGAGTTGCTAGGTGAAGAAGAGAGCATAATCTCGGATTTTCTGGATGAATATTGTTTGTCTGAGACTTGCATCGATCGACACCCCCTTAGTGTCGGTCGACACGCAGTTCTGACGGCAATTTCGAGTTCTTACGACAAACATAATCGCCTTATGTCGATCGACACACCTACTGCATCGATCGACACAGATCGCAGACGAGACCAGAAGCCTGCAACAGTCCCATAACGAGTCTACAAGCCCATTGTGCCATATCCTAAGGTTCCTAAACCCTCTAAACAAGAGATAGAAGTGGTTAACTGCATGAAAGTGATGGATAAGAAGATGAATGAAACTCCACCAGCTGAAGCTTCGCGAGTTCATGCAAAGAAGATGATCTCCACTGATGGTGATCTGAAAGAAGAAGTTCAGATTGGTGGAACTTCAGTATCTGATAGTGGAGAGAAGAAGATGGCGGTTCCTCTTGAACCTGCTCTAACATCTTCAGTACCTGCAACTACTCATAAGCAGAAAGCTCCAGACATCAGATCTACACCAAAGATAAGATATAAATTACCTAAGCTTAAACCTCCTGACCGCATTGTTTTGAATGCAGGAAAACGCAGTGTACCACCCAAGCTTCGCTCCCGCCCTGATGATGTTTATTCATTCCTTGGGAAGCCTCATGATCTGAAAGCATATACACCTCCTTGGATGAAGAGATATTCACAGAGACACTCAAAGTCTCTGTTGAAACCGCCATGAGTTCAATCTCTATCCCATAGTCAAGCTAATGACTCAAAACAAGCGCTGAGTGGGAGGCAACCCACTGTTAGGTTCGTTTTAGTTTTCGTTTTTCAATTTGATTTGGTGTTTTTAATTTTTCTGTTTTTGTGTGTTCAAAGGCTTGAGAAACAGGCAAAATCGCATTGCATCGATCGACACACCTAGTGCATAGGTCGATGCAGTTGCGATTTAAGGTTTACCGAATCAATTGCGGTTTCGACATCGGTTATTCACATAACCGCGAGCAAATGCGCCTTGCATCGATCGACACCCTTGTGGCATCGATCGACACAGGGCGACGACAGGTACGTGTTCTGCAACTTTTCGGATTGTTTCAATTTGATTTATTTTCTCGCCGACCCTAAGCTTGACACTACTGGGGACAGTGTGTTTTAAGTGTGGGGGAGGAGCTACTGACGCACGCTTTTGTTTTCTTAAGAGTCAGTCCAATTTTTAAAAAATTTGTTTTATTGAGTCAAAACCAGTTTAAGTAGGAAACAATGATTTTTTGAGAAGATTAACATTACTTGCAGGAACTTAAGTAACCATTGGGATGAAGCTGCAGATTATCTCTGACTATTAAAAAACCCAGACACAGATCAGCCTACTGAGAACACCCACATCGCTTCAGGTATCGGAGGTGTAGGATTATGTGTGTTCATTGGTGTAATTATCAGGTTACAACCTAGCACATAATTAACTAGGATCTAGGTGATTTGCAGTTGAATCATAAACAGATCAGATTCATTACCTTATGATTGCAGCGGATTGATCAAAGGAATGAAGAGATCTGCAAGAGCTGATGATAACCGGCTCCTCCTAGGTATCCACACTCTTACAAGCTACTGGATCAGGCTGCTAGACCAAGTTGGAATCAACAGAGAGAGAGGAAGACGGCTGAGGCTAAAATCGCAGGAGTTATGAACCCTAGGCGCGCCCCCTCTTCCTTATATGGGCCCAAGTAATTAAACTAATGGCTTATTAGGCTTTTGGGCCCAAGGCCCAAATCAGACAAAAAGACTGTATTTTGTCTGGCCCAATTCTCTGTACAAATACAGTAAATGTCTTGCATCTTACTGTATCAATTCCTGGTTAACTTTCCCGTTAGCTATGGTGTGTGACCCTTAGGGATCATACAATACTGGTAATAAGTCCTAAACTTATAGATCATGAGCGGGCTCTAGCAAGTCATCATGTTCACCCAGTATTTATGACTTATGTCTGATCTCGACACTTATCATACTTTCTAGAGATAGTACAGTAGATTTCAGGACATTCCCAACAATCTCCCACTTGTACTGGAATCCTACATTCCCTAATCCTTTTGTCTCAATATCTCGATCTGGCATAAGGCAAGATGCGTGTCATCCTTATATAGCCAGACCATGTTCATCGGACCAGATTTGATACTGACAATGCAAACGACTTGGGCAAGTCCGTTTGGAAGTGGCCACTCTCTTACCAGCTATCAAGTCTCCGATTGGCCTAGAGATATTACCTCCGTTAAACGGCAGGGACAAATCCCATCTTGTTCCATCACTATGAACTACACACTTTATAATACACCCAACCAAGGTCCTTATAGCTCCCAATTACGAAACAGCGTTAGACAATGATCAAAGCGCATCACTCCATGTGCAGCCACATGCATGCGAACTCAGGTCTAAGGACTATACTCTATAGTCGTATATGAGAACCTCTTATGACACAGATATTAATATCTTGTAGAGTTCTCATCAGCGGGCCATGTCCGGTCATATGCTCCCCTACATATACCTATGTGTCGACTTTGATACCGCGCATCTATGACCCCTCGAAACTTGGTCATAAGTCTCAACACAATCTAGTCTCAAGTGGTTGTTGGTGTTCCAATTTCAACAACCTTCGACTATGGACACTATGATTTATGTCATTTCGTTAAATATGGGGTTTCAGGATCAAGTCTACTCATGTACTTCGATGGCCCATATATAATGACATGAATCATTTTGGAACGATTATTTATATCACAGTTAAAATAATCCAGAAATCATAAATTTCATAAACATAAAATATTATGTTTACATGAACCTTTCAAAACAACTAAATAAAGCCCTTTACAAACTCCCACTGAAATTAAGACTACATCTTAATTTCACTTATCCTACAGCTACAGTCCGCGACTCGTGCTTAGGCCTAAGGAGTGGCTTCGTTAATAGATTAGCAACGTTCTTATTCGTTGAAACTTGCTGATCTACTTAACACCTCTGTCATTTATCTCACGGAATAGGTTATACCTACCCTCAAGGTGTTTGGAC
Source organism: Orychophragmus violaceus (assembly GCA_030180135.1). Lineage (NCBI taxonomy): Eukaryota > Viridiplantae > Streptophyta > Magnoliopsida > Brassicales > Brassicaceae > Orychophragmus > Orychophragmus violaceus. The sequence goes on along the minus strand of CM058240.1, from coordinate 29,436,774 downwards.
CTCTGATGTGAAGCTAGCCTCATCTATGCTGGGAATCACATCAAGTTCAGTGATGAACTCTTCTTTCCAAACAACCTCTTTCGCCGCTTCCCAAGCTGCGAAATGTTCAGCTTAAGTCATGGAGTCAGCAACAGTGCCTTGCACCGCCAGACAGACACAAGATATAACCGGACTTTGACCGGAAATCATCTTTGTCTGTTGGTAACTTGCCTTTCAGACTCTACCGACTTGTAGCACCTCACTTTCTCCGTAAATCAAGAACTTATCCTAAGTATTTTCCAAATACTTGAGGATATTCATTACGTCTATCCAGTGATTCTTTGCTGGATTTGACTGGTCTTTACTTGTCTTGCTTAACATTAAAGCAATATCAAAACAAGTACGTGTCATGGCATACATGATAGATCCAATTGCCGACGCATATGGAATCTCATCCATGCATTCAAGCTCAGCAGTTATCGTAGGACACTGTTTCTTGCTTAACGTAATGCCATGTGACATTGGCATAAAACCCTTCTTGGAATGCTGAAAACGTGTAGGACTTTGTCAATATAAGAATCCTGACTTTTTCCTATCAGCTATTTTGGATCTCTATCTTTAGATCCAAAATCCAAGAACATACGTGGCTTTACCCATGTCAATCATAAAAACAACTCCCAAGCCAGTCCTTTACCGACTGCGGCATTGGAACGTTATTTCCGAGAATCAGTATGTCATCGACATACACTATGAGAAACGCAACATCGCTCCCACTTATCTTTTAGTAAACGCACAGTTCCATCTCGTTCCTGTTCAAGTCAAAACCTTGACTACTTCAACAGAACGAAGATTCCAACTCCGATATGTTTGCTTCTATCCATGAATGGATCGATGAAGCTAACTTACATACAGTATAATTTTTCGAAGTCCGGGCTCACTTTCGCTTCTGTGAATTTCGCAGGTTCATCACTTTCAATGATCATCAGATCATGGCAACTAATCACGAGAAATCACTCTCGGATTAGTGATGGATTCATTCAGATCTGCGAACTTCAGGCTCTACAGGTGTAGATTCTACAGAAATCTGTAAATCCATCCGCTGCTCTCCCTCAACAGGTTGAGCAGCCTCCTGTATTTCTCGAATTTCTTCGAGTTATACTTTTACTCCCACTGTTCTTCTTGGAAAGCAACTTTCCTTTTAGAAAACAGAATTCCGAACAACCTAACTTCGTTTTCGGAATGGACGTAAAAAGTAACAAGCCTTGGTTTCCCTAGGACAACCAGCGAAGTAGCTCAACTACAAATACTCAGTAAAGACGAATTTGGATCATTTCCAGTCCACATTTATGTGGTGTCTTTCAACTGATATTGGTGGAACTATTTCAGCGTAAACTTAGATATTTCTAGAGCGTTATTCTTAAAGAATATCATGGAAGATTCGTGTGACTCATCTTTAATCATTTCTAATAAGATCTGATTCTTTCTCACAGAAACACCTCAAGGTTTTCAGGAGAAATGAGCTGTGAAACGACTTCACACTCATTCAGATGATCACACCATCAATAACTTAAGTATTCTCACTCGTGATCTAATCCAGAGTTTCAATACTTCTGTCACTCAGATTCTATACCTCATTCTGGAACTCTTTCGACCATTTCAAAGAATTCCGACTCGTGTCTCATCAATTGAACACAGTCATACTCACTGAAGTAATCAGTAAATATAATGAAGTACATGAAATTTTCTCTGGCATTACTGCTCATCGGGCCACATACATGAGTATGTTCAAGGTCCAATAAGCCTTTGGGCCTTTCTCTAGCTCGGCTAAGATGGGCCCTTTGTCTTTTGGTCCAGTAAGCAGAATTAAAGTCTCATAAGATATCCGATCAAATGAGCCCAAAAGTCCATAACTATGGGATTTCTGAATCCGACTCACTCTATGTGACCAAAACATTTACGCCAAGAAAAATCAGGTTTAATTCATCAGATTTAAACCAATTCGGTATTTATGTTACTTTTAGGCACTCTTTGGTTTTAGATATAAAACCCATTCCTTGAATAGGGTGCTACAATCAATATTTCATTGAGATCAAAAGAACAAAACTTGTCTTTTATCAAAATGAAAAACATTCAAATTCTTACAAGAAAATGAAAGACAACTCTGCTTAAAGCATGTACATTGTAGCAATTACTTAATACAAAACCAAGCCTCAAAGGCATCTACGAGTGAAAACCCTACGGCTGAGGCAGCATCCATAGCTCCTTCCAGACATGCAGTTCCACTTGCCCTTCCTTCAACGTTCTACTGTTGCTTAGGCTCTGCATATTATAACAAATATCAGTGCCACAACCAGTATCCAATACCTATAAGGTAGAACTTGAAGTAATAACATGAATACCTGAGGAAGTAGTCTCATACATCAACTTCAACTCCTCATAATCTTCCATGAGTTTAATGCAATCTCTCTTCCAATGCCCAGTCTCTTTACAGTAGCAGCACTTACCAACGTAAGATGTATCTGACTCGGACTCAGAAGACACAGGCTTGCCATGATTCAAAATCTGGACAACTTTGTCTTCACCCTTGTCAGCACTAGGTTTAGTAAACCTACCCTTCTCCATTATGAGATTATACAGGGTACTCTTCACGTTTGGCTCAACTGTCTTGAGCATATCATGCAGTTCAGTCAGCGTCTTCGTTAAGCCTTTCTTGATATAGTTCCTTTTGAACTTATCATAGCTTGACGGCAATGACTGCAGAATGATCTCAGTTGCCAATTCTTGGCTAACTGGATAATCCAGTTTCCTCAGGTTATCAATGTAACCCATCATTTTACTGACATGAGGACTCACTGGATGATCATTTGGTAGCTTGCAGCTAGTGAGAGACTTAACCAACTGGTATCTCTCCACTCTTACCTGCTCCTGAAATTTCAATTTCAGGCTGCTGATCATCTCTATTGGCGACTCCATGTTCTCATATTGCTTCAGCAAATCTGAGTCCATGGTAGCCAATATCAGACCACGCACATCTACCGCATCATTATAATGCTTATTCCAAGCATCATATACTGCATGAGAGGCATTGGACCCGATCCTCTCGGGGAGAGCTCTCTCAAGGACATAGTCCTTTCTCTCCTGCCTGAGGACTAGCCTCAGGTTCCGCGACCAAGTCAAGAAATTTGATCCGTTCAGTTTGTCCATCTCAAGGACAGACCGGATCGAGAAAGTGTTTTGATTGTTTGTGCTAGTCATAACTGAAATTTAGAGATAAATAGAGTTTTAGTTATTCAGTTCATAAAAGAGCTATCTTAATAACTTATAAGAAAACTCGCTTTGCATTCAAAATTTCTTTGTTTAACCTCATAAGAATGCAATGATTCCGAGACCCATGTTCAACTAAAACCAAAGTGGGCCACTGGCCGTCACCCGGAATTAGCTTTACTTGGTAAGCATGCACACAGCTAGTTATATCCATATAACTCTCGGTTGTGGATTGGGCCCAAGTCCCAATACACCAGATGTCTCAAGGCCCCGGGACTCCCGATGGCCCAGTCAAGGAAACCAATATCTTACAGCCAAATAATCACTAAAGTCTGGGACTCCCAATGAAATCAGTGACTATATACTACTTTACTTACGCAAAAACAGACACCTCACACTGTAAGCCATATCTGTAATTGAATAAGCGTTAAGTAGCTGACAAGATTGGGCAAGACATCCAAGCTTGATATTGTTTTTGAGGATTTTAGGTTTCAATAGATTTCCTTCCAAAAATAGAAGATTACTATTTTGGGAAACTTTCCATTTCAGGTAACTTACTAAATATGGAAACTTTCTATTTAGGGAAACCTACTATTTTTGGAAACTTCCTAACATGCCAAAATTAGAAACTTCTAATTTAATGTTTTATTAAAGTTTTCGGTTGGGTCACAAATTATAGGCCCAATTCTTGGTCCAAGACCACAGAATTCCAGTTGGCCCAATAATTTGACATAACCGAGTCGGTTCATTAATTCTGGTCCAAGACCAAATTAACTACTAAATCCAACTGGTTATTTACTAAACCAGACCAGCTCTAAATTATTTGGTCCAACCAAATCAAACTTAGATCAGCCTTCGGTTTAGGTTAAAATTCAATTTTGAATTTAAATCCGGTTTAACCAGAAACTAAATAATACCAATTGTATTAAATAATTTCCAGCAAACCGCGATTTGGGTTAACCGCTTGAACCATAATTATCAAAAACAATCGATCGCTAATCATTCAATAATTGTACAATCATTCATACGACAAGTCACATGATCGATCGCTAAAAGACAAAATCATGATTCTAAACATTAACAATCAACAATCCAAATCGATTCTTTATTAATTCAGCAAAGTCAACAGCTTATGATTGTCTCATGATTGAGATCAATGACGACAAAATCAAGTTTTAACAAATTAAACCAATCGAATTCTTAATTACAAGACAAAGTCAACTTTCGATTCATACCAAGCAATGACATCATGCGATTTCATATTAGGGTTTTACAAGTTCTAATCAAATTTCTTAAGCCAAATTCGATTCTTAACATTAAAACAACCTAAATATGATCCAAACAGCAAAAACCTAACGACCTGGCTCTGATACCACTGTGGGATTATGTGTGTTCATTGGTGTAATTATCAGGTTACAACCTAGCACATAATTAACTAGGATCTAGGTGATTTGCAGTTGAATCATAAACAGATCAGATTCATTACCTTATGATTGCAGCGGATTGATCAAAGGAATGAAGAGATCTGCAAGAGCTGATGATAACCGGCTCCTCCTAGGTATCCACACTCTTACAAGCTACTGGATCAGGCTGCTAGACCAAGTTGGAATCAACAGAGAGAGAGGAAGACGGCTGAGGCTAAAATCGCAGGAGTTATGAACCCTAGGCGCGCCCCCTCTTCCTTATATGGGCCCAAGTAATTAAACTAATGGCTTATTAGGCTTTTGGGCCCAAGGCCCAAATCAGACAAAAAGACTGTATTTTGTCTGGCCCAATTCTCTGTACAAATACAGTAAATGTCTTGCATCTTACTGTATCAATTCCTGGTTAACTTTTCCGTTAGCTATGGTGTGTGACCCTTAGGGATCATACAATACTGGTAATAAGTCCTAAACTTATAGATCATGAGCGGGCTCTAGCAAGTCATCATGATCACCCAGTATTTATGACTTATGTCTGATCTCGACACTTATCATACTTTCTAGAGATAGTACAGTAGATTTCAGGACATTCCCAACAGGAGGGTCCTTTTACTGACTTCAACTTAATACTGAATTAGATTTCTCACCTAAGGGCTTGGTATACTTTGTGTCGGATTCCTTTGTTAGTTCTGACACAGCCTGTAAACCTGTCCTATTTAGTTCCCTTCTCTCCTTCCATAAAAAAAAAAGATAATAAACTGAGGATGAGTTAGTAACTCCGAAGTGGTCATGGGAATGGTAGCTACAACTTTCATATCCTGTGCATCCATGGAATGTGTCCAAAGTACACCCCAAAACGGGAAGAACACTGATAAAAAAAATGATACTCAGTGGGGAAAACTCAGTTGTTAAGGAAGGGAAAAGAGAAGAAAGGGACTAGAGAAAGATAGTATGGTGGTCTAGAGCTGATAAGGTAAGAGTCCATGTGCCTTTGATCGATATTCCTTAGGTGAGACCGCACTTAAATACTTGCAGAAGTCAGTAGGGTGAATTTGAATGCGTGAATGTCATTGTGGAGTTTACTTAGGACAGTTGCTAAGTGTGGGGGAAGTATATGTTGGTCTTGATGTCTGCAGGTGAAATCTTTCATGTGGATTACTAAGGGGAATCTGAGTGTTGTTGCTTCTAGGATGAAAAGAGTTTCTGAAGAGTTTTCAAACCTCTTCACCATTCTAGTTCTTTGTTTTGCTTGAGGACAAGCAAAGGCTAAGTGTGGGGGAGTTGATATACCATGGATTTTAGGGCTTTTAACCATGGTATATGTCTTATTTATCGAGTCTATTACTATGTTTTAGAGTCATTTCAAGTATTTAACAGGTCTAAGTACTTTTGGAGCTGAATTGAAGATTTTGGAGCATTTTGGAGTGTTTGGCCGAGAGACAGAGTTCACTGTCCAGATTTGAGGATTGCGTCGATCGTTGCACACCTGCATCGATTGATGCATAGCGCGAATGGGCCAGACTCGGCGGTTTAATGAAGAATGCTGATATTGCAGAAAAGCCCATATATTTACACAGAAGCCCAAAACGTGTTTTAGACTATATATTAGGGTTTTTAGCCACTTGTTTAGACTACGCTTTATTTTTTTTCAGAGAGAGTTTTAGGGGCTGATCTTGTTCTCGAAAGAGACTTGATTTTGAACCCCAGATCTTTACTTTGTTTTATGATATTTGGTTTTCTATTCAAGATGTTTTCTGTTTCGATGAACATGTCTGAGTAGATTACCTGTTAAGTTTAGGGATTCTCATTAGGGATTTCATAGAATTATAGTTTAATCAATCTGTAGGGATTCATATCTGCTAGTTCTTCGTCTAGGATTGTTCTTAATGCTTAATCTGAAGTAGCTATCCAGATTTATGATGTTAGGTTGATTGATGCAACGACAGTTGGTTAATTAGCTAGAAAGAACCTAGATGAGCAATTAAATTACTCGCAAAGAGATTTGGTTTAGTTTAATTGTGAACATATCAAACTTGGAATTAAAGCTGGTTTAATCTGTTAGTGATTGCAAAGAGATTTGGATTGCTGCACTTAGACTTAGAGAATTCTCGCAACGAGAGTTGGTTAATTCTATATCTGTGTTTTGAGTTCTAGAACAGTTTCTGATTAGATCCCGATTGATTGATTGCTTGTGTTCCTGATTTCCTGAGAACTCCCTAGACTTAACGCTTCGCTTCCTTGCTCACAACTCGCTGCTATTTACTTTCTGCTTGCTGATTTACTGCTTTCCCATATTGCTTTCTCCTAGTTTTAACTTGATCGTTCTAAATCTATCGTTGACCGGAGTCCCTGTGGATTCGATACCCTAAGTACTACAACTACATCACTGTTCACTTGCAGTTAGAATAGGGATTAAAACTCGACCTATCACAATGCATTACTATAATTGAAGAAGTCAGGGTTCAAGTAACGTACCTCGCCTGAGTCCTTCACCAGTTCGTAAACCCTAGGTTTCATAGCTTGACCCTTGGCCGTAGCTGCGCGGTCTCCCTGACCCCGATTCACTTCGGGGGCCTTCTACTTCCCATCTTGGCGCTTGGGACGTTCACGGATGTAATGCCCAGCTTGGCCACAGTGGTAGCACGTCACTGATCTCTCGGTCACCTCTTCACGCCCCTTGTTATGTGGACACCTTGCTGACTCATGGTCTTTGCCGCCACACTTCGCGGATACCCCGCTGGCTTTCCAACACTTCCGTAAGTGTCGTTTGCCACATGTGGCACATCTGGCGCGGTCAGAGGATTGGTTGTCAGTGTTCTGATCCCTTTTCCTCTTTAGGTCCTTCCCGGGTTGGCTGGACACTTTGTCTTTTGAGCCAACGCGGTTCTCCTTAGCCATGTTGGCTTCTACCGTAGCTGACCTCTCGCCTAGCTCGGAAACACTGTTGTAGGTACAAACCGAGAAATGGGTACGTAACTCCACTCGCAGGCCGCGAAGGAAGCAACGCACCTGAGCTAGCTGGTCCTCGACATCCCGTCCCACGTAACGTCTGAGACGGTCGAACTCGGCCTCATACTCTCGGACCGTCCTGCGGCCCTGGACCAATTTCAGATTTACATACGATCCCAAGCTTCCGCCGGGAAGTACTTCCGATTGAACTCAACCTCAAACTCCGCAAAGGAGTTGATGAGGCCCTTGGTGCGTTTGTCAACAGACAGCCACCAGTTGTGTGCGTCCCCTTCCAGGAAGTGAATCACAATGTCCTTGCGGTAGTCTTCAGGACAGCGGGTGGAATGGAAGTTCCGGATAAACCGTGACTTCCATTCATCAGCCTCAAGTGGGTCAGCACTTCCGTTGAAGTGTTTTGTGCCCAACTTGGTAATGTGACCAAGGACGTTGAGGTAGTCCACCTTACGGGTCTTTTTAGGGACCGGTGACTCTACCACTTCTATGTCCGGATCATCATCACTCGGACCCGTAGTCTCGGGGACTTGGATCCGCGGCTCACCCTCAGCCGGTTTCTGACCAGAGATGTTCTGGTTCAGTACCGTGAGCTGGCCCATAACTTCCTTCAACATGGCCCACATCTGACCGATGTTCGGGACCGCTGTCAAAGGCTCACCGCCACCACCACCTGTGGCGTCATCCATCTCATGGCCGGCCTCGGTACGGGCCACATGAGATTAAGACTTGCCCATGCGCTCCTCATTCCCAACATGGGTTTCCGGTTGTTCAACCCTAGTCCCGTCAGGAATGTGTGAAGCCGTGGGTCCAGTGCCCGTTTGGTTAACCTCAGGACCGGTTAACCGAGGCGTGAGAGGGGTGGTCTGGACTCTCGGGCCGTGGCCAGTCGCAGACGCCTCTCTGTCCTTAGTTCTCTTCGACTTGCTTTTTCTAACCTGAAGATTTCAACAAGATAAGTCACATTCAAGCAATCTTCAAGTCCTAACCAGTCTACCATAACTACATGGACAATCTAAACCCGGACGAGTGGTGTAGCCCTTAACCCATAGCCTAGGAAATAACTCCGCTCTGATACCAACTTGACAAGGCCTATCCCGGCCATAGGGCCAGAACGGATTGCCACTACTTAACCGTTCTCTCTTGGGGTTCATTTGCGAACCTCAAGTCCTTTTATTCCATACTTAAACAATTCTAACACATTCATTCATTCCATTCGATTTCCATACTTAGTCTAAGGCAAGAATACATAAGATAAAATAGACATTTTATTAATAATCAAAGGTACCAAATACAATGTGGTTCAAACGCATTATGCTAATCAAGTATTGCGTCCTAAACAATGTCTATCAAACACACCACTCGTCCCTCGGGTCTTTAAGTCCGCGCCTAAGCAAGATCATCCCCTTGATCACCTGAATATGTTATGAGTATTCATAAGTCAAATTATATCTTTCATGCAACCTAGCATTATGGAGGTTCTATATGATCCCATGAACCCAAAATATCAATCAACCCTAGTCCGTTCTAAGTTCCGTTCCTAAGCCGTTCTGTTCCCGTTACACGTTCATGATCCGCGAACGCAACTTGGCCCACGGTCGTGAGCGTACGTCCGCGCGTTTGTGTACTATGGCTGTATGGTCGTGTGCGTGTACTTACGATCGTCTGCGGGTTTGGTCATGATCATCCGTACGTCCGTGCGTGTCTGACCTTACGGTCGTATTGCGCGTCCGTGACGGTCGTACCGTACGGCCGAACGCATGACCTTAAGGTCGCGCAGTTCTTATGTTACGGACATACCGCCCGGTTGCGCGCATGACCTTACGGTCGCGCTGCACGTCTGCTACGGTCGTACCATGATCGTTACGCGGTCGGGCCATGGTCAGGTTATACTTCCACGAACGAACGCGTCTGCTCGTACGAATGGATGCGATCATTCCACGGACGGTTGCGATTGTTCCTTGCGTCCGTACTAGCGACCGCGGCCACTTGCTCCACTCGTGACCGTCCATAGACGATCCGTGAAGCGTGGTCTCCACACAACACAGGCCAACAAGGCGGTTACGATTTGCGACCCATCGAACTCTCCTTGGTTCGTTCACGCATAGGCCGACCATGTGCCCAACCGTCCTCTCGACGTGCGGTTAAACCGTTCGAGACAACATCAACCGATCGGGCCTTTCATGCGCTCGGGTCACACTCAGCCGCTTGTTAAACCGTTTCACGACCAAGGCCTTAAGGCCGGTCGTGCACTTGGAGAACAAAGCGCCTTTCTAGAAGAAGTAGAAGAAGCAATCCGGCCATAGAGATAACCGGCCATTGGCCTTCATGGGTTGGCCATGGCCGAGATGAATTGATCCGGACTCTATTCTTAGATTTGGTCGTGGCTTTTCCTTGAGTTGTAGATGGCTCTCCAGCCATCCTTGAACCCTTTTCTCGCTTGATTCCACCACCAAATCCGATCTTAAACCGCCGGCCTTCTCTCTAAGAATCCGGCTTCTCTCTCTCTCAAAAACTCTCGCTCTTTAGGGCTTGTGCCTTTGGAGAATTTCGTGAGCGTTTTCCCTCTTGGGTGCGTGCGCAAAATTGTCAAGGAATGGCCTATTTATAGGCTTCCTTGGCGCCAAATTCCCTTAAGCGAATGGGCACAAGTTGTTGGCCGAAAGGTTGCAACTTCAATTGGTGTCGCTGACCAGCTGACCCGTGAGCTTGACACTTGGGCCAGCTGAGTTGAGCTGGTTGCCAACTCCACTGTTCAGCTCAGCTGAGCTGAACACTTCACTTCCACACTTAACCAAGCTCCTTCCAGCTGAGTCTTGGTCCTAGATCGCCCATGGAACACTTTGGTTTGTCTTTCCTGACCTTCCGTTCATGTTTCTGGTTCTATGGCCCGTCTTATCTGGCTTAGGCTAGTTAGGGGATACTACAAGTCTCCCCCTTGAAATGGATTCGTCCCCGTATCCGCTTCAAGATTTTTATACCACTCTGGGTAATCAGCCTTCATTCTGTTCTCGGTTTCCCAAGTGATCTCTTTGATCCCGTTGTGGATCCATTCCACTTTGACCATTTGCACCACCTTCTTTCGGGTTTCTTTTTCCATCCTGTCAAGGATTAGGAGTGGCCGAATTTCGATGGTCAGGTTTGGCTTGAGTTTCCTTGGAATCTCAGGCACCACCACGTCTTGATCCGATAGGCATTTGCGCAATTGTGAGACATGGAACACATTGTGAAATACGTCCATCTCACTTGGCAAATCCAACTTATAGGCAACCGCCCCAACCCGTTCAATGATTCGGAACGGTCTCAAATATCTGGGATCAAGCTTGCTACGTTTGGAAACCCGTGCTTGACCCTTAAGTAGACTTGGTCGCCTACTTCAAACTCCAGGTCTTTCCTTCTTTTGTCCGCATAACTCTTTTGACGGTCTTGAGCTTCCTTCATTTTGGCCTTGAGGAATCAGATTTGTTCCATTGTTTCCTCAATTATGTCCGGTCCAACTATGCTTGACTCACCCACTTCGGTCCAGCACAATGGAGTTCGACATGGCCGCCCATACAAAGCCTCATAAGGCCTCATAAGTCCGATGCTTGTGTGATAACTGTTGTTAAACGCAAACTCGGTCAAGGGTAATAACTTTTCCCATGAGTCGCCCCATTCCAGAACACACGCCCTTAGCATGTCCTCTAGGGTTTGTATGGTCCTTTATGATTGACCGTCTATCTGGGGATGGTAAGCCGTACTCATGTTCACTCTTGTTCCCAGGGGGATGGTAATAACCACCAAGTCTATTGCGGGAAAGATTGGAAGAGTGATTGAGGTTGCATATTACCCGGAGAAATCATCATATCAAGATTATGTCCATGTACAAATTATGTTTGATGTTAATCAACCAATGAGGAAGAAAAAATTAGTTAAACTTCCGACTAGAGAGAGTAATGGTGGACATAGATATTGAAAGAGTTCGAAAGTGATGTTTTCATTTTTTATGTTTGGATGATGAGAAGATCAAGTGTGTGTACCTGAAGATAAACAATAATGGGGGAGATGCTAGCGTTAATCAAAGGAAAAGCAAGGCTAATCACTAACCAACCATAGTATCGAATCTCCATTCGCCTGTTATTCCCCTTGGATTTAACAAACCAGCTAAGAAGCCGAATTATGATCTTTTGTTCTTTGCTTTCCCTTTCAACTTTTTGAAAACCTTTTAAAATGGTACATTCACCTATATGGTATAGGGCCTCCTAATTCATCTTCGTTGGGGAGATGTATATGCATGTGTTCTATCACGTCAAAACATGATAGTGAAAATATCTTTTTCCAATTCGCATATGATTAAAACTATGTTTTGTTATAGAATTTCGATGCGACTTTTCTGCAAAGTTCTTTCACATAATTCACGAAAAAATCCTCCAACCCCTACAATATATATTTTTAAACTGCAAATGGTTAATATAAAATACTATAATCTTATTTATTTGTCACATATTCATAGAAGTATAAGTAATTAGCACCTGATAACGCAATGTGGACGTTCTGGTTTAGGATTTCTGCAAAGATAAATGGATCGCTCCACACAAAAACATGGTGGTATGACTCTTCTTACCTGAAAATTTTTTGTTAGTCATATCAGCACAACTATCTAAGTCAGTCGGACGCATAACCATCTGTGATTTTGACCGCATGTTTCACACATTCCAATAAACTTCTTCTAGCGTCGTATGTCAATCTGTTGTCGGGGAAATGAGCTTTACCCTCACAATCTATATGTAAGTGTGGCATAGAAATTAATCGTTCTATATCCAATCTTGACATGATGGTATCTTTAGATTTATCCTTCACACTCTTAAGAGTATTCATGATGTTGTCAAAAAAATCTTCTCTATATGCATCAAATCAAGATTATGTCGGAGATTGAGGTGCCTCTAGTACGGAAACTACCAGAATATGCTTTCCTTGTTAAGCCACCTCCCATAGGCAGACGTCTTCTTTTCATGACTGTCTCGACCGCATTCCTTTGTTTTCGGTGAATGTACACCATCCAACCGCTCGTAATAAACTTGCTCACCGGTAAAAGACTCTGGTGGATACTCTTTCGAAGCGTCTTTTCCCTTCAAGAAGTCTTTTTATTCTTTCTCAGAGGATGACCATGAGGAAGAAATCTTCGGTGACAATCAAACCAACATGTCTTCCTTTCATTAGGCAGATAAAAAGATTTTGTATCTTTCATGCAAATTAGACAAGATAATTTACCATGTGTCGTCCATCCTGATAACATGCCATACGCCAGAAATTTGCCTATCGTACACACAACACTGCTTTTAAATTAAAACTTTCATTCAAGGACACATCGTATGCATCGACTCGAGAAGACCACAATTCTTTTAACTCTTCAATAAGAGGTCAGAGGAAGATATTGAGATTAGCTCGCGAATGATTTGGCCCAAAATTCAGAATTATAAGAAACAAATACTATGTATTCATGCACTTATGATATACCATGGATTTTAGAGATTTTAACCATGGTATATGTCTTATTTATCGAGTCTTTTACTATGTTTTGGAGTCTTTTAGTTATGTTTACAAGTCTAAAGACGTTTGGAGCGGAATTGGACATTATAGAGCATTCTGGAGCATTTTGGGGATTTAACCCGAGAGATGGACTTCACTGCCGAATTCACAGACCTGCATCGATCGATACACCTGTGGCAACGATCGATGCAAGGTCGACGCAGACATTCTCGCGAGCGTTTAATGAGAAGAATTGGATATTGCAACTTTGCCCAGAAGTTTTCATAATTACAAAGAAGCCCCAGCCGACTTTAGACCATTATATAAGAGTTTTTAAGCCATTGTTTAGACTACGCTTTACTTTAGTTTTATTTTATTTCAGAGAGCCTTAGGAGCTGATCTTGTTCTCGAAAGAGACTTGATTTCGAACTCCTGTTGATTATTCTGTTTAATGATATTTGGTTTTCTACTTATGATATTTTCTGTCTCGATGAACATGTTTGAGTAGTTTACCTGTTAGGTTGAAGGATTCTCATTAGGGATTTCATGGAACTATAGTTTAAATCAATCTGTAGGGATTCATATCTGCTAGTTCTTTGTTTAGGTTGTTCTTAATGCTTAATCTGAAGTAGCTAATCAGATTATGATGTTAGGCTGATTAATGCAGCGAAAGTTGGTTAATTTAGCTAGAAAGAACCTAGATGAGCAATTAAACTTCTCGCAAACGAAAGTTTGGTTTAGGTTAATTGTGAACATATCAAACTTGGAATTAATGCTGGTTTAATCTGTTAGTTCTCGCAAACGAAAGTTTGGTTTGCTGCACTTAGACTTAGAGAATTCTCGCAAAGAAATTTGGTTAATTCTATATCCGTGTTTTGAGTTCTAGAACAGTTTCTGATTAGATCCAGACTGATTGATTGCTTGTGTTCCTGATTTCCTGAGAAATCCCTAGACTTAACGCTTCGCTTCCTTGCTCACAAACCACTCCTGCTACTGATTTACTTTTCTGCTCTGCTTTTAGTTTAATCACCTTTGCTTTCTCCTAGTTTAATCTTTTCTGTTCTTATCTATCGTTGACCGGAGTCCCTGTGGATTCGATACCCTAAGTACTACAACTACATCACTGTGCACTTGCAGTTAGAATAGGGTTAAAACTAGACCTATCAAGTTTTTGGCGCCGTTGCCGGGGACTCTTTTGAGTCCTCGATAGATTTGAACTTAGGGTTTAGACTAGGATTTTCGTTTTTAATTTTTGCTACTAATTTTTTTTTCTTTTTTTCTGTTCTTGCGTTTCAGGTACGCCTGTAATCGCTTTGCATCGATCGACACTGTCCTGTGTGTCGATCGTTGCATTCTCGAGCTTGCATCGATCGACGCTACTCTGCATCGATCGACACAGTGCGAAAGAATGATGGGAATGATGGAACGGATGTTGGAAAATCAGCAGAATAACTCGTTCTGCAGAGGCTATGGTTCCAATTCATTCACCAGAGACTATGAATGTCCATCATATCAGCCTGTTCCTCCTCACAATACACCGTCTAATAAGCTGATGAGCATGATGGAGCAGTTACTGGAAAGACAGGAAGAGGAGAGGAACTACATAAATGGTTCTGGGTTTCAAGGAAACAGGTATGGAAATCAGCAAGGTAATTCCTATCAAAGGACTTATGGATCACCCTCCTATCAGGCATCTCCTGCTGCTAATGCTTGTAAGAGCAAGATGGAATCCATGATGAAGCAGTTCCTAGAGGATCAGGCTAAGACCGCTGCAAACTTCGACAGGAAGCTGGAAGCTATACATGAAAATCTGAATGGGAAGTTTGAATACTTGAGCACACATTTGAAGAAGCTAGATGTCCAAGTTCAACAAACAGCTGGAGCAATACAAAGGCATAATGAAGCTAGGAAAGCTGAACAGTACAAATCCATCAATGTTGTGACATTAGGGGATGAGATTGAGTTGCTAGGTGAAGAAGAGAGCATAATCTCGGATTTTCTGGATGAATATTGTCTGTCTGATACATGCATCGATCGACACCCCCTTAGTGTCGATCTGTTGGAATTGTGTCCAGCAATCTCTGTACTGTCTCTATAACGTAAGAGTATGTCAGTGATCAGACATAAGTCATACAATACTGGGGGTCATGATGGCTTGCTAGAGTCCGCTCATGATCTATAAGTCTTGGACTTATTGCCTTTATTGTATGATCCCATATGGGTCACACGCTTAAGCTAGCAGGAAATAATGTTGGAACGGCTTAGCAGAAGTACGACAAAAGTGCTAGGCATTTGTCGTACTAAGAGAGAAAGATTAATGGGTCTGATTAAATGGGATTTAATCAGATTGGGCCCAAAAGCCCAAAAGGGAAAGAGAAGGCTTTTAATGACTAAAAGCCAAGTCTCTTCTCCCAAACCCTAGCAACCCAGTCGCGGCTTCTCTCCTCTCTCTGCGCCTCTCTTCCTCGTGGTCTAGCAGCCATTTCCTTGTGAAGCGTGTGTGAACCTTTGGAGGATTCATCCCTCGGTGCATCTATCTGATCTCTGACCTGTTCTAATCCTTCCGCTGCAACAAACAGGTAAAATGTGAGATCATGTTATGTTTCTAAATAAGAACACCTAGATCTGATGCATGTTTAGGTTGATATCAATATGAGAATTGAATCAGGATCAACTGAAACTTCCAACAGTGGTATCAGAGCCATTGGTTCTTAGGTTTCTTGTTTTAGATTCATGTTTAGGTTGTTTAATCTGTTTAGAATTGTTTTTGAATCAATTACTGATAAGATAAAACAGTTAAGAATCAGAATTGAACTCTAAACAAATTGATTGGATCACAAAACCGAGCTATATGACTCGTTTTTGTCGATCGGCCAAGGAAGAGATCGACCGGCTTGGCCGGTTGATTATCACGGCCGTGAGTTGGACCGGACGGACGGGATCACGGGTCGGACGGTCGGGATGGTCGAATGGATCGGATCGGATCGTATGATCGATCACGATCGATCGTCGCGTCGCATCCGATCGCTCGTCTCGATCGCGTCCCGGTCGCGTGCGTCGCGTCCCGATCGCTCGGCGATCGTGGAGCGTCGGTCCGAGCAACTCGTCCGCGTCCCGGCTGCACCGTCCCGATGGCCCGTCCCGGCTGCGTATCGCCTCGATCTCGGATCGGTTGGTTCGCGGCTGAGCGGCTGGCCGATGTTTTCTTGCAAAGGAAGCTAGGTCACGACCAACTCGGTTTGGTTCGTGACCAAATCGTTTCGGTTCGGGGTTCGGTTTAAAACTTAATTAAAATCATCGTTCTGGTTTAATAAACAGATTTTAATAATTTTATTAAATCTGGTTAAACCGGAATAAGAAATCCAATGTCGAAAGAAATATTGGATTTAGTGCCTAAACCAGGAATTTCTAATTTGATTTGGTTGGACCAAATAAATTGAGAAATTCCGGTTTAGTAAATAACCGGTTGACAATTGTGGTCATCGTAGTAATTAAAACTTGGTTAGACCAGTTTTAATGAACCAGACCGGTTATGTCAATTAATTGGACAATTGGGTCATGTCTTGGACATGGACCAATTCTTGGGCCTCGGGCCAAGAAGTTAAAACAATTGGGCCAGTTAATTGAGTCTTTCTTCAGATCAATTTAAAATCTATTTTATAAAATTATAAAGTCGGTTTTAAATTAAAGTTTCCGAAATTTTATAATTAGAAAGTTTCTTAAAATAGAAGTTTCTGAATTTGCGGGTTTTGGATTTTAAAGAAGTTTCTAAAGTTAGAAAGTTTCCGGTTTTAGAAAGTTTCCAATTTTAGAAAGTTTCCAAAAATGGTAGGTTTCCATAAATAGAAAGTTTCCCGAAATAGTAATCTTCTATTTTGGGAATGATTTTAATAAACCTACGAACCTCAAATAATATCAAGCGTTGGATGTCTTGTCCAGGCTATGTCAGCTGTCAAAGCCCATTCAATTGCATTCATGGCCTTACAGTGTGAGGATGTCTGCTTTTGCGTGGGTAAGACGGTTTGTGATTCATAAATGTCATTGGGAGTCCCAGACATTAATGATTACATGACTGTATAGTCCGGTTTTCTTGACTAGGCCATCGGGAGTCCCGGGCCTTGAGACATCAGAGTGAATTGGGCCTCGGGCCCAGATTCACAACCAAGAGTTATATCACGGATATAATTAGCCGATATAGGGCTTACCGATATAAGCTAAGATTGGGTGACGGCCAGTGGCCCACTTTAATCTTAGTTATATGTGGATCTTGGAATCATTATATTCTATTGAGGGTAACTTATGTTATTGAATATAATGCGTGATTAATCATATTAAATTTAATACGAGATTAATCATATTGAACATATTAACTGATAACCTTTTATCTTATATATATTTCAGTTATGACTAGCACAAACAATCAAAACACTTTCTCGATCCGGTCTGTTCTTGAGAAGGACAAACTGAACGGATCAAATTTCTTGACTTGGTCGCGGAACCTGAGGCTAGTCCTCAGGCAGGAGAGAAAGGACTATGTTCTTGAGAGAGCTCTCCCCGTGAGGATCGGGTCCAATGCCTCCCATGCAGTATATAATGCTTGGAATAAGCATTATAATGATGCGGTAGATGTGCGTGGTCTGATATTGGCTACCATGGACTCAGACTTGCAGAAGCAATATGAGAACATGGAGTCGCCAATAGAGATGATCAGCAGCCTGAAATTGAAATTTCAGGAGCAGATAAGAGTGGAGAGATACCAGTTGGTTAAGTCTCTCACTAGCTGCAAGCTACCAAATGATCATCCAGTAAGTCCTCATGTCAGTAAAATGATAGGTTATATAAATAACCTGAGGAAACTGGATTATCCAGTTAGCCATGAATTGGCAACTGAGATCATTCTGCAGTCACTGCCGTCAAGCTATGATAAGTTCGTAAGGAACTATATCAAGAAAGGCTTAACGAAGACGTTGACTGAACTGCATGATATGCTCAAAACGGTTGAGCCAAACGTGAAGGGTAGGTTTATTAAACCTAGTATTGACAAGGGTGAAGACAAAGTTGTCCAGATTTTGAATCATGGCAAGCGTGTGTCTTCCGAGCCCAAGTCAGATACCTCTTACGTTGGTAAGTGCTGCTACTGTAAAGAGACAGGGCATTGGAAGAGAGATTGCATAAAATTCATGGAAGACGATGAGGAGTTGAAGTTAATGTATGAGACTACTTCCTCAGGTATTCATGTTATTACTTCAAGTTCTACCTTGCAGGTATTGGATACTGGTTGTGGCACTGATATTTGTTATAATATGCAGAGCCTAAGCAACAGTAGAACGTTGAAGGAAGGGCAAGTGGAACTGCATGTCTGGAAGGAGCTATGGATGCTGCCTCAGTCATAGGGTTTTTCACTTGTAGATGCCTTCGAGGCTTGGTTTTGTATTAAGTAATTGCTACAATGTATCTGCTTTAAGCAGAGTTGTCTTTCATTTTCTTGTAAGAATTTGAATGTTTTTCATTTTGATAAAAGACAAGTTTTTGTTCTTTTGATCTTAATGAAATATTAATTGTAGCACCCTATTCATGGAATGGGTTTTATATCTTAAACCAAAGAGTGCCTAAATGTAACATAAATACCGAATTGGTTTAAATCTGATGTATTAAACCTGATTTTTCTTGGCATAAATGTTTTGGTCAAATAGAGTAAGTCGGATTCAGAAACCCCATAGTTATGGACTTTTGGGCTCATTTGAATGGATATCTTATGAGACTTGAATTCTGCTTACTGGACCAAAAGTAAATGGCCCATCTTAGCCGAGCTAGAGAAAGGCCCAAAGGCTTATTGGACATTGAACATACTCATGTATGTGGTCCGATGAACAGTAATGCCAGAGAAAATTTCCTGTACTTCATTGTCTCTACTGATTACTTCAGTGAGTATAACTGTGTTCATTTGATGAGACACAAGTCGGAATTCTTTGACATGGTCGAAAGAGTTCCAGAATGAGGTATAGAATCTGAGTGACAAAAGTATTAAGACTCTGGATTAGATCATGAGTGAGAATACTTGAGTCATTAATGGTGTGATCATCTGAATGAGTGTGAAGTTGTTTCACAGCTCAATTCTCCTGAAAACCTTGAGGTGTTTCTAAGAGAAAGAATCAGATCTTATTAGAAATGATTAAAGATGAGTCACACGAATCTTCCATGATATTTTAAGAATAACGCTCTAGAAATATCTAAGTTTACGCTAAAATAGTTCCACAAATATCGGTTGAAAGACACCACGTTAATGTGGATTGGAATCGATCCAAATTTGTCTTTACTGAGTATTTGTAGTTGTGCTACTTCGCTGGTTGTCCTAGAGAAACTAAGGCTTGTTACTTTTACGTCCAATCTGTTTTCTAAGAAGGTAACTTATTTTCAAGAAGAACAGTGAGAGTAAAAGCATAACTCGAAGTTTTCTTAGGGAAACCAAGGCTCGGTATTTTTACGACCATTCTGTTTTCTAAGAAAGGAAGTTACTTTCCAAGAAGAACAGTGGGAGTAAAAGTATAACTCGAAGTAATTCGAGATATACAGGAGGCTGCTCAACCTGTTGAGGGAGAGCAACGAATGGATTTACAGATTTCTGTAGAATCTACACCTGTAGAGCCTGAAGTTCGCAGATATGAAAGAATCAGTCACTAATACGAGAGTGATTTCTCGTCATTAGTTGAACCTGATGATCATTGAAAGTTCGCATGATCTGATGATCATAGAAAGCGACGAATCTGCGAAGTTCAAAGTAGTGAAAGTGAGCTCGGACTCCGAAAATTACATTTTGTGTAAGTTGACTTCATCGATCCATTCATGGATGGAAGCAAGCATATCGGAATAGGAATCTTCGTTCTGTTGAAGTAGTCAAGGTTTTGACTTGAACAGGAACGAAATGGAACTATGCGTTTACTAATAGATAAATGGGAGCAATATTGCATTTCTCATATTGTATGTCGATGACATACTGATTCTCGGAAATATTGTCCCAATGCTGTAGTCGGTAAAGGACTGGCTTGGGAGTTGGTTTAGTGATTGACATGGGTAAAGCCACGAAAGTCCTGGATTCTGGATCTAAAGATAGAGATCCAGAAGAGCTGGTAGGACAAAGTCAGGATTCTTATCCAGACAAAGTCCTACACGTTTTCAGCACTCCAAGAAGGGTTTTTAAGCCAATATCACATGGCAATACGTTAAGCAAGAAGCAGTGTCCTACGATAACTGCTGAGCTTGAATGCATGAATAGGATTCATATGCGACGGCAATTGGATCTATCATGTATGCCATGACACGTACTTGTTTTGATATTGCTTTAATGATTAAGCAAAACAAGTAAAGACCAGTCAAATCCAGCAAAGAATCACTGGATTGCCGTAAAGAATATTCTAAAGTATTTGCAGAATACTAAGGATAAGTTCTTTAGGTAAAGAAGAAAGTGAGGTGCTACAAGTCGATAGAGTCTGAAAGGCAAGTTTCCAACAGACAAAGATGATTTCCGGTCACAGTCCGGATATGTCTTGTGTCTGTCTGGCGGTGCACGGCACTGTTGCTGACTCCATGACTTAAACTGAATGTTTCGCAGCTTGGGAAGCGGCGAAAGAGGTTATTTGGAAAGAATAGTTCATCACTGAACTTGATATGATTCCCAGCATAGATGAGACTAGCTGCACATCAGAGGTCCAAACAACTTGAGGATAGGTATAACCTATTCCGTAAGATAAATGACAGAGATGTTAAGTAGATCAGCAAGTTTCAAAGAATGAGAACGTTGCTAATCTATTAACGAAGCCACCCCTTAGCCCTAAGCACGAGTCACGGACTGTAGCTGTAGGATAAGTGAAATTAAGATGTAGTCTTAATTTCAGTGGGAGTTAGTAAAGGGCTTTATTTAGTTATTGATATGTTCTTGTAAAACATTTGAGATGTTTAATAATGAAATTATTATTTCAAGATTATTTTAACTGTGATGAAATAATCGTTCCAAAATGATATGGACCATTTTATAGGTCATCGAAGTAAATGACTTGATCTTGAGTCATCGAAGTCATTTAGCTTGATCATGAGACCCTATATTTGATAGATGGCTTATATCACCCTGTCCCTAGTCGAAGGTTGTTGAAATTGGAACACCAACAACCGTGTGAGACTGGATTGGTACGTGACTTATGACAAAGTCTCAGTGTGTCATAGATGCGCGGCATCAAAGTCAGTACATAGGTGTATGTTTGGGAACATACGACCGGACAAGACCCGCTTATGAGAACTCTTCAGAATATTTATATCTGTGTCATAAGAGATTCTCACTACGACTATAGAGTATAGTCCTTAGACCTGAGTTCGCATGCATGTGACTGCACATGGACTGATGCACTTTGATCATTGTCTAACGCTGTCGTTCTGCGATAGTTATAAGGACCTTGTTTGGGTACATTATGAAATGAGTAGTTTACAGTGATGGAACAAGACGGGATTTGTCCCTCCAATATAAATGGAGTGAATATCTCTAGGCCAATCGGAGATTTGAATACTGGAAAACGCATGGCCATGCTCAAACGGACTTTCCCGAGTCGTTTGGATTGTCAGTATCGAATCAGAGTCCGATGAACAAGATTAGGCTTTATAAGGATGACACCAATCTTGCCTTATGACTAATCGAGATATTGCGACAAAAGGATTATGAATACAGAGATTCCAGTTCAAGTGGGAGATTGTTGGAATTGTGTCCAGCAATCTCTGTACTGTCTCTATAACGTAAGAGTATGTCAGTGATCAGACATAAGTCATACAATACTGGGGGTCATGATGGCTTGCTAGAGTCCGCTCATGATCTATAAGTCTTGGACTTATTGCCTTTATTGTATGATCCCATATGGGTCACACGCTTAAGCTAGCAGGAAATAATGTTGGAACGGCTTAGCAGAAGTACGACAAAAGTGCTAGGCATTTGTCGTACTAAGAGAGAAAGATTAATGGGTCTGATTAAATGGGATTTAATCAGATTGGGCCCAAAAGCCCAAAAGGGAAAGAGAAGGCTTTTAATGACTAAAAGCCAAGTCTCTTCTCCCAAACCCTAGCAACCCAGTCGCGGCTTCTCTCCTCTCTCTGCGCCTCTCTTCCTCGTGGTCTAGCAGCCATTTCCTTGTGAAGCGTGTGTGAACCTTTGGAGGATTCATCCCTCGGTGCATCTATCTGATCTCTGACCTGTTCTAATCCTTCCGCTGCAACAAACAGGTAAAAGGTGAGATCATGTTATGTTTCTAAATAAGAACACCTAGATCTGATGCATGTTTAGGTTGATATCAATATGAGAATTGAATCAGGATCAACTGAAACTTCCAACACGATCGACACGCCGTTCTGACGGCAATTTCGAGTTCTTACGACAAACAGAATCGCCTTGCATCGATCGACACACATCATGCAACGATCGACACATAACGCAGACATGACCAGAAACCTGCAACAGTACCAGAACGAGTCTACACGCCCATTGTGCCATATCCTAAGGTTCCCAAACCCTCTAAACAAGAGATAGAAGTGGCTAACTGCATGAAAGTGATTGATAAGAAGTTGAATGAAACCCCACCAGTTGAAACTTCGCGAGTTCATGCAAAGAAGATGATCTCCACTGATGGTCATCTGAAAGAAGAAGTTCAGATTGGTGGAACTCCAGTATCTGATAGTGGAAAGAAGAAGATGGCAGTTCCTCTTGAACCTGCTCTAACATCTTCAGTACCTGCAACTGCTCATAAGCAGAAAACCCCAAACATCAGATCTGCAACAAAGGTAAGGTACAAATCGCCTAAGCTTAAACCTTCTGATCACATTGTTTTGAATGCAGGAAAACGCAGTAGACCGCCCAAGCTTCGCTCCCGCCCTGATTCTGATTACTCTTTCCTAGGGAAGCCTCATGATCTGAAAGCCTATACACCTCCTTGGATGAAGAGATATTCACAGAGACATTCAAAGTCTCTGTTGAAACCGCCATGAATCCAATCTCTTTCCAATAGTCGAGCTAATGACTAAAAACAAGCGCTGAGTGGGAGGCAACCCACTAGTAGGTTCATTTTTGTTTTTCAATTTTCGTTTTGGTTTTGGTATTTTTAATTTTTCTGTTTAAGTGTGTTCAGAGGCGAGAGAAACAGGAATAATCACTTTGCATCGATCAACACACCTAGTGCATCGGTCGATGCAGTCACGATTTGTGGTTTTCCGATTCAATTGCGGTTCAGACACCGTTTATTTCAATAACCGCGAGCATATGCGCCTTGCATCGATCGACACCCTTGTGGCATCGATCGACACAGGGCGACGACAGGTAAGTAATCTGCAACTTTTCGGTTTGTTCTTCAATTTGATTATTCTTTCACCGAGCTCATGCTTTGATTACACTGGGGACAGTGTAGTTTAAGTGTGGGGGAGGAAGCTACTGACGCACACTTTTGTTTTCTTAGTTTTTTTCAAAATTTGTTTTATTGAGTCAAAATTTGTATGAAACTATGATTTTTCGAGGAAAATTTTCGCTTGAACGGGAACTAAGTGACCATTGGACAGACTTGCAGAGCCTCTCTGACTATTAGAAAACCCAACACGGATCAGCCTACTGAGAACACCCATATCACTTCAGGTATCAGAGGATCCTTTTTCTGACTTCAAACTTAATACTGACTTAGATTTCTCACTTAAGGGCTTGGTATACTTTGTGTCGGATTCCTTTGTTAGTTCTGACACAGCCTGTCAACCTATACTATTTAGTTCCCTTCTCCTCTTCCATAAAAAAAAAAAGATAATAAACTGAGGATGAGTTAGTAACTCCGAAGTGGTCACATGAGTGGTAGAGACCCCCTATTATCTCCTGTGTGATCCATGGAATGTGTCCAAAGTACACCCCATAACGGGAAGAACACTGATAAAAAAAATAAAATGATACCCAATGTGGGAAAAATCAGTTGTTAAGGAAGGGAAAGAGAAAAAAGGGACTAGAGAAAGATAGTATGGTGGTCTAGAGCTGATAAGGTAAGAATCCATGTGCCCTTTGATCGATACTCCTTAGGTGAGACCGCACTTAAATACTTGCAGAAGTCAGTAGGGTGAATTTGAATGCTTGAATGTGATTGTGAAGTTTACTTAGGACAGTTGCTAAGTGTGGGGGAAGTATATTGTGGTCTTGAGTTCTGTAGGGAAGTTTTCAGTGGCTTGCTAAGTGAATGTGATTGTGAAAGTTCCTAGGACGAAATGAGTTTCTGTGTTTTCAAACTTCTTCTCTTATATTTTAGTTCTTTACTTGCTTGAGGACAAGCAAGAGCTAAGTGTGGGGGGAGTTGATATACCATGGATTTTAGGGATTTTAACCATGGTATATGTCTTATTTATCGAGTCTTTTACTATGTTTTGGAGTCTTTTAGTTATGTTTACAGGTCTAAAGACGTTTGGAGCGGAATTGGACATTATAGAGCATTCTGGAGCATTTTGGGGATTTAACCCAAGAGATGGACTTCACTGCCGAATTCACAGACCTGCATCGATCGATAAACCTGTGGCAACGATCGATGCAAGGTCGACGCAGACATTCTCGCGAGCGTTTAATGAGAAGAATTGGATATTGCAACTTTGCCCAGAAGTTTTCATAATTACAAAGAAGCCCCAGCCGACTTTAGACCATTATATAAGAGTTTTTAAGCCATTGTTTAGACTACGCTTTACTTTAGTTTTATTTTATTTCAGAGAGCCTTAGGGGCTGATCTTGTTCTCGAAAGAGACTTGATTTCGAACCCCTGTTGATTATTCTGTTTAATGATATTTGGTTTTCTACTTATGATATTTTCTGTCTCGATGAACATGTCTGAGTGGTTTACCTGTTAGGTTGAAGGATTCTCATTAAGGATTTCATGGAACTATAGTTTAAATCAATCTGTAGGGATTCATATCTGCTAGTTCTTTGTTTAGGTTGTTCTTAATGCTTAATCTGAAGTAGCTAATCAGAATTATGATGTTAGGCTGATTAATGCAGCGAAAGTTGGTTAATTTAGCTAGAAAGAACCTAGATGAGCAATTAAACTTCTCGCCAAAGAAAGTTTGGTTTAGGTTAATTGTGAACATATCAAACTTGGAATTAATACTGGTTTAATCTGTTAGTTCTCGCAAACGAAAGTTTGGTTTGCTGCACTTAGACTTAGAGAATTCTCGCAAAGAAATTTGGTTATTTCTATATCCGTGTTTTGAGTTCTAGAACAGTTTCTGATTAGATCCAGACTGATTGATTGCTTGTGTTCCTGATTTCCTGAGAACTCCCTAGACTTAACGCTTCGCTTCCTTGCTCACAAACCACTCCTGCTACTGATTTACTTTTCTGCTCTGCTTTTAGTTTAATCACCTTTGCTTTCTCCTAGTTTAATCTTTTCTGTTCTTATCTATCGTTGACCGGAGTCCCTGTGGATTCGATACCCTAAGTACTACAACTACATCACTGTGCACTTGCAGTTAGAATAGGGTTAAAACTAGACCTATCAACTTACCAGAGGGTAAGTTATATGGAATCAATATCATAGGCCACAACGAATGATTATGAGACATGTCAAATGGATTGAACTCATCCGTACATAATTCAAAATAAACGTTATGGGGTCTTGGGAGATCTTGAAAATATTTCTATTCCGCTGTATCAGACGGATGACATATTTCTCCCTTCTTTTTTTGGTGCTCGGCATGCAATCTCATTGCCGCTGCAGTTTTCTCGCTTTGATACATTCTCTTCAATCTATCAGCAATAGGTAGATACCACATACGACTATATGGTACATTGATTATACGTCGTCTCTCGTTAGGCTTCCATCTTGGCGCATCAAAAGAAAGAAACTTATCTTCCTTTTCGTCATCTTTCAAGAAGATCATACACTTGTTAATGCAAACACCAAATTTATAATAGGGGATACCTAAATTGCGCATCAATTTTTTGTCTCGTAATGTGAACATGTTGCCTAGTTTCCTTCTGGTAAATACTCTGTAAACATTTCGCATATCGAGTCAACTACCTTATTTTGCAAGACCCGAGCAGCTAAGGATAAATACGAGTGACCTTCACAACAACCATCGTATAATAGATTTTTTGCTGCTTCTAACAAGTCGTGGAACTTTTTTTGAATGATTACGTACATGTTCTTCTACATTTTGATACCTACCATCCTAATGATAGTTATCAAAACTCACATTATCATGAAATCATCATTCACCATATCCACATATCTATCTTCTACTACGCTACCCACATCTTCACTCCCACTTATATGCGTCATATCAACATAACTCGTTCCTAAATCCATATCGAATTCTTCTCTATGCTATACAAAACATATTAATCTGACATAAATCCTCTATTATACAGATGGTTCCAAATTCTTCATTTCGGGATAAATTTTTTGTTCTTGCAAACACTACAAGGGCAATAAAACTTACCGCCATTCTTTTGCGCTAGAGACTGGTTATTTTTAAATGTCATGAATTGGCCCACCACCGTTGTCAATTATGTCAAGAAATTTCCAGTCACTTCATCCAACATCTTATACATCCTCCCTCGATAATTAATATAATTGTAATTTCCCGACACTATATGACGTGAGAAAACTTAACCTCTAATAAATTTTGTGTTTCTTCTAATGAGAGGAAGAATGTGTGAAGTTTGAATATATATATAGACATTTTTGCGACTGATTTGCGACTACAAGTTGAAGTCGCAAAAACAAATACACCAACCACAAAACGAATAACACATGTTTTATACCGACTGTTTCGAGTAAAAATTGACTATTTAGCAACCCACCGAAAAAGTCGCAAGTCATAATCTTTGCGACTGTTTTGCGACTACTATTTGCCGACTCACTATTAGTCATAAATTAGTCGTAGATTTACGACTAACTTATTTGGTTGCGTATTAGCAACCGAGTTGCGTCTTACCTGTGGTTGCAAACTTTTTATTAGTTAAACCATGTTTTTTTGTAATGTTCATAAAAAGAAAAATATAAGTTAAAAGGTAAATGTAAGTCAATAATCTAACTAATAAAAAGTAAATTTAATATAAAACTGATTTTAAAACTAAATATCTGAAAACATATGATAAAGTTTAATTACAAATAAAATAATAGAAAAGTGGTTCACATAATAAAAGTTAATTTCTAATTGCAGGTGGTTCAAAACCATGAACAAAATTCATAATCACTTTGAACAGTAATAATACTAGTATCGATAATAATTTTCATTATTTTATTTCCAAATAATAATAATAATTGTAGAAGTCAGTTTAATCAACTATTATAATTATTTCTAATATCATTTTTGTATGATTCCCATTTCATTTTTAGGTTGTCTGATGCTTCACCAAGTATTTGGGTTTTAATGGTAATTTATCTGATCGGATTGTAGTGAAGAATCTGAGCTTCCTGTTGATGACTCAAGACAGAAGTGCAACAACAAAGAGTTGACCTAATGGACTCAAAGTTTCAAACACAATCACTTTCAGCTAAATAAACAAAATATTTGGAACTTACTAAAGCAGGAGAGTTACTAAGCTCAAAATATATGTGTATTTCTTTACGGGAAAACGGCCATTTCCCCTATAAACTTATGAAGAAAACAACTTTTCCTATAAGAGTTATCAAGCAATGCCGACACCTACAATAACTAAACTGAAATTTGAATTTAAACACGTAATTTTCAAATGTGGTCAAATCCACCAAATCGTGTAACGGTGTAAAAACTCTGTTAACAGAGTTTCACTACAAGAAAACAGCGTTTTTGCGACTGGACCTTGCGACTATAGTTGTAGTCGTAACATTTGGCCACTATTAAGGGACAAATATTTCTACTATTTTGCGACAACGGATATATGGACGTGTATTAGTCGCTTATATACGACCAAAAATGATTATCGCCAATTTATTCATTGATTAACGACCATTGTCGAGACCGGAAATAATAGTCGCAGGCTAGTCGGTGATATGGCGACTATTTTTGCGTCTGATGTTAAGAGTCGTAGAACAATCGTGAATTGGTCAGTACATGGGCGACTAATTCACTACTTAAGGTATAGTAGTAACCAAGTCGTTTATTTGTCTATAGTGATACGACTAATATTCAACTCACTATTCGTGTCGCAAAGTAGTCGGATATGGGTCGTATCATATAGTATTTTGGATTTAGTAATAATAATATGAGATAGTTTGTTTATACGTGCTAATAGTCTTAACTGATTATCAAAGTTGGTATATATATATATATATATATATAATTGTGATCATTATTAAATGAGAATGACCCATATAGGCATACTCTTTTCATGTTTAATATAGTATTTTGGATTTAGTAATAATAATATGAGAGTTTGGTTATATTTCACATGTTTGTGGTAGGTGTACCAGTTTCATGTGCATGCATTTATGAAAATTAATTGGAGTTGCCAATTATGTCTATATTGTCGAAATTCACCCCTTTCTCCGGTTTCATTTGGAGAAACACAAAGAATTTAGAAATCTAGTTACATGGCGGGAGGCTACAATAATTATAGCAACCATCGGAAGTGGATGTATAATAAGTTTGATGATGCCACAGACAATTTCACAACAGCCTTCACTGAATGTGAAATCCCCATATATCATGTCGATGTTCCTGATATATTCACTCAAGTTGGTCGTCCAAGTGGAAGAATGCAAGAAATATGGCTTTCAAAGGAAGACTATAGACGCGCACATGTTTATGTTTTGCGAAACTGTGGATATTTTGAGCCACTAGAGATATATATTGGCATGTCTTATCTTTCTGTTTAATATATTCAACTATACTATGATTTCTCATATAAGTTTTGGTTCAAATTAAAGTATGTTCGAAGATTATCTGTCCATAAAATATCCAGAACTCTCCGAAGAAGAGGTCTCCACAATAAGACCTGAAGAATATCGAAGTTAGGTGGAAACTTATGTATACGTAAAATTCTTTCTTACCTATATATTTATTTGAATTTATCTTTGCCAACCTCTATATTTGATATTTTCTTTCTATGTACTGCAGGTTACTTATTGGAAAATGACACATAAATTTCCTGATTGGGTGCTAGAGATAGTGCATGGACCCGTGCATAAGGCTAAAACCTGGCTCATCTATTATACAAGAGGATATTTATTTCATACCGAGAATCACGGCATGGGACGGAAGACATGTAACTATGGTGTACGTGTTAAAGGAGAGAGTTACGCTGATGCATCTGATGAGGCTGATTTCCACGGGATTTTAATTGATATCATACAGCTTGAGTATGAGGGAATTGTGAATTTGAGAATCACACTATTTAAGTGTAACTGGTACGACCCTATGATCGGTAGAGGCACTCGAAAGAGTAATGTTGGCGTTGTAGATTTTCTTTCAGCAAGAACGTACGGTAAAGACGAACCATTTGTTTTAGGTACGTTAGTTCCATACATGTAAATATAAATGCCTTTTAAATATATGTATGTATATAACTTCATTCAGTACATACAAATTGCACAACCTCACAAGCAGATCAAGTTTGTTATATCCCGTATCCATACACGAAGAAACCAAAGAGGGAGTGGCTAAGTATTGTACAAGTCAACCCGAGGGGAAATATTTCAGGAGATTATGGTACATGGAACCGATTCTTTTGCAACAAGAAAATGATGATCATCACACTATAATCGAAGATCTCGTTATTGAGAACTCGGTACAAGGAGGAAACACAATAGATCTTGATTACGAGGTTGGGGATGCGGAACCAGAAGATGAATTCCGATGTAATTTATCATTTTCTGATGATGAGGATCAAGATGACTATGAAGAACAGGAGGAGGAGCCCTTGTAATATGCATGTTGACTTTGTCGAGGTTATTATGGTCTAGGTATTCTTTCGGTTTATGATAATTTACCTAAATAACTTGGTTTATGCGCAATAAAGTTTCTTGTTTTGGCGGGTCTTATTAGATTAATATTTTTTCACTAGAATGATTATTAGATTAATATTACTCCCAATTTGTCGGTCCCACAATATTCCACTATAAATTACAAAAATGAAATACAAGAAGAAAATCGGTTTCTTTCCGCCAATGCCGAACTAAGAAAAATAATTAGAGCTAAACTAAGTTATTAAAGGACAAGTTCCTCCAAAGCCGAAGCTTGAGTTATGATATCGGTTTCTTTCCGCCAGAAACCGAAACGCTATCTCGACTGACAATTGAGTTGTCTTCTCCCAGCAAGCCCATCGATGAGATAGGAACTGTTATGCAATCAACACCTGAACCAATGTTCTCCTAAGTAACACAAAGGAATCAATCTCAAACAATCATCTCGCCGCCTAGTGTTTTACGGCGAAAGACCATTTGGTCGTTTGACCTTGAAGGACTCGTAGGTGACTTTATCTATAAGAGAATACTGGTTCCAGTGTTGTTCATGCATGACTTCGTAGGTCGACACAGAACCGAATAAAAGAAAACAAAAGAACATGTCAGCATATTTAAGGAAGAACTTAAGATAAAAGGTACAAGATGAAGCGAGGCTCTGTTAGAACATAGAAGCGAAGGAGAGGGAAGAAGTGATAATGGGCAAGAATGATGAAAAAAGGGCTATATATTTACTCAAGGAAAGAATGATCGGTTATCGAACCAATCCTTATTTAAAGCGACACGACCTTCCAGTCACGCCGAGCACAATCATTGGTGGAAGAAGAGGGTTCTTAAATGTAACAAAAAAATCTTAATATACAATTAGGAATCCAAAAATAAGTCCAAAATTTTACTCTAGTTTATCTAAGGCTGTTAATTTTCCCCTTTTCAAAAATGCAATAATTATTAAATGTCACCGAAAAACTCTTACTATATATTAATCACTTATTACTAAAATATGGCTATCCATTACCATTATTAAATTAAAATATTAAACATGAAAGCATAATTAATATGGTTCGATGATAATAAGCATATTAAAACCAAAAGCATAATAAAACGTTAATGTTTTCAAGTAATAGACACTAAATTATGAATGTGATTTAGATAGGGACAACACCACTGTTTCCGGCAACATCATATTTGAGGTTTTAAGGGGTTTGTCTCTAAAAGATAAACTCAAATTTGCATTAAAGTCCTTACGAAATAAAAAATGTTGAAATCAGACTTTCTTATAAGATATAAATTTATTTTAGGACTAAAACTAATAAAGTATATAATTACAAGGACTAGAATGTAAAAGAAAAGATGAAACCTCAAATTTGAGATTTTGTACAGTTCAATACCTCAAAAATGAGGTTATAAGGTTTCTTTTGGAGTGAGAAAAACCTCATTATTGGGTGTCTCTTTCTTCCGGTTTTCTGTATTTGTCTCTCATATAAACCGATTTAACGTTTAGGTTTCTCGAACCTCCCTAAGACGCAACCCTAAAAATCTTTTCTTTAAATACTCGATGACCCCATAACCATCAAGCACAGTGAGAAGTTGAGATTCTAAAAAACCGACGAAAAACAGAGAAAAGAACCCATAACCATCAAACAAGAAAACATGGCCAACACGAGATCGATTGTCTCTCTGCAACAACTCCCGATCGAATTCCTCACCAAGATCGTCCAGAAACTCGGAAAAGCTTCCTCCGCCGATTACTGCAACCTAAGAAGAACCTGCAAAATAATGAAAGAAGCCTCCAACAGTCTTGAAGCCCTCCATTCTCTCTGTCTCTCACCGCTGTTTAAGAGGCCTCTCCCTGCGCTTCAGCACTCGGCGATTCTGGAAAAATGCTTAGAGCATGAGAACTACACCACATTCTTTATCCGAGGTATTCTCTGTTACTTCGAAGACAATGATGAAGACAACGGAATGGTGTATTTAAACCTTGCCGCGATTGGGGAAGGCGACTATTTGATTTTGGAAGCTGCTTACATTATGGTGTTCTGCGCTTCCTCCACGACAATCCGCTAATGGGTCTCTTTGAGGAACTTGTCTTGAAGAACTGGCGGGAAGATGAGGAGGATTTGGTGGCCCGAGTTTGGAGGAGCTTGAGGAAGACACGGTATGGAATCACTGTCCGAATGAAGCAGGTTTATGTGTAATCGATGAGAATATACCTCTCATACTCGAATACTTCATCTTAGTTGGTGAGAATATACATGTGCAAGTGTGCACGCTCCTGTGATGTAAGTTGCCGCTTATTCGATTTTCCACTTAACCGTCCAACTTGTTGAAAAATACTAGGAACTATTGACGGATAAATTTGCTTCTCGCTGGGCGCCGACTCTTTGTATGTACTTGCAAAGGGAAGTAATAACTGGCAAAGGTCGCAGTCTCGTCGTTGTTATATTGCGCCACAATAGAACCCTCCACTTTAGCGGGGTTCTTCACCTTCTTTTTAAGATGGAACATATAGGCCTCAAAAGGATACATCCATCGATATTGTACCGGACCGCCAAGTCTAGCTTCTCGAGGAAGATGAATGGGAAGATACTCCATAA
The DNA here is from genome assembly GCA_030180135.1 of Orychophragmus violaceus. NCBI lineage: Eukaryota > Viridiplantae > Streptophyta > Magnoliopsida > Brassicales > Brassicaceae > Orychophragmus > Orychophragmus violaceus. The sequence continues at coordinate 29,404,122 of CM058240.1, read as the reverse complement.
CATCAAAGAAATACGGTGGAAATATCTTCTCTAGATTGCATAAGATCTTAGGAATGTTATGCTCCAAATTTCTGATGTCGTCAACTGTAAGTGACCTCGTGCATATATCCCTGAAAAACGCTCCTACGGCTGCAATTTCTTTATGAACATCTTTAGGGAGGAGATGAGCAAATACAAATGGTAGGAGTCGTTTCATCACAACATGACAATCATGTCTCTTCATTCCGATAAACTTTCTTCCATCAGTGTCAACATAATTACGCAAGTTTGATGCGTAACCGTCAGGAAATTTAACTCGTCACATAATCCACTCAAAAAACTCTTCTTTCGATTGCGGGTCTAACCAATACGCTAGAATGGGAGATTTCCCATTCTTTTGAAGATAAAGTTCAGGCTGAGCACAAATTTCTGGAAAATTAAGCCTAGATTTCACATTATCTTTCGTTTTCCCTTGGACATTCAGAACAGTGTCCATGATGTTATCAAAGAAGTTTTTTTCAATGTGTATGACATCAAGATTATGCCTTAGAAGTTGGTCATTCCAATATGGTAAATCCCAGAAGATGCTTTGCTTGTACCAGTTGTAGGATAAACCAGCTGCATATACATTTTCATGTCAATTTCCACCGCAATCAAGAGTTCTTAAAGCACCAAAGGTTCCTAAGAGCCCCAAAGTAACCGAATCGCTGTCTTGTGGAGGAGGATCATCAAACACTTTTCTCTTCTTTGTAAAAAATGTTGTGTTTCTCCGATATGGATGATCATGCGGTAGAAATCTTCTATGACAATTAAACCAGCATGATTTGCGTCCGTTCTTCAACTGGAATGCATCAGTCTTTTCTTGACAATACGGACATGCTAACCTCCCATGCATTTTCCATCCAGATAACATACCATAAGCAGGAAAATCGCTAATGGTCCACATTAGTACAGCTCTCATCTGAAAATTTTCCTTGCAGGAGACATCATATGCTTCAACACCGGGCACCCATAACATTTGTAACTCATATATCAACGGCTGCAAGTATACGTCAAGTGATATTCTTGGATACTCTGGCCCAGGAACGAGTACATAGAGGAAAAGAAACTCTCGACGTATGCACAAAGATGGTGGGAGATTATAAGGAGTTAGAATCACTGGCCACAACGAATATTGTCTCCCATGCCTCCCGAATGGGTTGAAACCATATGTGCATAATCCGAGGTACACATTACGTGCCTCATACGCAAAATCCGGATATACTCTCTGAAAATGTCGCCACGCTTCAGCATCTGACGGATGTGCAATCTCTTCTCCTCTTCTATGCTCGGCATGCCATCTCATTTCCCCCGCAGTTCGTTCTAATTGGAATAAGCGCTTCAACCCATCGATTAACGGAAAATACCACATTCGTTTGAACGGAACCTTAACTCTTCCCCTTGTATCCTGATAGCGCGGATGCTTACAAAATTTACATTCCAGACGGTATTCATCTTCTCGCCAATATATCATACAGTTCTTGATGCACACATCTATCATCTGGTACGGTAATCCAAGCCCTTTAACAAGTTTCTCGACCTCGTTGTATGAGCAGGGAGCAAGATTTTCATCAGGAAGAATATCTTTCACAGAATCGTATATCGTATTCACACATTCCTCCGCCGAATTATAGTCCGTCTTTATGCCCATTAATCTAGTAGCAGATGATAATGGCGAATGACCCTCTTTGCAACCTCATAAAGCGGACGCTTCGCTGCATCTAACATATCAAAAAATCTCATAGCTTCTACATTAGGTTCCTCGTCTACCCTAGGAATTTGATAGTCACCTACTTCCTGAATATTTTCTCCATATACATCATTAACCATCTGAACGGTACCTACACAAAAATCTACATCCACACTATAAGGTTCGCTATAACTAACATTAGGTTCCCTACTACTAGTACTACCATAAGGTTCTCTACTACTACTTGCATAATCCGATGTTTCCCCATGAAGATACCACATCTTATAACCCTCCATAAACCCCGAAGAATATAAGTGATGCCACTCGTTGTCAATCCTACCATTTCTAACATTCTAGCACACAGTACATGAACATTTTAACTTACCGGTTTTCTGCGTATGTGCTTGGCGACATGCTACCGTCATGAATTCCATAATACCAAGTGCATATTCGGTGTGCAATAAGTTCGTTTCCGGATCAACTCTCGGATCATCCATCCACGATCTGTAATAATTAGAACAAGACATTTTTTCGTATTCAAAATATTACAGTGTGAGAGAGAGAGAGAGAGACAATATGTTAGGGAGGGATTGGTGTGGAGGAGAAGAGAGGAGCCGTGTGGTATTTCTAAGAAATTAACATACGGCAAACCGACAGAATACCGACGGAAATAGCCGTTATCCGTTGGTAATCCGTCGGTTTATGGTCGGTCAACGGATACCAAAACGGCTTTATTCACGTATATATTAACGGCTATATTGAACCGACAACTAACCGATGAAATACCAACGATAATCATTAATATCCGTTGGTATTCCGTCGGATACTTTCCGACGGGTATCATATCCGTCGTGAATTACCGACGAAATACCGACGAATTACGCCCGTGGAGGATAGTGAAAGTCTGATCATCATCATCATCATATATACACAATAAAAACAAATAAGTTAACACAAAAGATGTAAACTATTATTACCAAAACCCTATAATGAATCACCAAATGTGACAAGCAAGACATCGTTTTACTCAATACTGTATTGCGAAATGCGATGTGACGTGTAACATGGAAGTATATGTCTATGCTATAGCATTTGTACAAACTAAACCAAATTTATTATCGATTTGTATAGACGTCATCTATGCGCGAATATGTTTAACTTGTGTGAGTTGGTTCATAGATTAGGATAACAGGGTAGCCAATATTATAAGTCACATGATGTATGAGTATGTGTGTCAAACCATTTGCACACACCAAAAAATATTGTCCGTTATATAGTTTAGAAGATTTAGGCATTAGGGTTAGTTACTTGCCTGTTAAAGTAGTTGTAGACCTGGCTTCCCGTGAGGGGGAGGCCATTGGAGAAAGTCAGGTACAGGCTATGTTGGTCGGGGTATACCGGATGGAACGGTGGCGCATATGGATTCATAACTTCTCTCTCTCTCTTTTTATTCTCTCCCCTTTCGTATAAAAAGATATGCACAAAAGTATTAAGCTATCTGTTTTGTGTGTATATATATAAGTATATAACATGGGGGATGTACATAAGGTTGCAACGGTTGGGGTTTAAGGAATAATATTTTAATTTATTGCTTAATATCAAAAACTTGATCAGGTTATAAACATTTGTAATTCACATGCAGTGTACTATGTTTTATAAAAGAACGCAAATCATTTTTATTATTATATACAGCTTGATATCTAACTTATTAAATAACATGACTATATTATTTGTTAGTCAATAAAATGTGTAAATTATCTCTCTTTTTTTTGCTTTTTCAAAAAAAAAAATTATTTATCTTTTTATGTGATATAGAAAATAAAATATATTAAAATATAATAAAATAGAATAAACTAAGGGCAAATCGCATTAATAGCACAAAAAACATGACTTGTAAAAAATATAGCACCAAGGAAGAAAAATCATAAAAATAGCACAAAAACATGTTTTGTCACTAAATTAGCCCTAACCCTAAATCTTAAATATTAAACCCTAAACCCTAAATACTAAACCCTAACCTTGAATAATAAACCCTAAACCCTAAATACTAAACCCTAAACCCTAAATAATAAACCCTAAACCCTAAATAATTAACCCTATACCCTAAATTATATAATGCTATAAAAGTCTTTGTAAATAAAATAATGCTAAAAATGTGAATTATTTTCCTTGGTGTTATATTTATGATAAGGTATGTTTTTTGTGCTATTTTATGACTTTTCTCATAAACTAATTCAACAAATAGTTAAACAAAAAAAAGTAAAGTTAATCAAAATAGAAAAATAAATATTTAGAAATATGTGATAAAAAATTATTTGTAAACAAAATAACAGAATGAAAAAAATAAAAGAATCAAAACAAATAATTAATTGTTACTCTTTTAAACTTTTTATTAATGGGTGATTATGAATCTTATTTTATATAATTTTATCTGATTTTGTTTATTTTTTATTGTTGGTTTTTAGGGGATGTAAATAATAATATTAAGTTATATGTTTTTTTCCGACAGAAATTAAACTTTATCAATGAAGAGTAATATTTACAATGTCCGAAGAAACGGAATGATGTAGCCAATTAGGCATTAGAGAAGATATAACAGAAGAGATAGAATTGGAAGTTTGAGAATTAGACGCTATGAGATGAGCTGCGTTGTTGCAGATCCTCTTCACAAAATGAAATGATGTCCCAAGGAGTACTTCACCATGAAAAGGATGTCTGAAGCTAAATTATGAATACTCCAATGTGGACTACAAAGATAATGTGTTGTAGTCCTCTGTTTTGACATAAACTTATGGCTTCCACTTCAAGAGGTGAAGATGAAATTCCCAAATGTGCAGAACCCCAAAGAAGAAGTTCACCTTGATATATTAGCCATCCACCATATGAAGATCCGGTCAGATGGTCGAAGGACGCATCAAAGTTACATTTAAGATTGTGTATCGGCGGTGGAATCCATTGATGGGTGAATCGATGATATATGTTTAAAGTTATAAATTTGTAAAGTAAAATGTTTATTAAGATAAATCTTATATATAGAAATATATATATTTAGAAAATTCTTTTTAAAGCACAAAATAGAAGAAACCATTTGACTAAATATTTTCTCAATAATAGAGTAATTGCAACATATGACTACAGATGAGTCATTCATTAATTAGGTGAGTACTCTGACATCCTTTATAGCAGTGTTAAGCTAAGAAATTTACAGGACACTCCTTTTATTTTATTTTTATTTTTGATATAAAAATCTCATTTTTCTCATTAATTTTTATGGATAATGATAAATTAAATTCTTCCGCTATTTTTTTTTATTGTTAGTTGCTAAATAATGAATTCCTCCATGTTGAATTTACATTTTAAAGCTGATTTTTATTTGTTAACGTAGTACAAGAAAACTGGGTCATAACTACTGATTTTTTCGTAGCTATGGCCCAAATTCCGTAGCTATTTCCGGTTTAGCTACGGATAGTTACGACTGCAAACCCCGTCTAAACGCTCGTAGCTATTGAGTTTTCGTAGTTATCCGTAGCTAGGTCTTTGCGGAATAGCTACGAACGATTCCGTAGCTATTTGCTACAGATAGCTACGACAGCAGTTCGTAGCTATCTTTGCTACAAATAGATGTGAAATCAATCGAAGCTACATTGCTACGGATTGCTTTGAATCATTTCTTAGCCATTGCTATGAATAGCTACGACCTATGGCGTAGCCATCTAGATATGAGTAGCTACGGTTTCTGTCGTAGCTACGATACCACTCGTAGCTACTCGTGGCTAATATAGCTACGAATGGCTACGTATGTTTTCGTAGACATTGCTATGAATATATACGAATTGGTTCGTAGATATTGAGCTACGAATGGCTGCGAATATCTACGGATGTCGTAGCTAATGTTCTATGAATAGCTACGGACTAATCTGTTGCCATAGTATCCACGAACTATATCTGTAGCGATCTGTAGCTAAGTTGATTTAGACCAAAATCGAATTTTGGTTCATATATTTCATATTGATTGCCAAATTAAATTTGAATGTTTCATATATAAACTTAAACAGGATTTAATACCAAAAACACATATTAACATTGATAGTTAAAACTGTTTTACAAAGCAGGAAAGGAGAATTTACAAACATCTAACTTAAACATGTTCAAATATTACATTGTACAACACTACTTATGGAATAGTGTTGTCTGAGATCTGGTTGGGCTGCTTGCTAGACTCAGAGTGTCGACTTGGAGCAATAGATGCACCACTCTCACAGGGAGTTTGTGGCTGGTAAGTCTTAGGGTCGACTCTATTGATGGTCAGCAGAATCGCCATGCCCTGTTTTAGCTCATACACTTTCTCATGTTGTGCTGTAGCATGCATGATCGGTGAAGCAGGTGGTGCCTCATTTGGATGAGGACCCAAGTACTGAATAGAGCCAAGTCCTTAGATGCGCCCCTTGGAGTTAGTAGCTTTCTGCAAAAGTTGAAACAAACTTCAGTCAAAAACTAATGCTAACACATTATCTACACAATTTAGATACTATACTCAACAACCAAACATCATAATTTAGAAGTTATTGACACATTATCTAACATCATAACTAAGTAATTATGTTCATGACTTACTTCTACATAGGCGGCCGTGAGCTGGAGGGTTGAGGGGGTAGAGGGAGTTCCTTCAGTGATGTCAGATCCCTGTGATCTCTCCATGGCCAGCGTCTCAGCTACCTGCTACAAGTGCCTCTGCTCGCTTGTCTATGATGGTCTCATCCTTACGAGCATGAGTTTTGCGCACTACAGCAGTCGCAGGTGGTTTAGCTCCCAGCTCAATCTCCTATCATTCAAAAAAAAATTACTATACAATGCAAGACATAATTACAGATATGAATAAAAAAGGATACATCATACTTACCATCTCATATCGGATTCTACTGTGGGATTTCGATCATGAAGTCTGAACGTGTTTGCCCATGCCGTCTGGATTAGAGGTTGCGTTTTCTGTATTTTGTTTGCTCTTTTTAACGTGTTCAGCCTCCTCCCTGATGTCCAGCATTGTGTTCCAATCGGCCAGTCCTATAAATTATGGTTTCTTACTAGATATGTTCCTCTTGCTTACTATGTCTCCAATCGATCTCATAAGAATGGTTCTCCATCGCTCTACAACCATATTATGGTGCTGCTCTTCCCAGTAGTATTTTTGCTACAACAAAGACTGGCAAATTTTGTTAGTAGCTATTTAGGTAATATTAAACAATTTGTAAAAATATAGACTAGTGCAAACAAACATACCACGAATGCGATCCACCACTCATCCTTCTTCGACTGTGGAACCATAGAGAAGTTCCACCAACGGCCCCAGAAGTTAGACTGGTAGCATGCCACTATGTCCTTGTGTATACAATCGTCTATGCCAAACCTGTGTGAGAGAGAGAGAGAGCATAAGTCATAGCAAACAGAGAGAGATATACCATTCGCATACAGAGGCACTCAAACTGAGACATTACAAATTCATCAAAACAAGAAGATAAGCATTCATCAAACTCAGACATTACAGACTAAGGCATTCATCAAACTCAAAAGCATTCATTAACTTAATATCAGAAGCATTCGTCAAACTCAGAAGATAATGTAGGATAATCATTCGTAAAACTCAGAAGCATTCATTAACTTCAGATCAGAAGCATTCATCAGACGCATAAGATAAGCTGACTAAATCATTCATCAAACTCAGAAGCAATCATTAACTTAAGATCAGAAGCATTCATCAGACGCATAAGATAATCTGACTAAATCATTCATCAAACTCAAAAGAAATCATTAACTTAAGATCAGAAGCATTCATCAAACGCATAAGATAAGCTGACTAAATCATTCATCAAACTCAGAAGCAATCATTAACTTAAGATCAGAGGCATTCATCAGACGCATAAGATAAGCTGACTAAATCATTCATCAAACTCAGAAGCAATCATTAACTTAAGATCAGAAGCATTCATCAAACGCATAAGATAAGTTGACTAAATCATTCATCAAACTCAGAAGCAATCATTAACTTAAAGCATTCATTAGAGTCAATACATAAGCAGGCTAAAGCATTTATCAAACTCATAAGCATTCTTAAACTTAATAACTAAAGCATTCATCAGACGCATTAAGTAATCATAATAAAGCATTCATCAAACTCAAAAGCATTCATAAACTTAAGAACAGAAGCATTCATCATATGCATTACGTAATCATACTAAAGCATTCATCAAACTCATCAAAACACCCCAATAATACAACTACAATAAAGATTACAGTTTTACATAACTAACAAGACTTACCATAGGGCGCCGTTAACCTTCTCTGGATGGAGATGAGGCATGTTGCGTCGCTCCAGCGAACTCATGATTGCCTCTAAGCTAGGCAGTGGGTGGCGAGAGGCAGAGGAATTGGAAGATCTCACCGCTCCATGAGGAATGCAGCTTTGAGTCAGTCGCCTTGGACGCCTTCCTCTTGGAGCCTCACCTAGATTCAGCTGCATGCAAAAAAAAGAAAGTGGGGTTAGTTAATGAAGACAGAAGATGAATCGAATGTTAGGGTTTATTGAATCAGATGATTGAAGACATAAACTGACACAAAATGAAGACAAAACAGATGAATCGACATGCAAAGACTCGACAGACTGAAGAATCGAAACATAGATACATCGATTAACCAACATGCAAAGACTCGACAGACTGATGAATCGGAGCATACATAAATCGATGAGAGAGCTGCAGAGACTCGACAGACAGATGAATCGACACCGAAATACTCCGTCTCAGCGGTTCCCGGAACGCAAACACCATAATTCATCGTTTTCTTATTTTGTCCATGTCTTTCTGTATGGTAGTGATATCCCCTAGAATAAAACATAGGCCACAAGGTGATTTTATGCTTTGTACCTTGTACGAATTCTAACATCCACAATGGAAATTCAAATGAATTGCTAGCGGTGTTAATCTGCACATATAAAATTTTAAATGAGATTAGACAAGTATATTTCATTTTATAAAAAGAGAAATTCAAATGACATGCTAGATATGTTAATAAATATATGACAAGTGTATTTCATTTTAAAAACTTATGTAGTCTTTATACCACAATGCAAATCCAGTATCTTTTGCTTTTGTCAATTCGTCTGAAGTAATGTTTAGAAAATCATACGTCATCTTCTCTTCAAACATTCTGTACAGATAGTTTTAGTACTGAACATGAAATCGGAACTTTAAAAATATAATAAAATATAATGAACCTTTCGTACGGTTCAAAATCTTTTCGTAGTTGAGCAGTAAAAATGTCTGAAGCACGTTATAATTTTTATCAGTTAACCATGTTGTTGCTGATTTGCCACTGATTCTTCCAACTTGTTGGAACATAGTCGGGACATCATGAAATTGTAGGTCAACCGAATTTCCTTCACGTATTCTTTGGGATCCGTAACTGGTGGAGGTGTGATATAATTGGCTGTCACGTAGGAAATCTCTTCGGTCATGCACTGAGCTACTATTGATCCTCCAATTCGAGCTTTGTTTTTAACCTTCTTTTTCAGGTGATGCATGTACCTTTCAAAAGGATACATCCACCTATACTGGACCGGCCCGCCTAGTGCAGCTTCATCGGGTAGATGCACTGGAAGATGTTCCATCACATCAAAAAAATCCGGTGGAAAGATTTTTTCCAAATTGCAAAGCTTCATAGCGATATTTTCTTTCAATTGGCAACATCTTTGGTTCTTAACATTTTGGTCGATACATCTTTAAAAAAGAGAGCAAAATTTGCATAAATTGAAATAATAGATGATTAGTTCATATAATTAAAAATAAAATAATATGTGAAAAACAAATAAATAAACTAGAATAATTATTACCTGAAATGGCCACATGAACATCTTTTGGAAGTAGTTCCGAAAATGCAATTGGAAGTAGTCGTTGCATGATGACATGACAGTCATGACTTTTAGACATGATATTTTTCCACTCTCAACGTTAACACAATGTGAAAAATTTGATACATATCCGTCCGGAAATCTAATCTCGGTCTTCAACCATGTTAAAAAAAATTCTTTTCCTTCTTTCGACAATCTGAAGATTGGAATAGGCACTCTTCCATCTTGGGTAAACTCTAAATCAGGCCTTTTGCAGAACGAAGGAAGATCTTGCATGGATTTTATGCTATCTTTTGTCTTCCCTGGAACGTTAAGCACCATGTTGATGAGATTATCGAAGAAATTTTTCTTGATATGCATAAAATCCATGTTGTGCCGAAGAAGTAGATTCCCCCACTACGGCAACTCCCAGAAGCTACTCTTTTTCACCCAATTATGAGCAACACCATATTCATCTATGGTTCGAGAAGGATTGTCTTGTCCTTTGCCTCCGCATTCCATTGTTTTGCGTAGCCCGACTATATTAATAATTATTTCGTATAAGATTTATTATCCGGTGAGCCATGGTGGAGGATCGTCGTGCACCGTTTTGTTCTTCAAGAAAGATTTAACATTCCGCATGTAAGGATGTCCTCTAACCAAAAAGCTCATGTGACAATCAAACCAACTATGTTTCCTTCCATGAGGCAACCAAAATGATTTTGTCTCATCCATATAATATGGACAAGCCAACTTCCCATGTGTCATCCATCCAGATAGCATTCCGTAGGCTGGAAAATCGTTGATCGTCCACATCAGAGCCGCTCGTATCGTGAAAATTTCTTGACGCGACACATCGTAAGTCTCCACTCCTTCACTCCATAAATTTTGTAACTCTTCAATCAACGGTTACAAGAATATATCCCAGTTTTTTTTGGATGGTTTGGCCTGACACTAATATAGAGAGGAAGAAATATTCTCTTTTCATGCATATTCCCGGGGACAAATGGTAAGGCGTCACAATGACGGGCCAAAAAGAGTATGATTGTCCGTTCATAGAAATCGGGTTAAATCCATATGTTGATAAACCAAGATAAACATTGCGATTCTCAGAAGCAAATGTAGGATATACCTCTTTAAAATGGTTCCATGCTCTTCCGTCTGAGGGATGATGCATTTCTCCTTCCGGTGACACATGTTCTGCATGCCACCTCATATGTGAAGCAGTCATCTTTGATTGCTATAGTCGCTTTAGCCGATCACCAAATGGTAGATAAAACATCCTTTGTTTTGGTATCTTCTTCCCCGATCGACGCACATTTGGTTCATACCGATCTTTTCCACAAAACCGACAATGTGAAAACTCACGATCAGCTCCTTTCCAAAATAATATACAATTCTCCTCGCACACATCAATCTTATGACATGGCAACCCAAGAGACCGCGTCAACTTCTTTGTCTCGTAATATGATGTCGGAGCTGTATTAGGCGATGGAAGAACATAACTAAACGTCTGAGCGATATCGTCTAGGCATTCCTCCGGGATATTGAAATTAGTCTTCCAATTCATCACTTTTGACGTCAAGTACAATTGAGTTCTCCCATCAGCGCACCCTTCATATAAAGGTTGATTTGCGGCTTCTAAAGCTTGGTAAACAGGATCATGGTAGATTGGTTATTGAATATTTCCAGCATCGTTAGGTAACATGTCGAAATCTTCGTTGGGATTACAAAACTCATCCACCAGAACTTGTATAGGATATCCAGTCCACTTTTCACCTCCAGCCTTGTGATGACTTGTGGAAGCTTGACCGCCATAATGACTTGTAGATGCTTCGCCGCCATAGTAACCTTGTTCTCCGTGGTGCGTCCATACAAAATAGTTTTCGGTAAAGCCTTTTAAGAGAAGATGGGTCGTCATGGTAGCAGCATCATGACACTTTTTTTATTTTTGCACCTCATACACGGACAGAACAAGACCTCGTGTTCAAGATAATAATCTTGATTACACGCAAACGAAATAAAATAATTTAGTCCCTCCTCGAATTTCTCACACACAGAATGATCAGAACGTTTTAAACGTCTTTACATCCATTCTCTCAATAAATAAAACTCACTCATTTTACATAATGACAGAAAAACAAAATCAGAATTTTTTTTTATCTCGATCGTGTGTATGAATATTATGTTTTCGAATGTTTGTGAGCTAGAAGCATATGAGGTCTCGTTCTTTTATAAATAAATCTTAGCTGCGGATAGCTACGGATATCTATATTTTTCAGATAACAAAGTAGTTACAATAGTGTCAGAAACGTGATATAAACACTTAGCTACGGATAGCTACGACCCTGGCCATAGCTAAAGAGAATATATTCTCTGCACACAGCAGAGTGATAGACTGATGCAGACATACGAATAACCATACATACAGTCGACCCGTGAGTGTATTATTGGGGAACATAGCTACGAATAGCTACGATCATAGTTGTAGCTATGGCTACGGATTTCTACGACTTTAGTCGTAGCTACTTTGCTGCGGCATAAATCGTAGCTATCCCTAGTTATTGTCTTCTACGGATATTCCGTAGATATTCATAGCAATACTAGCTACAAATAGCCATTGATGGTTTCGTAGATTTTTAGCTACGACTTAAATCGTAGCTAATCACAGATAGATGTTTCTACGATTGGTTCGCAGCCATTCGCAGCTAGTTATCTGCGAATAGCTACGAACTCTGTCGTGGCTATATAGCTACGTCTTATTAGGTAGTTAATCGCAGCTAACGTTTTCTACGGCTTGGTCGTAACTATTCGTAGCTATATATCTACGAATAGCTACAACTGAAATCTTGTGGCTATTTAGCTACGGATAGCTCGTAATAGCTACGGACTGTAGTCGTAGTCAATCCGTAGTTATCCGTAACTTAAAAAATAGCTATGGATTTTCCGTAGCTAAATATAGTTTTTCTTACAGTGAATTAGTGGGTTGTTTATGATTTGAAAATATGGATTTATGTTAATGTTTTTTTGAAATAATACGATAACTTATGATAAGATAAATTGTTAAACACGATAATTCCATTATATGATATCATAATTGGTTGAACATGATACTTTTATGGTATGCTAACTAGTTTATCATGTTATGGTAAGGTAAATGATTTAATATGATAATTTCTATGTTTACAGTATCATATATTATTGTTAGCATGTTATACATATGCTATATTACTGTTAGCATGTTAAAAATGTCAGATAATATTATTAGCATTATAACAAAGTACTAGCTATTGTTGTTATCAAGTTATAATTGTGAGATATTGTTAACGAAACTTGATCAACAATATTACCAAATTTGATGAACGATGTTTTTTTTTTAATATACAAAAAAAATTAAATTTAATGGTATTTTGTAATTCATTCAAAAAGAAAAAATAGTTATGATATATATTTTTTCTCTTTGTTAGTTACTTAATTTTAAACTTACTAGTGATATGAATCTAATCTAATATATAATGACAAACCATTTTCTCCATATGATTGACACGTGTCCAGCAATCCTATTATTTTCGTCAGGCTTTTAAATCTACACAATTCCAAGTCTGGTCCATTTATCTTACACCAATCTTCCCTCCCCGTTTTTGTCATACAGTTGGCCCATTACCTCATTCTCCTGAAATCCTAATCATAAAACCTGCTCTGACATTTCATTTCTTCAACCCCTCCAAGTTAGCTTTAATGGCGTTACGCCTTTATTCCATCTTCATGACGGCCACCATCCCCAATTATTATCCTTCATTACCTCCCGCCGTTACGAACCCATTAAACCCTGAACAAATGTCTAGCCTTTCGCCTCCCTTCGGCTCAGATTCCCCTGCCTTCCTCCCTATAAATCTCAGCTTCGCACAACCCACACTCCACACAAAGCTGGGCTGTTCTTGAATTGTATTGTTGTTGTCATATGGGTCACCTCTGCAGAAGTTACTCAGGTATATACTGACTCTCAAATTTTGGTTCTTTTTGAGGTTGTTGTTGTTTCATCCTTTTTGAATTTGGTCAATATCTGGATCCAAATTTCATTAGCCTTATTCAGGATTCGCGCTTTAGTTAGAGAGTAGTTTTGACACTATGTTAGAATCGAGGAATCATAAAGGGGAATTATGAGTCATATCTTTGTTTCAATGCACCAAAATATTATTGTATGATTTGACTGTCAATTGACCAGGATATCTTTACAGCCTATGAGCATCCATTTGCAGTCACATATCTTGGAGCTTCTCTTATGATAGTTTACCTTCCCATAGCATTCCTCAAAGACTAGCTTTGTTGATATCTAGAGCAACATCGATCTTCCAAAAACAATATAGCTCCCTCATTAACCGGTGAGTCCTCGGTTGAGATAGCTTCTCTTCTGAGGCACAAAATCATTGAAATGTGACTTCAAGGAACTATCACTAAGAAAGATAGTGAGGAAGACTTTTCACCCCATGAAGAAGATGTGAGACCTTTGATTGGTAAACGGAAAAAAGAAACACAGACTCTGAAACATGGGAAAGACATCATGACAAAGCAGATTGCAACGTATGGGCTTTACCTTGCACCAATTTGGTTTGTAATAGAGGTCTGTTTTCTTTAACATGATGTTTGGATTGTTTTCTTGCCTCTGCTCGGATTTCTTTGACAGTCTTCTATTAACTTAACCCTTGGTAATGATATTTGTTTGCTATTTTTGATGATACAATATCTATCCAATGCTGCTCTTGCTCATACAAATGTGGCAAGCACTATTGTATTGTCTTCAACCTCATTGTTGTTTTCTCTTTTCATTGGTGCATTATTGGGCCAAGATACTTGGAATCTCTCGAAAGTAGTTGCCGTATTTGTCAGTATGGCTGGTGTGGTCATGACAACGCTTGGAAAAACTTGGGCTGCTGATGACTAGCAATTAAATTCTTCACAGTTTTTTATTTTTATCATCATAACCTGTTTTACCATGCATCATTTTCTGACATTTTTTTATTTCTTTATCGAGATGAGGGAGAGAGGGAGCGATATTTTAGGATTGCACATCAGGTACCCTTACTACTTGATTTTCATAAATCTCTGTACTTTCATCTGCAGTCACTATCTTGGTAATATGTAATATACATGTTGATATGTTGCTTCGGGAATAAACCCCATGGTTGAGGACCTTGAGGTACACAATATCTTACTAATTTGATTATATACCATAATTATGTTGTAAAGGTACTGATTTGACTTGTATAGGCTACTATACCTTGTGGTTTCTAATTTTCAGGTTAGGAAAAGAGATGAAGAGTTTACTGTAATTATAGAAAGATGGAAGTCATACGACGGGCGAGGCATCTAAGTTTTACTTTTAATGGTTGTCAAGTCCACAATCTTTGTCTTTCTTGTGGAGAAAGATGTTCACAAAGGATTGAATAACATTTGGAGATCATGTGTCAACCACAAACATCATCTTTCTAAAGTGTTGTAGTTAAATTAACATCTGATTTTGTCAACATTTTTCCTATAAAAACACCTTTCCTATTTGTGGCACACTTTTTAACGGTCTCTAACATGTAGTTGTTTTCAAAGATTTTTCTAGCTTCTAGATTTCCAGAAACAACTCAAGATTTGCTAGGATTTAATTGACGAGTGTATTGGTTCATGGGATTTGGATGAGGACAGATTGCTTGAGATTTCTTTACATTTTCCGCAATTTTGCTGTTCAGTAAGTTGGATTTTAGTTACTGAATGATTGACTTTGTGTTTTAAAAAAACGCACTACATGCAATTCTCACACCTTGACACAAAAACATAAAATCTAACTGGAAGTCAATCCTTTTCTTCATCCAAAAATCCTCCGTACCTAATTTTTTTAGTTTTAGCAAGAAATTAAATAAATATAACAGACTAATGTATTAAAAATAGGAATAAAATGTCAAAGCTTTATATCTGCTCGATAATACTAACAGGTTTTTTTAACATTTCGAATTATTTGTTTTAGTTTAAGTTATGCATCAATAACAAATATACTCTAGCCTTACAAGATATAATATGATACTAATATAAAATTAAATTATAACTACATTGAGATATACCAAAGATGGTAAATGTATTGAAAATCTCCTTAAACAACAAAAATGTATAGCATCAACAAAAAGGTATCCAAACATTAGATTAAATATATAAATATAGAATAACGAATGATATCTATCTGAAAACATGTGCGTTGGTTATGAAAGTGTTATTCTCCTTTATATCAATCTAACACATAAATCACTCAAATTTGTTATTTGAGCTGAAGCCAAAGACAAAAGAAAAATCAGAAGCAGCAAAAGACTACCAAAATTTACAATGGACTAGATCTTCCAAAAGGCCAAGAACCGAACTCTAATATATGAAATAATGCTATATATCTAAAATGAGAGATAAGACAGATATAGCTCATACTAATTTTGCAACACACGAAATACACTGCATGTTTTGACGAGGAAATTTATTTATATGGCCATCGAATCAGACGAAAAAATTGATACAAAATTGTTTATATGTGCGACGGCTTTTATAGACATACCTGATGTTAAAGATTTCAATATCGGCGACTACCACAAGAGACGCCGTAAACGACAAACATTATACAACCACCACATTAATGACATTTCCAATCTAAAACTACATTTTCTACTCTAAAATACAGTTGAGTATTACTCTAATTTTACTCTATTTTAGAATTAAAAATGGAGTACAAAAAAGAGATTATATTTCAATTATATTTTGCTGTTGAAAATATAATAGGGTTAGAATAAATCTATCTGCATAATGCATTTTATAGTAAGAAATAGAGTATTGTTAAAGATGATCTAAACAACCTAGGCTATGACATCTCCAAACACCAAAACAAAACAAAAGCCAAATAATTAATTAACAATATTTTCTATTTTTTAAAAGTTAAAACGACATATGACTAGGAAAAAATTCACAAATTATAGAAAATGCCACAAAAATACAAATACAAACAAAGCGAAATATAAGAATGGCATTAGACCCCGCGGAGGTAGAAAGCTAACTAGTTTAATTAAATGGCCAACCATGTATATTGAGCAAAATCACTCTTTTTAAAAAAAACAGTAGTTTATGTTGAGATAAACTTGAAATAAGTCAAGTTTCCTTTCTATCAAATATGTTAGTTTTCCTTATTTGATTAGGAGTCATCTCAAGAGCCTATATAAGGAGATACCGAGTTATGGTTTAATAATAGTTGTTAGAGTTTGAGAAATTGAGAGTTTAAGTTTTTGAGAGAGTTTTCTTAAACATTAATAAAGAAGAGTGATTTCTTTATATTCGAATTCTCAAATTCTAATTCTATCAATAATTGGTATCAGAGCGCAAGGTTTAAAATCAACGAGGTCGATTTTTAAACCCTAAATTCGTGAAGGAGCACGAATAAGGCGAAGAATTAAAGATCATCAAAACACCTATGGGAGACGACGATAAGAAGGATTCGATGTCCATGATAAAGAAAGAAGGAGGAGGATCTTCCTCCATCAAGTGTCCAATGTTGAACTCAAGCAACTACACTGTTTGGGCAATAAAGATGAAAGCCTTACTCAAAGTTCATAAAGCATGGGAAGCTGTTGAGAATGGTAAAGATGACGAAGACAAAAACGAAATGGCAGCAACCTTAATCTTCCAATCAGTACCAGAATCTCTTGTGCTTCAAGTTGGAGAGCTGGATACAACTAAAAAGATATGGGAGGCTATCAAAACAAGACATGTAGGAGCTGATCGAGTAAAAGATGCACGAATCCAGACTCTAATGGCTGAATTCGATCGGTTAAAGATGAAAGAAACAGAGAAGATTGATGATTTTGTTGGAAGACTTTCTGAAATAGCAGCAAAATCAGCAGCGTTGGGAAAAGAAATCGAAGAACCTAAATTAATCAAGAAGTTTCTTAAGAGTCTTCCTCGAAAGAAATTTATTCACATGGTGGCTTTACTTGAGCAATTACTAGATCTCGATAAAGAAACCTTTGAAAATGTTATAGGACGACTAAAATCATACGAAGAAAGAATTGCTGAGGAAGAAGAGGAACAAGAAGATCAAAGAAAGTTGTTACTGACAAACTCAGATAATCAAGAAACACGTAATTTCAGTGGAAATTACAGAGGAAGAGGACGTGGTGGTCGTTTTTACAGAGGAAGAGGACGTGGTGGTCGTTTTGGAGGAAGAGATTCAAGAGATTCGTTAAACATAATGTGTTATCGATGCGATAAGTATGGTCATTACGCTTCAGATTGTCCTGATCGACTTCTTAAGTTGCAAGAAGCGCAAGAAGATACCAGCAAAGATACAGAAGCTGCTGATGAATTGATGATGCATGAAGTTGTATACTTAAACGAAGCAAAAGTCGTGCCAAGCAATTATGAATCTAACACATATAACATCTGGTATCTTGATAATGGAGCTAGCAACCATATGAGTGGAGATCGAAGATATTTCTCTAAGATTGATGAATCTATTGCAGGGAAAGTACGATTTGGTGATGATTCTCGGATAGATATAAAAGGAAAAGGCTCCATCGAGTTCATTGATAGGAATGGAGAAGTAAGGAGAATGACGGATGTCTACTTTATTCCAGATTTAAAGAGTAATATCATCAGTCTTGGACAAGCAACAAAATTCGGGTGTGATATAAGGATGAAGGGAGAATGCTTAACAATGCATGATCGTGATGGGAGATTACTTGTCAAAGCAGTGATATCAAAAAATCGTCTATACAAGGTGCAGATGGGAATCAAAGATGATGCTGTGAGTCTAAATCTAACGTCCACAACTGAAGGAAGCAGGTGGCACGCAAGGCTAGGTCACATAAATCCGGAGACAATAAAATCAATGATTCAGAGAGAACTTGTCACTGGAATTCCGCACATCAGTATTGAGAAGGAAATATGTGGATCTTGCTTACTTGGTAAACATACTCAACAGACTTTCCCACAGGCTACTCAATTTCGAGCAAGTAAACCACTTGAACTCGTACATGGCGATCTCTGTGGACCCATCACACCGAGTACAAAGACTGGAAATCGATATGTGTTTGTTCTTATTGATGATCATTCAAGATACATGTGGACAATACTGCTAAAGGAGAAAGGCGATGCGTTGGAGAGATTCAAGAAATTCAAGAGCATAGTTGAACAAGAAAGCGCAATAAAAATCCAGATTTTTCGAACTGATAGAGGAGGAGAATTCGTATCTCACGAGTTCAACTCGTTTTGCGATAGTTCTGGTATAAGGAGACATCTCACAGCCCCATACACTCCTCAACAAAACGAAGTTGTTGAGAGACGGAATAGAACACTAATGGAGATGACTCGAAGTATTATGAAGCATATGTTTGTTCCAGCATATTTATGGGGAGAAGCTGTTAGACACTCTACATATTTGCTAAACAGAGTGGCCAAAAGAGCTCTTAAGGAAAAGACACCATATGAGATGTACCGAGGTAACAGACCAAACGTTTCACATATACGGATTTTTGGCTGCATAGGATACGCAAAAATAGAAGCGCATCACCTGAAAAAACTTGATGATAGATCATGCATACTTGTTCACCTGGGAACGGAACCTGGATCAAAGGCATATCGCCTTTTTAATCCTCAAACCCATAAAATAATTGTGAGCCGTGATGTTGTTTTTGATGAGACAAAAGTATGGAATTGGAGACAAGATGAGACTGAACCAAGAGCTGATGTAAGTTTCACAATTGATTTTGGGAAATTTGGAAACAGAGGTATCAATGGAGAAATTTCCGAAGAAGTCAAAGAAGTAGTAAGAAGCGAACCAGAAACTGAGTCTCGTGACTCTGCTTTTACGTCTCAAAACAGAGCACAAAGTGGAGGAGAGAGACGAAACCAGAGAGATGAAGAAATTGAGGAGTGAATCTCAATTTCAAGTGAGGAAGAAGAAATTAACTCTCCGAGCAATGGAGAAAGTGAAGAAGATGATGCAGACGAGCGTCCGTTAAGAAGATCAAGAAGGATAAGTGTCAAGCCAAGCTACTTGAATGATTATATTTGTTTAGCAGAAATCGAAGGAGAACGTCTTCTTCTAATGGTGAACGATGAACCATGGAGATTTGAAGAAGCTAGAGAATCGAAAGTATGGATAAACGCCTGCGAAGAAGAGATCACATCGATCAATAAGAACAAAACTTAGGACTTAAAGGATCCACCAATTGGAATAAAACCGATTGGACTGAAGTGGATTTTTAAGATCAAGCGGAATCCAGATGGAAGCATCAACAAAAATAAAGCTAGGCTTGTCGCAAAAGGATATGTGCAGAAACATGGTATTGATTTTGAAGAGGTGTTTGCTCCAGTAGCTCGCATAGAGACAATCCGATTCATTATCGGTTTAGCAGCCTCAAATGCTTGGGAAATACATCATCTTGATGTGAAAACTGCTTTTCTACATGGAGAATTGAAGGACGAAGTGTATGTTACGCAACCAGAAGGGTTCGAGATAAAAGGTTGTGAAGAAAAGGTATACAAGTTGAAAAAAGCACTTTATGGGTTAAAAAAAGCGCCTAGAGCATAGAACAAGAAACTGAATAAGGTTCTCAAGGAGTTTGGCTTTCAGAAGTGTAACAAAGAACCATCTCTCTACAGGAAAAAGGAGGAACATCATCTTACTATTGTGGCGGTTTATGTTGATGACCTTTTGGTCACATGCTCTAGTCTGAAATTGGTGGTGGAATTTAAAAAGGAGATGGTAGAAAAATTCGAGATGAGTGACCTTGGGAAGTTGACTTATTATTTGGGTATTGAAGTGCTTCAGTTTCAAGATGGTATAATTCTGAAACAAGAAAGATATGCGGCTAAAATCCTGGAAGAAGCTGTGATGAAAGGTTGTAATGCATCTCAAACTCCTATGGACCAAAACCTAAAGTTGTCAAAGAATGGAGAAGAAAAGAGAATCGATGGAAAATAATATAGGAGAAGCATTGGGTGTCTTTGATATCTTCTTCATACAAGACCGGATCTTTCTTTCAGCGTTGGAGTACTTAGTCGCTATATGCAAGATCCTAAAGAGTCTCATGGAGTTGCTTTAAAACAGGTTTTAAGATACCTACGAGGAACCCCATCCTATGGTCTTATCTTTGGTAGGTCAAATCGAATAGGGTTAGTTGGATATAGTGATAGCAGTCACAATGTTGATGTGGATGATGGAAAAAGCACAACAGGTCATGTTTTCTATTTCGATGGATCTCATGTTACTTGGTGTTCACAGAAGCAAGAAACAGTAACGTTGTCATCCTGTGAAGCTGAGTTTATGGCTGCTACTGAAGCTGCGAATCAAGCCATCTGGCTTCAGGAGCTGTTCGCTGAAATCACTGGAAAATCTGACCATTCGGATTGACAATAAGTCAGCAATTGCGCTTACAAAATAATCCGGTGTTTCATGGTCGCAGTAAACACATTCATACTCGAAGTTAGAAGTTAGAACATGTTCCTGGTAATGAGCAGAAGGCAGATATTCTTACAAAGGCATTGGGAAGAATCAAGTTTCAAGAAATGAGAGACATGGTGGGAGTTCAAGATGTGTCAAAGGTGGATTTCAAGCTTAAGGGGGAGAATGTTGAGATAAACTTGAAATAAGTTAAGTTTCCTTTCTATCAAATATGTTAGTTTTCCTTATTTGATTAGGAGTCATCTAATCAAGAGCCTATATAAGGAGATACCGAGTTATGGTTCAATATAAGTTGTTAGAGTTTGAGAAATTGAGAGTTTAAGTTTTTGAGAGAGTTTTCTTAAACATTAATAAAGAAGAGTGTTTCTTTATATTCGAATTCTCAAATTCTAATTCTATCAATAGTTTAAAGTAAAAAAAATATATATATAATAAATTAAGAAATGAATTTTACCGACTTGTATCCTAGATTTGGGGATATCAATTCTGAAAATTAGGGTTCGTTGTCCGCGATAAATTGCGATAGGATCAGTGAATCACCAAATTCTTTGCTAACTTAAATATTTTCATGCCTTCCGACTAAATACTCAGTTAAGACAAACGTTTTATCGAAAAGTTGGGAATTTCTCTGGCTTAGTGTTCATCATGCACTTGACGTAAAGGTCATCTATTTTCTTCTTATGGCGAAACTTTTTTTCTTAGCAGCTCCTTTATTCATTCTCTTAACTTTTCCTCTCAACTGTACGGACATTTACAATCATAGACACATCACAGAGAATGACAAGAACAAAAGCTAAAGAAAACAGTAGTAAGATACAAGGCGTGAGAAACAAGTGTGATGCAGAGTAAGAAGATCTATAATGGTTGGACGTAGCGGAACCAATTATAAACGAAGGTTTCAGTGTTGATGTTGATGTTGATGTTGCCCGAAGAGACGGAAAGATTGGAGCCAGAAGAAGAGCACGATTCCTAGTCCAAACCGGCCAGTTTTGCTCAAAGAACTTGAATTTCCTTGGATATAATTGAAGCTGTTTTGAGGGATTTTGGTGCACTCTTGAGTTTCGATCTTTAGAAATGTAGTATGCAACAGCTTGAAACAGCATGTTGCAGATTGATTTAACCTTTTGATTCGGAAATGATCCACGCAACCAAGTGAGGGCAGTATCGAATTTTGCAGGCGGATTGAGAGAGTGATGCCCGAAGAAGGCAGCCAAAATTTGCAATGAGAAGGAGCATATAAAGAATAAGTGACTCTTAGATTCAGCCAAAGATGTACACATAACACAGTCCTCTGTAACATTAAGCTTCCACTTCTAAGTTTATCTTTGGTTGGTAGACGATCACAAGCAACAACCCAATTATGAAAAGCATGCTTCAGAATACTTTCCTCAAACCAAACTGTTCTATGCCAAGTAACCAAAGCAGTAGAAGGATTAATTAAGTGAATTTCAAGTCTTAGATGCATAGAAGTTATATGCGCTTTCACTAAGAAGATTTCTCCATAGATAGTCAGGCAAGCTTCATTAAGGGAAGGAGTGCAAGAAGGAAGGCATTACTTAAAGAAGTAGAATGAGATGTCTACCTTTAGGAAGCCTCCAAATACCATCAGTCATAACTTCTGTCACACAACTTGATAATGAAAACCCAGATATCATTGGTCCACTCGGTCCTGTCAACTTAATTAAGGGTCCAAGACTCATCCAATTATCATGCTAGAATAAAGATTCTTTGCCAAACTGGATTTTGAAAAATAGATAAGGTCTTGCTAAAGGTCCAAGCTTCATCAATCGTCGCCATATCCAAATCCCTGAAGCGGAGATATCAACAGTCCAAAAAATATGGTTTTTGATTACCATGTTCTTGATCATGTATGCAACTGTTTAAGCCAATAAACTGCTTCCCCACCAAAATAGTATGGGAATGGATTATAGAAAGAAATAATCACTAAAGATTCTATTGTATTTAATGCTAGTCACCAGATCTCCGAACCTCTCAATGTAGTACATTGGGTGTTCATAAGAGAAATCATGGAAAAAATGCTGACCCACAAGAATGTAATACGCATGTTTTAACTCGAAATCATGTATCTGAAATGGAGGAAGTTCAATTTGGGTCATGGATTTTCATTGAATTTGCTCAATAGTAAATTTTCTACCATGAAAGAATGGATGGTTGGGGAAGAAGTCAAGAATTCACAACTAAAATGACTATTTACAAGAAAAATTAGTAAAAAATTGTTTGTTTTTTCCTTCATTTGTTTGGGAAAACAACAGATACAATTGTAAATAAAATTCATTTCCATTTTGGATAATATAGATGATTTGAAAATTTAGGAACGAGTTTCTTTTTAATAAGCGTAGTATCATTCTGATGAAGATGCAAATCTGAAAATCAAACCGTACAAGAATGAATTGCATCTCAAAATGATCCAAATTTTGTATGTGAAGAGAGATCAAGTAAATGCAGAAATGAGAAGTAGTCAATCAGAACCTCCACACAAAATTGGTTAAAATGTAATTTTGTGACAGTAGCCATCAAAATGATTAAGATTTTGTAGGGGTTGGCTTAATAATAAAAGATTTCAAAAGATATCATATTTTCTCAGGTGCAAAATTACAAGCAGTAAATACAGAACCATTACAAACAGAATTTCTACAAGTTTTTACAACATATATGGGTTCACGGGTGGAGAAATATCTAGTTTGGATGAGATAATCAAGGGTGATAAACAAATTTGAGAGACGAGAAATAGAAAATGTTTTATACTATACAAGGCATTTAATTCGAAAAGTTACACGTTGTATCTTAGAAAAATGTTAACGGGAAGAGAAACCAAACGACAGATCTTTTATTATCAAAAGAAAAAATTATGAGTTTGAAATGTTATATTCTAATGTACTGTCTAAGTGGTCACAGAGCAGTTCGCCCTAAAAATTAAATTTTCCCAGGCCCATTACCCGAGAAGCGCCGCACCTTCGCTCGAGAAGTTTCGCAGCTCCGCCGGTGGCTCGTTTCCTTATCGCCGCCGGTGAAGCCCCCTCTTCTTCTCCCTCTGGTTTTTCCTCCAGTCGTCTTCTCCGATTTCGTTCAGGTTCGACGGAGGTTTTGTATATTGTGTCCGGTCCGTGAGCTATGGTGGCGGTTCTCCGGCGTGGTGTGGAGTCTCTCGGCCACGCCTCTGATTATCTGCTCTGGTGGCTGGTGGAGGCTGGTTTCTGGTTCTCAGGATAGGTGGCTCTGCCTTCTAGATGTGCGAGCTTTATCTCCGACCAGAAACTCTCCGGTATTTGCCACCTAACTCCGGTTGTCTTGTCTGCTTTGTTATGGCTTGGTCTTTGTTGAGTTGTGGTCTGTGTAGTTTGGGATTGGCTTGTGTCCTTCTGGATTCGTTTGTAGCGGATCTAAGGGGTACGAGATGTTGGTGATTGATGGTATTTTCTTTGTTTCAAGTTCTGCATTAGTTTTAGCAACGGTTTATTGCTAGGCATGGCCTAGCTCTCCGGATTTTCTTTTGCTGCTTGATGTGCTTATTGGGTTTGCCCTTTCTGTGGCTCGGCTTTGCTTTCTCGCTGGTTAGAGGTGGCAGGTGGAGCGTTGGTTCAGGTTTTGCTGAAGAGTTCGTCTGATGGTTGAGTTTTTGTTGCGGGAGCATCTACTATCTCTGCTTTGAAACCTTTGGGTTTTAGGTTGGGTGCTAAGCGTCGCAGTGGTTTCGGTTTTCAGCTCTTCTCTTGCGAGGAGGTTGATAACTAGGATTTTGCAATCCTTTGAGGTACCAATTCCTCAAGCTTATCGTAGTAGCTTTGAGGTATCGAACCTATTCTGGGACGGATAAAACCAACAAGCAAATACTAATCCTTCAGAGTCAAATCAAACAATTTTGGTTTATAATTCCTAACAATCCTAACAAAACAAATCAGATCGAAGCAAACAAAAAGCAAATAAACAAACGATTCAATCAATAGGAAGAATAAGGCTCAAGGGTAAGGGTCAACGGATAGGTGACTCGGGATGATCAAGGAATCCTAATTCAAACTTCAAACAAGCTAATCTCCTAGCAAGGAACACACAAAGTAAATCGGTTTAATCTCTTAATACCAATTCTTCATTTAATCTTAACTCAAGAACAAATCATCATTTGTGAATCAAAATCAAACGAGCATTCAAACGAGTTCCAATTAGCAACCAATCACTCTAGACATACATTTTCATGCGCTAGAATATGAAAGTTCTAACAAAGCTAAATACTGGAATTTCATCGAACATGTTGTGATCAAGATTAATTAGGCATTAAGCGCACTTTGCTAGATGATATTTCGACAATTAACTACTAGAATTCCATTGATCACCCCTAATCAACCTAATCCTACCCAACCCACAAGCCTATGGAGAACTACTCACTAATCATAGCTAGATCAACAAAACTCATAGAAATAGAGTTGATCATGGTAAATTGGTGAGAGATTGAAAGATTTGTTGATGGAATAACAAGAGAAGTCTAGATTAATCAAAAGAATCCAATATGTTCTTACAAAAGAGTTTAGAACATCAAAAACTGCTTAAGGAACAAAAAGAAATAGGTTTTTGGCTTAAATAGTCTAAAGGGTGCGAGCCGGGTCAACCCGGAACAAACCGGGTGTTGACCCGGATTCGGTACATCTTCTGGGACGCGTATCGGCCCGGCCAGCCGATATCCGGGCCGATATCGAGTCTCGGATTTATTTGGCACAAGGCGTATCGGCTCATCCACCCGATATCCCAGCCGATATGGCTCCTTCCGAATTAAACCGAGAGCGTGTATCGGCCTGCAAGCCGATATCCTGGCCGATATGACCTCATGCTGCCTCTTTCTTGGCCCTTCAAGCTCCAAACTCCCCATCCAGCTCCAAATCATCTGCAAAACACAAGGAAACACTCCAAATGCAAGCCTAAAGTGCCTACTCCTAGTGCTAAACAACTCTAGACTCTAGATGTGACAATGACTCGACAAAACGGTATGAATGATGGAGAAAAGAAGTCAAAACAAGAACTATATACAAGCCTAAATGCATGAAAATGTATGAATATCAATTCCCCCAAACTTGAATCTTGCTTGTCCACAAGCAAGCATTAGTCAATCACAACAGGTTGGGGAAAAGGTTTGAAAGCGGGGGCTCAAAACCACAAGACTCACAACAAGATACAAGATCTTTCAAAGAAGTTACAAGTTGCTCTAATCATTAACTATCCATGTACTTCCACATTACCGTTCCCTCAATCCCTACTCCAACTCCCGAGATCCTATAGAACGCAAGCAATCATCAACTCAATTCCTTACATTCATTTAGAAGTTAAGTGCGATCTCACAAAGGGGCAATCAATCAATCCCAATTGGCTAGGTTCACGAGAGGCTATTTGGGGTGGCTAGGTAGTATCTTTGGTGGTGGTTAACTCTCAAGAATAGGAGCAAATGGCATTACACAAAATCCATCTAAGAAAGGGAACAATTCATGCATACAAAGTTCTTTTCTCATTGTTCTACCCAATCCCTAGAAGATTCCTCTATACAATCCCATAATGAAAGACAAACACTCACCAAAAACCTCCAATTCAATCACCCAAAACTCTCACCCCTTTTTGCTCTTTTTCTCTCTTTTCTTTGTCACTAGGGAACTCTTAACTGACTCTTCTCTTTTTTTTTATCATGAGCAAACATTTTTTTCATTACTTAGTCTCTTTTTACACTTGATCTTTCTTTCTTTTCTTTTGCACAATTCTCTCTTCTTAATTAAGTCCCTAGTGACTTTCTTTTTCTCATTGAACACTTTACAACTCTTTTCATCGATCCTTTTATTCCCAAAATAGCTCTCATCTCTCCCCCAAACTTGTTTCCCATCCTAATGCTAGAATCTTTTGGCAAATAGAGCTAGCTAAAATGAGAAAAGACCCTTGTCGTTCCCGATACTCTCAAGTTTTTGCACATGCCAAAAGCTATCAAGAACAGGCCTCACTAACAAATCATTTTGGCTTCAAGGAAAAGTTTAGGGTCTTTGGGTAAAGGGAGCCATGATCATAAGATCAATGGTTGCCCGAGCTAATCAAAAGAGTGGTAAAAAGGGAAAACATAGCTCGGGCAAGGATCATGAGATTGCATTTCAAGCCCCTAAGCAAGATATTTCGATAATCAAATTGAGTCCAATAACAGTGAATTGAGTCTAATTCAAGCAAGCTTCACAAGGATAGGGAATTTCAGAATCTCAAAGTCAAGCAATGGGTTTTCCTTTGTTTTTGAAAATTGATTAAAGCAACAAGCAACTTAATTGGTGAACCTCTTCAAGGCAAAATCATCATCGTCCCCAATGCATGAATCCTAAACTACTAACTAGACTCGATCCTACATGCTTCTTTTTGTGAAAATTTCCGAAAATTTTCAATTTTTTTGGTTTTTTTTTCTATGCCTTAGATGAATGCATGAGACTCAAGATTAGTAAATGGTCTCTCCCCCAAACTTAAATCACACGGTCCCTTGTGTGATCTAAGCGAGGAAGAAAAACCGAAAACAAGCAAAAAGCAAACAAAGAAAAGAAAAGAACTATGTACAAGGGTGGAGTGTAACCTGGCTAGTAGTGGAGGTACGGAGGTGATGAGTCCCCCATGGAGTAAGTCGGGTTGGATGAGGAGCAGGAAGGTGTCCTCATGGCTCTCCTCTTCTTCCTTCTGTCCTCGCGAGTAGAGTGGCGGTGAGGATCCTCATAGTAGGAGTCATGGGCCATGCGTGCAGATCCTGATGTCTCGTGTCCAGCAACCAAGCACCTGCCCTGCTCCAACTCAGCCTGCTCAACCAGAACATCGGCCTCAGCTATCACCTCCTCAGTAGCTGCCTGAATCTCCTCATCTACACCAGCCTGATCTCCTCGGGATGTGGAGGTCTGTCCCGCAGCGCTACTCTTGTCTTTCTTCCCCACAATCATCTTAAGAACCT
The DNA here is from genome assembly GCA_030180135.1 of Orychophragmus violaceus. Classification (NCBI taxonomy): domain Eukaryota; kingdom Viridiplantae; phylum Streptophyta; class Magnoliopsida; order Brassicales; family Brassicaceae; genus Orychophragmus; species Orychophragmus violaceus. Next base: position 29,376,095 of record CM058240.1, on the reverse strand, counting down.
TGGTCGCTTTCTTCAAACAGGAAGCCATCTTCTTAATGTTCCTACCGTGCCATTTGCTATGCCTCTGGAGGTCTCGGTTCTGATCCCTTAGCGCACTCATCATCTGGTTTGCGATAGGATCTTCCAGAGGCTCGATGTAGTACCTATGCAGCCCATACACCCCAGCAGGTGCATCAGAAGAATCTGATTCGGCTGCAGCTCTCGCGGCTTGCTGTCCGCCGTGTTCGAATTGGTGCTCTATACCCAGTAGGAACTTGACATTAGCTGGATTGGCTGAGAAGCTTGTGATCGTGGGGTTTGGAAGGAGGTACTTTTCCTGCATGGGTGTGTCAGAACACATTCGGTATACATAACGCCCCGGAGGTGGCTTGGAGGCTAGGAAATGAGTCCTGATCAACTGAGATTCATCCAGCCATGCTACCGGTGTAGGCTGTCCGAATGTACCCTCTAGCACACTTCCTTCCAACATAACCTTCTTTGCCCTGAGCAAAGGTGTGATCAAGCCACCCATAGTGAACTTGGGCTCAGCATCCCTAACAGAAGCTCCCCAATCTCTGTGAACCCCAAACTGCTCAACAAGTATGGCGGTGTAGCTCGGTGGCCGCTCGATGGGTGATATCGTACTTCCGTTGGGGAATGTGCGAAGTAGTGGCTGTAAACTGACGTACAGTATCTTCATCTCCAGCTCATGGACTTGGTTTGCCTCCTTCCTAGCAAAGAAAGTGTGAGCTAGTGCCTTGTGCACATATCTGATGGCCAGGTGTCTAATCCTTGCGGCTTTCATAGCTCCACTCTTGTAAGGGCCATCGGCTATCATGTGCCACACTCCCTCGAGGTATTCCTTTTCGATGGGAATAGAAGGGCCAAGCTGAGCACCAGCCTCCTCAAAACCGAAGATGGAACTGATCTCCTCAAAAGTCATCGAGTACTTCTTCCTGCCCATTGCAAAGTCTATCTTTCCTCGACTCACTTCTCCCCTCAAAGCTGCCTTCCTCATGTTGAAAGTTGCTCTCATCGTTGCGAGGAACTGACAGGCTGAGCTTTGATACCCATAAGTAGTGACACTGAAAAATGTCTTGAGCCCCATGTTCTCCACAATCTGATCATAGTCTTCTAAAAGACCAAGGGCCGTAAGAGTTGGGACATGAGGGTATCGGGTTGGCCAAAAGTGAATCTTCTCCAGCTTGTCGTTAATTTGAGAAGGAGTGTATTTCATCGGACGCACCCCGATCACTTTCCCTGTATTCGTTGGAGCTTCTTCCTCAACCGCGACTCCCTTTCCTTTTGAAGAGGTACCCTCATCTTGTCTTTGTGTACTCGCACTCGCTTTCGGGTTGGCTCGTGTCCTTGCCATTGTCCTACAGAAGACAACTCAAAAAGTGAATCAGCACAGATCACAATCCAACCGCACAATGAATAATAGCTTGAGACATCCATGATCAACAATTGTGGGAGCTTAACAATTGCATACTTTCTCAGTTTCAATGGAGCAAACAAGCCTAAGTATCTTTACCAAACTCAATCCTAGCTCAGCATAAGCACAATGAACAAGCAAATCAATCACTTTCTTGAGCAATTCACAATCTCATCAACCAAAGGTCCTTAATGCACACTTTTGAGACTTTTGTGAAACAAAACTCATCCAAATCAAGTAGCATCACACAATTAAGCTTTTAGCAATCCAATTCATCATTAGAAACCATCCAACTAGAAAACCCCCAAAAAATTTCGGATTTCAAATTTCTCAAGAACCCTAATTCACCAAAGATCAAATTCAAACAATCCTAGGGTGCAATTGAGTTGGGTAATCATCTAGAAACAGTCTAGCAGAGGTTTCTATCCTTAATCATCAAGCAAAAATCCACAATTTCGAGTTCTAAAAATCTGAAATTTTTTGAGTAATCCGAAATTGAGAGAGAGTGGATTATACCTTGCTGTTCTGATGAGGGATGATGGTAGAGGATGATTGCAAATGATAGAGCTTAGAAAACCTTGAATTTGGCACTTGAAAATTCGAAATTTGGTGAAGACTTGAGAGAGAAAAGTGAGTTGGAAGAACTTGTGAAACTCTTTGTTGAAATCGCAAGAGGAGGAAGGAGAGAGAGAGAAACGCGTGTGGGGAGGAGAAAAGAGGGGAAGAAATCGATTTTTGGGTTAAAATCCGGTCAGAACCGGTTTGAAATCGGTTTAGAATCGGATTGACTTACCTGGGTGAAGGGCGTATCGGCTGGCCAACCGATACGCCAGCCGATATCAACTCTCGGATTTAATTTTTGAAATCCGTATCGGCCTGGCCAATCGATACGGAGACCGATATTCGTCCACTCCGAAGATCCGTATCGGCCTGGCCAACCGATACGGAGACCGATATTGATTTTTCTGGGAAATCCGTATCGGCCTGGCCAACCGATACGGAGACCGATATGTAGTCTCGGATTATTTTTACCATAACCGTATCGGCCTGGCCAGCCGATACGGAACCCGATATCGGTTCCTGCACCATTTTTCTTCATTTCTTTGGCCTTTGCTCAACTCCAACTGATCTACAACCTCATCCTTAAGCCAAAACCTGACAAAACTCAAAGCAAAACATCAAAAATAACAAGCAAAAGACGTATGTACAAGGATAAACATGGGAGTGTCTCCCAAGTGCGCTTTTATTTAGAGTCGTTAAGCTCGACTTTGCGAACCGTGATCTCAAGCTGAGGGAGGGCTAGAGAGTGGAATGGAAGTTCCCTCCTCTATTTCTTCTGAGACGGAGTAATGCTTAGTCTTTGGCCATTGACCGTGAACTCTTCATCAGATTTTCCCAAAAGTACCACTGCTCCATATGGTCTCACCTCTTTCACTCTAAACGGTCCCGACCATCTAGACTTGAGCTTCCCGGGAAAGAGTTTCAGCCGGGAGTTAAAAAGCAACACAAGGTCTCCTTCCTTGAACTCCTTCTTCTGGATCAGCTTATCATGGAAAAGCTTGGTCCTCTCCTTATAGATCTTCGAGCTCTCAAAAGCCTCAAGCCGTATCTCGTCAAGTTCATTCAGCTGAATCAACCTCCTCTCAGTTGCGGTCTTGATGTCAAAGTTCAGCAACTTGACAGCCCACATGGCCTTGTATTCCACCTCCACCGGTAAGTGACATGACTTACCATACATCATGGTGAATGGTGTAGTGCCTAAAGGAGTCTTGAAAGCAGTTCTATACGCCCACAGTGCGTCATAAAGTTTCTTAGCCCAATCTTTCCTTGAAGCTCCAACAGTCTTCTCTAGGATAGCCTTGATCTGCCTATTGGACACTTCAACTTGGCCACTTGTCTGAGGATGATATGGTGTTGCAACTTTATGCTTCACCCCCTACTTCTTCAAAAGGCTCTCAAATAGCCTGTTGATGAAATGTGAGCCTCCATCACTGATCACAATCCTCGGGATTCCAAATCTTGGGAAGATAATGCTCTTGAACAGCTTTATTACAACCTTGGCGTCATTAGTTGGACTCGCCACTGCTTCTACCCACTTGGAAACATAATCCACAACTACTAAAATGTAGCTATTCCCGTAAGAGGATGGGAAGGGTCCCATGAAATCAATGCCCCACACATCAAACACTTCAACTTCAAGGATGGGGTTTTGAGGCATCTCATTTCTTCTACTGATATTCCCCTTTCTCTGACAAGGATCACACTTAGTAATGAACTCTTGGGCATCCTTGAACATTGTAGGCCACCAAAACCCAGCTTGTAGAGCCTTTTCAACCGTCTTGAAAGTGGAAAAGTGACCACCATAATCTGACTCATGGCAATGTAGGAGAACGCCTCCCACTTCTTCATCAGCTATGCACCTTCTATAGAGCTGATCCTTGCACAAAGTGTAGAGGTAAGGCTCATCCCAATAGTACCTGTTGACATCTCTAAAGAACTTCTTTCTTTGGTAGCTATCGAGGCTTGGTGGTTCTTTCCCAACAGCTAGGAAATTGACTATATCAGCATACCACGGTTCCTTGTCTTCAATAGAGTTCACTTCCTCAATATTCATTCTTGTATCATGAGCATCCTTAACAGCCTTGCAAGCCATTAACTGTTCCTCAGGGAGAGAGTCATCTAGAGGAACAACATCCTCAATTCTCAGCCTTGACAAGTGATCTGCTACTCCATTCTCAATGCCTTTCTTATCCTTAATCTCCAAGTCAAATTCCTACAGCAACATTATCCACCTCAGAAGCCTTGGTTTGGCATCTTTCTTGGCAAGTAGATACCTCAACGCAGCATGATCCGTGTACACCACAACTTTAGATCCAACCAAGTACGACCTGAACTTCTCAAAGGCAAACACCACAGCTAGAAGCTCTTTCTCAGTTGTTCCATATCTCACTTGAGCATCGTCCAATGTCCTACTAGCATAGTATATGACATGGAGTTTCTTGTCTTTCCTCTGTCCAAGGACTGCTCCTACTGCGTAGTCACTTGCATCACACATGATCTCAAAAGGCAACTCCCAGTCGGGAGCTTGGACTATCGGGGCGCTAATCAAGGCCTCCTTAATCATGTGGAACGCTGCCAAACACTCATCATCAAACACAAAATCTGTCTCCTTACACAGCAGACGTGTAAGTGGCCTAGTGATCTTGGAGAAATCCTTAATAAACCGCCGGTAGAACCCTGCATGTCCCAAAAAGCTTCGGATTCCCTTCACTGAGTTTGGTGGCTGAAGACTTGTCATCACCTCTATCTTTGCCTTATCCACTTCAATACCGTTCTCTGAAATTTTGTGACCCAACACAATCCCTTCTGTTACCATGAAGTGGCACTTCTCCCAATTTAGCACGAGGTTCGTCTCTTCGCATCTCTTTAAGACCCTGCACAAGTTCAGCAAACAGGAAGAGAAAGAAGAACCATACACAGAAAAATCATCCATGAAAACTTCCACAATATCCTCAATAAGATCTGAGAAAATAGACATCATACACCGCTGAAAGGTAGCCGGTGCATTGCACAAGCCAAATGGCATCCTTCGATAAGCAAATGTGCCATAAGGACAAGTGAATGTCGTTTTCTCCTGATCATTAGGATGTATCGGAATCTGAAAGAACCCACTGTATCCATCAAGAAAACAATAGAAAGGATGATTAGCAAGGCGTTCTAACATTTGATCAATGAATGGTAATGGAAAATGATCCTTCCTAGACGCGGCATTTAGCTTTCTATAATCAATACACATCCTATGCCCAGTGATAGTTCTAGTAGGAATCAATTCATTACTGTCATTTTTAACCACAATAATCCCCCCTTTCTTCGGAACACAGTGCACGGGAGAAACCCAAGTGCTATCCGAGATAGGGTAGATTATCCCAGCATCAAGCAATTTCAGAATCTCTTTCTTGACTACTTCCTTAAGATTAGGATTCAATCTTCTTTGGTGCTCAATAGAAGACATGGATTCATTTTCAAGGTGGATCCTATGAGTACACAAGCTAGGTGACAATCCTTTTATATCATCGAGTGAGTATCCTATTGCTTTTCTAAATTTTTTCAACTCAGTTGTCAAAGCAATCAATTCATCATCATTCAACAACTCATTCACAATGACAGGATAGGTAGAGTTAGGGCCAGGAAATGCATACCGAAGCCCCCGCGGAAGGGGCTTTAACTCAACCTTTGGCGCCTTAAGCTCGCTCCAATCATCAGCTACAAGCTGCTCCTTTCACAGCTCCACTCCTTTGGCGCCATCGGTACCCATGTCTACAGCAAACACCTCCAGCTCCTCAAGAACAAATCATCATTTGTGAATCAAAATCAAACGAGCATTCAAACGAGTTCCAATTAGCAACCAATCACTCTAGACATACATTTTCATGCCCTAGAATATGAAAGTCCTAACAAAGCTAAATACTGGAATTTCATCGAACATGTTGTGAACAAGAAATTCTAAACATCCTAATCAATGTGATCAAGATTAATTAGGCATTAAGCGCACTTTGCTAGATGAGATTTCGACAATTAACTACTAGAATTCCATTGATCACCCCTAATCAACCTAATCCTACCCAACCCACAAGCCTATGGAGAACTACTCACTAATCATAGCTAGATCAACAAAACTCATAGAAATAGAGTTGATCATGGTAAATTGGTGAGAGATTGAAAGATTTGTTGATGGAATAACAAGAGGAGTCTAGATTAATCAAAAGAATCCAATATGTTCTTACAAAAGAGTTTAGAACATCAAAAACTGCTTAAGGAACAAAAAGAAATAGGTTTTTGGCTTAAATAGTCTAAAGGGTGCGAGCCGGGTCAACCCGGAACAAACCGGGTGTTGACCCGGATCCGGTACATCTTCTGGGACGCGTATCGGCCCGGCAAGCCGATATCCGGGCCGATATCGAGTCTCGGATTTATTTGGCACAAGGCGTATCGGCTCATCCACCCGATATCCCAGCCGATATGGCTCCTTCCGAATTAAACCGAGAGCGTGTATCGGCCTGCAAGCCGATATCCTGGCCGATATGACCTCCTGCTGCCTCTTTCTTGGCCCTTCAAGCTCCAAACTCCCCATCCAGCTCCAAATCATCTGCAAAAACACAAGGAAACACTCCAAATGCAAGCCTAAAGTGCCTACTCCTAGTCCTAAACAACTCTAGACTCTAGATGTGACAATGACTCGACAAAACGGTATGAATGATGGAGAAAAGAAGTCAAAACAAGAACTATATACAAGCCTAAATGCATGAAAATGTATGAATATCAGAGGTGACCTCTCTTTAGTCGGTAGATGGCTGAGATTGGTGAGCGAGTGTCTGCGTGTAAGAGCTGGAAGTCTTGTTTGGCATTTTTTCTTCACAGAGTTCAAGATGTTGTATCTTATGCCTGATCGTCTTTCTTCGTCTGGGTTCTTTGTTCTGGTTGTGTTGGTTGAGTTGCTGCTTCCTTCCTCGTCGCGCTTTTGGTCGTCTCTGTCGGGATCTTTGCTGGTGGAGTTCGGTTTGGCTCTCTCTTAGCTTAGTAGCAGTTCGAAGTTCCGGTGCTCTTGTTCTTCAGTCCAGGTTTCGCGTTAAGTGGTTTCTTTGAGTGGCTTCTTGTGAGGCTTTGGAAGGCGATGTAGCTTGGGTTCTTCAGTCTCGGGTCCATCTATCATCAGTCTCGATCTTGCCTAGTTTATGTTTAGCTTGTTTTATGAGTTTCTTTAGTTCCGGCAAGTTTGTCTTGGCCGGCTTTGTCTCCCGTAAATCTTTCGGGCATTGGTTTCCGTAATTTTCTCGGGCTTTGTTATTCAACCCTTGTATCCGATCCTTGTATCGGACCCTTGTATCCGACTTTGGTTAATATAATATCTTTCAGATGAAAAAAAAAATGTACTGTCTAAGTGGTTGATAAACTATAGTATTTCTAGTTTAAAATTTAATAAAACAAAAACGTTTAATTTTTTTTTTTTTTTAAATGTTCCGAAATCAAATTATATCAACATATTGACTTCGGTGGGGGAAACAAAAGTCACCACAGCACTTGAAGTCTTCAATACGTTTGAGTTGGACCGTAATCTAAAAGCGTGATTAAAGTTAGAAAATAATGTCCTCTGGACTATTTTCGGAGGTGTTTCTCTTAGGCCCGTGGAGCGGATATTCGAAAAAAAAAAATATATTTATGATCCGCTTTGCTCCGATCGAATATCTAATTTATTATTTACTTTGATCTAAAATTTTTTGGATATCCATTTATACGGATATCCGAATCTTTTTTTTCATATCCACCGTTTATCCGATTTGATCCGTTACAAATATTAAAAAATCAAAATTTTATAATAATACATAAATATTATAAATTATATAGATATGTCATCAAAATAAATTATTGTTAAATAACATATTGTCAAAATAATTTTTTTAAAACTAAATCAAATTGATATTATTGAGCACAATATCATTAAAAACGTAATCAAACTAACACAAATATAAAATAATTCAATAACTTTTTAGATATATCTTTTCCAAGTTACAATTTTTTATTAAAAGCCATTTTTTTACTTAGAGCCAAATATCCGTTTCAATCACGCACACAAAAAAACAGATTTAAGTCGAGTAAAACACACGCCGAAAAAGATGAATCGTCAGTCTACATACTCTTTCTTTTTACATATATATATATATTTTTTTTATTAATATGTGTTATAGATTTAGTAGATTATATTTGAGTCTTATATTAAGAAACCATCTTTTTCTACTGTACAAAACATATATATGTATGTAAATATATGGATTGGAGCAGATATTCATTTAAAAAAAAAAAAAAATATTTGCTATTTGCTTTGTTTTTTTACGGATATTACATTTTAGTATTTTACTATTTGCTTTGCTCCAGAATTTTACGGATATTCGTTTTTTTGGAATCAAAACAAAACGAATATCAAATTGAATCGAATTTAACGAAATGGATTATAACATTATTACCCTTTTCATTCGGTGGTGCCGGTTGCCAAGTAGACCTATGTAATGTACTTAAGCCTAGCCTCATAGTCATGGAGTTAAGAAACTATAAAATTCATACGTGACAATTTTTGATTGAGCAAAATTTTCAATAACTTTTTGTGATTTAGTTTATATTTTCCGATAGCTTTAGAAAAGTCTTGAGGATAATTAGATAAATTAAAGAAACTCGAAACCGGTCGAAGTCTAAGAGGGTGTAAGATCTCAACTCGGTCTATCTGAAAATAGAAAGAGTTTTAGGGTTTGTAAATTAGGGATTCTAAAAGAAGAATTTAGGAACGCGGTGAGATTTGGGAACTTAGGATTAAAAGCCGGTGTTTCCGAGGTGGAAGCCGGTAAAGAATGTTATGAAAGTCGCCGGAGAAATTTAGGTTAAAGTCGCTCTAAAAGTCTCTCTAGGCCGAAATATAATTAAAAAAGCGTGATTATTATTGATCAATAGGTTCCACTTTTATAGGGTTACAAGTCGGCTCATAAATAAGGAAAATAGAAGATAAGTACGAATATTTCCCAATATCCCGAATTTGGATAGATATAGAATATTTCCATATCATCGATATCGCCGAGCGCCACCCTAATCCTTTCGAGTTAACGCCTTCCAAACCCTAATGTAAGTCGGTCACCCTAAGTCCGGTTTAACCTGAGTTTTACCGTCTTGGGCCTTTTCCCGACTTTCCATTCTGGGCCGGCCTAAACTCACGAATAGGCCTGTTTAGGAAAGTGCTAAACTTGACTCCAACAATAAGCCCCCCCCCAGTGTGGCGACTTGGATTTATCTCAAGGCGGCATTTCACGAGGAGTTTTAGCCTATGGTTTATGAAGTGATTTTGGTGGGCCCGGAACTTCTGTGTTGTGGCTGGCCCTTTTAGGCCCAATCTTGGCGGGCCGTTTTGGACTCCTTTTCTTGATTGGTACCGAAGCCCAAAGGACCGGTTTGACAACCGCTTGGGTTGATTTTTGAATTTAGACCGGTTTAGAATCGCTGGCAACAAAGCGTTACCTAGGGAACCGCTGCCTCGGGTAGGGCGCCGTCATTTCCTTTATAAATAGTCTGCTATCGCTTATCCTTCCTTCATTTATGCTCGAGTGAAGAAAATTTGAAGGTAATTTGCTCTCCACCGGTATTTATTTTCCGATTTGCTTTCCGTCGCGTTTCTATTGTAGTTTCTTAGGATTTTAGATCACAGCTATAGTGAGTTGTCTGTGTTCTTCATCTGTTCTTCGCCAAAAATGTCGTTGATCCGCTGTTCTGGGAAAAAGGATAAAGAGATTGTTACAGTTTCATCTGCGGACGAGTCATTGAGCCGCCATAGCGCTTCTACTAGTTCGTCGTCCTCAGATTCTTCTTCCGTTTTGAGGAATCATCCGCTTCATGCCGAAGTTGAAGAATTCCGACGTCGTCGTGAGCTATCCCGGCAGATGGATGCCGCGGAGACTTCAGGTCAAAAGGATTTTATAACTCCTCAGCTTCATGATTCTGGCGATAGATTCACGGATGTCGACATAGATGAAAACGCGTCATCCGATAGATCTGATGAGGATGTCGACATCGAAGGGATCGATTCTGATGGTGATGGCGCTCAATCCGTTCCGTTGTCGTTTTCTCCGCGGGAAGCTTTCGCGAATGTCTACGAGACTCGCTCCACTCTGGAATCTGTGGCTTCCACGCTTCGGGGATGTGGTGCTGACCCGAGGATAGAATACCTGATCCCTTGCATGCTGGATCGTCCCTGGAACCCGCCGTCGGGCTATATTACTTTATATGAGTCGTATTTCATCAAAACTAAGACCGGAGGTTCTCGTTGTTGGCTTCCACTCCCCGACTTGCTAATTTCCTATTGTCATCGTCGCGAGATTGCCATTTCCCAGTTGTCGGCAGTCGCAGTTCGCCATATGGTGGGCCTTCTTGTCCTTGGCGCCGAGGTTGACGTAACGGTAACCGTCAGCATTTTTGAAGAGATGACTTCGATCAATCGTATGACGACGACCAGTCCAGGGTGTTTCGCGGTTAAACTTAAGAGTGGTAACCGTGTAGTGATGAATGCCCCGAGTAAGATCAACAACTGGCAGAGGCAGTATTTTTATGTCAAGATGTCTCCTTTGGTCATTCCTGATGAACACAGAGGGCTTATCAGATCGTCGTGGAACACCGACTTTGGTAGATGTCGTTCTGAATTTGCTGTCGACCGAATGCGATTATTTACTTAATTTTTGTTTTGTCTTTTGCAGTGCCTCATCCGTTTCTCAAGCCTTATCCAGATAACTTTTTCCCGATCCTTGAGAAAATACAAGCTATCGGTCTTCGTAAGTGGTCGCATCTTACTCGGGAACGCATAAACAAGTCTTTGCCTCGAATTTCCAAAGGTAATCTTCTATTGGTTTTGATAACCGAGATTTGAAGTTCTTTCTTTTCGGTTACTGACTCCTTTGTTTCCCCCCGTTTTAGTGATGTGGAACATTAAAACGAAGGTTACAGCCGAGCAGCTCGTGAAACCAAAGAGAATGGGCAAGGTGCAAAGAGTCGAATCGGTTGATTACTCGAAAAAGATTTCGGCCAAACCTGCGTCCTCTGCCAAAAAAGAGAAAGAAAAGGACGCACTTGCATCGTCTCAAGACGGGGGCCAATCGACCGATGCGGGTAATAAGTCGGCTGCTCCTCAGGTCGTGACAAATGTTCAGCCGGAAGCCGTGACCGTGTCTTCTAATCTCCCTCCAAAGGCTCCATCCAGAAAGCGGCCTGCGGAAGGTAAAGCGGACCGAGAGAAGTCGGCAAAGAAGGCTGCTGTAGCCAGCAAGTCCATCGACGTGGTCGCATCTGATAAGACGACTGTTGGTGAGTCCGAGAAGAGTCTAGACCCTTGGAAGCGTTTTTACCAGGAGACCGGTGACGTCGTCGATGCTTATGGTAACGCGAAGCCTTTCGCCTCTCGCAAGGAGATCGTCCATGTTCGTCCCCGTGCTCCCATAAGGGAAGGAGATTCTCAACCCTCGATCCATAACTTCTCCTATCAGTACGAGAGTGAAGTCCCGCTGATTGATAACCCGCGGGCATGTTTTGATATGCTGACTTGCATCCGGGGGAACGAGAGAGATTGGCCGGTCTTGCAGGAGCTTCCTCATTCGGATGCCATCCTTAAACTAAAACATGCCGAAGCGACAGTAAGTTTTTACCGTTTTGAGTTCTCCGTTTGTTGGTCTTTGTTTATTTATGATGACCCTTGTTTTATTTGCAGATGATTGCGGCGTCGAATCGCGTGGCTCTTGAGAGCTCCTGGATCTCTAAGAAGATGGCCGACGCAGTGACCAAGCGGGATGAGCTCCTCAGGAAGGCAAAGGAGGAGAAGAAGACTCTTGTAGCAGACAACGCGGCACTCGCAGATAAGCTTCGTGGTGCGGAAGGAGAGCTGAATCTTGCTACTGAGAAGTCGAAGGTCGATCTTCTCAAGTTGCAGAAAAGGATGGAGCATCAGCAAAAGTTCTATTTAGACTTGATTCGGAAGGAGAGGGAGAGAGTAGAGGCCGCGGCTAGGGCGAAGGCGCAAACTCACTTCGATCTGTTTCATCGATATGTGAAGGATCAAGACATCGCTGTTGCCCTGCAAGTTGAGCAAGCCCAAATTTCTGGGCTAAAGAATTGCTTGATTAAACTCAGCGGTGAAGGCGTGCCAGTGCCCCAGTCTCTCTTGGACCAAGTCGCTGCTGACGAGGTCGCGGTGAACGCTAAGATTGATGAAACTGAGGTCGTGACCAAGGATGAACTTACGTTTGCTCTTTCACCGGTTAAGCATCCTTTACTCGATATTCGCTTCGATTCTCCTCCTCCTGTTCCGAAGGACGTCGACCAATTTGGAACCAATCGTGGAGTAATTCCGGAGGCGGTTCCTGCTGATCTCGTCCAGTCTGTCCGTTCGGAGATCACGGCTACTGACGGCGCTCCTAAGGTGCAAAACCGGATCGAGGAGGATGGTTCTGAGAAGATTAGTGATCCCGAGAAGTCATCGGCCGAAGTCGAATAGCATTTTTCTTGTACCGGCTTTGTAATAACTTTTATTTATTCTCGCAAACACTATCCTTTTGTTTTAAGTTGATTTAAATTTACTCTTAAGCTTGTTCTTAAACTTGATAGCGATATGGATCAGTCTATCTTGAAGTTTATTTTTGACAATCTTTAAGCAAATGTCGATCGGGGATATGTGCTTCATAGCTAAGTCGGGCTAAATCTGTTCAACACTTGTTTTTGGACAATTTTAGCGACTTGCGTGCATATTTTCCACCAAATCAGACTTAAGTTTGTATTAAGCTTGTTATCAACGAGTCTAAACAATTTAGTGATTTTGAGAACGTATTTGTAATCAAATCTCACTAGTCTTGTATTAAACTTGTTGTTAAAATTAAACAATTTAGCGACTTTCATGGTGATAAGTCGTGCTACTATATTTAAACTTGTTCTTTTGACAAATTTTAAACAAGTAGTGATTTCATTATGATTCTTGCCATAATGTCGGTTTGCGAGACTTATGGATGCTCGGCTTTATTCTAGGGGTGGATGAATGTGCGATGTTGTGCTCGACTTATTTGTTATCTCCCACCGCGAAGAATTTTCGGGACGGATCCTGGCTTTTCCCTACCACGATGTGCACCTCGTGCGCAAGGAAGACCACACTCCTGGCCAGGGAGCATGATGCTAGTGCGAGTTCTTTTAGACTCGGCTTTTCTGCGAGTTCTTTTAGACTCGACTTTCTGCGAGTTCTTTTAGAACCGACTTTTGCGAACTAAGGAGCTCGGCTTTCTGCGAGTTCTTTTAGACTCGACTTTTGCGAACTAAGGAGCTCGGCTTTCTGCGCGTTCTTTTAGACTCGACTTCGTTAGTATTAAAAGTATTCAGACGCTTAATGAAGGGACTTACCTGCTTTGGTTATTGCGGAGTCTTTCAAGGCGGTCATTGAACTGAAAAATAAAAATTTTATTAGATTTGTGACTGTGCCGGTAAAGGCTGCCTACGTATCTCCCGAGGAAGAATTAAGTCACTCGTAGTTCATAATACATCTTTTTTTTTTTTTTTTTAAAGTCGCCGGTCTTAGAAGTGCTTTTTCAGACTCGCCGAATTCCAGGATCGCGGTAAAGCCTCGCCTTTCATGGACTCAAGTTCGTAGACTCCCGGCTTGACGACTTTCGTGACTTTGTAGGGTCCTTCCCATTTTGCCCCGAGTTTGCCTGCTCTCCATTCTTTGGTGTTTTCGTAAACCTTGCGAAGGACGTAGTCGCCGACTTGAAAGTGTCTTTCCTTGACTTTCTGGTTGTAATACCGAGCTGCGAGCTGTTGATAATTTTGAATCCTGAGTAGGGCTCGATCCCGCTCTTCCTCTAAGGTGTCGAGAGCTTGGATTAGCATCTTTTCATTGATTTCAGTATGGCGCGGCATGAGAGACCGGCGGAGAGTGTAAATGTTAGCTTCTGCTGGTACCATTGCTTCTACGCCAAAGGCTAAAGAGAATGGGGTGGCTCCTGTTGCGCTGCGAGGCGTCGTTCTATGTGACCAGAGGACGCCGTCTAACTCGTCTGCCCAAACTCCTTTTTTGCTCTCAAGGCGCTTTTTGATGCCGGCGATGATGGTTTTATTCGTAGCTTCGGCTTGGCCATTCCCCTGAGGATACCTTGGTGTTGACTTGCTAAGGCGTATATCCCATTTTTTGCAGAATCCTTCGAATACTTTCGAGATGAATTGTGATCCGTTATCTGTGACGATCTCGTAAGGTAGCCCGAAACGACATATTATGTATTTCCAGACGAAATTTTGAACCTGGACATCGTGGATTGCGACGTAAGCCTTGGCCTCTACCCACTTTGTGAAGTAGTCGGTCATGATGAGCAGGAAACGTCTTTGATTGGATAATGGTAACGGTCCAACGATGTCCATTACCCATTTCATGAACGGGTAAGCCGCGGTTGATGTCGTGAGTAACTCTGTAGGTCGATGTATGAATGGCGCATGTCGCTGACACTTTTCACACTTGTTAGAATAGGTCTCGCAATCGGTTATCATAGTCGGCCAATAGTGACCGTTCAACTTGATTTTGAGGGCGAGAGACCTGCCTCCGGAGTGGTTTCCGCATGCTCCAGAGTGCGTTTCTTCGAGAACCCGACTTATTTCGTCTCCGTTTATGCATCTGAGGAGGATCTTGTTAGCAGAATACTTGTAGAGGATACCGTCATGTATAGTGTATCGCGCGCTCTTGACTTTAAGTCGTCGTGCTTCCCATTTATCTTCTGGGAGCTTTCCTTCTGTCAGGTATGCTCTTATCGGAAGTCGCCAGTCTTAATTGTCGCCGGTTAGGACAGCGATGAGGTCTGTGCCCTTTGCTTGAATGTTGCAGCACCTGTCATCTTCACCACTCGGGATTATTTCTTCAGGTTCTTCTTGATTGCTCTCAGGGGGCGGGATGCTTGGTTCATGGATCGTTTCTACCGGGATCCGCCGACAGAGATTGGGATTAGATGCCAGCGACGCGAGTGCATCTGCCGGGGCATTCTCCTTCCTTGGTATCTGGACAATATCGAAGAATTCGAAGGAACTGGTGAGTTCCAATGCCGTCTTTCGGTAAGCCTCCATTCGTTCGTTTTTAGCTTCGTAGTCTCCGTTGATCTGGTTGGCTACAAGCATGGAATCACAATGGGCCAAGAGATGTCGTACTCCGATTTCCCTGGCTAGTCTGAGACCGGCTAACAAAGCTTCGTACTCGGCTGTGTTGTTAGACACCGTGAAACCCAGTTTGAATGACTGCTCTAGTATCTCGCCGGTTGGTGATATGAGACGTATCCCTATCCCGGCTCCTTTTTTGGATGAAGCCCCGTCAACGAACAATTTCCAATTTTTATCTTCTATCTCGGTACCGACATCCAATTCAGGCGATAATTCGACAAGGAAATCAGCTATCACCTGCGACTTGGCGGTTGTCTTGTTCCTGTACTCGATGTCGTACTCACTTAACTCTATTGCCCACTTGGCTAGACGGCCAGACTGTCCCGGGCTATGAAGGATCGTTCGAAGAGGTTGACTGCTTAATACGGCAATCGGATGTGACTGAAAATATGGTCGCAGCTTTCGCGCCGAGATGACGACTGCGAAAGCCAGTTTTTCCATTGCAGGATACCTGGTTTCGGCTCCGTTTATCGTTTTGCTGACGTAGAAGATTGGCTTCTGTTCCCCTCGATCTTCCCGAACTAGTACGCCACTGACTGCTGTCGTTGAGACGGCGATGTAAAGCAACAATGTCTCACCATTCTCGGGTTTAGACAGTATCGGCGGGTTCGACAAGTAGTCCTTGAGTTGGATGAATGCTTCTTGACACTTATCGTCCCACACGAATCTTTTGTTCCCTCGTAGGAGTTCGTAAAAAGGCAGACATTTATCCGTTGACCGGGATATAAACCTGTTCAAGGCGGCTATGCGGCCAGTGAGGCGTTGTACCTCTCGTGTGTTCTTGGGAGATGGCAAGTCGATTATGGCTGTGATCTGCTTTGGATTAGCTTCTATTCCTCTCTGAGTTACCACGTATCCAAGGAACTCTCCTGATGTCACTCCGAACGTACACTTAGTTGGATTAAGCTTCATGCCGTACCGGTTAAGGATGTTGAAACATTCCTTTAAATGGCCGACATGCTGAGAGGCAATCAGAGATTTGACTAGCATATCGTCGATGTAAACCTCCATTGTTGCGCCGAGTTGTCCTGCAAACATCCGGCTTACCAGCCGCTGGTAGGTGGCGCCAGCGTTTTTGAGGCCGAAGGGCATGACTCTATAGCAATACGTACCGCGTTCAGTGATGAAGGCCGTCTTTTCTCTGTCGTCCGGGTTCATGAGGATCTGATTATATCCTGAGAACGCATCCATGAATGATAGCAATTCATTTCCGGCTGTTGCCTCAACAAGTCGGTCGATATCTGGCAGCGAGAAACTATCCTTCGGGCAGGCTTTGTTGAGATCTGTGAAGTCAACACATACTCTCCACTTTCCGTTTTTCTTTTTCACTACCACTGGATTAGCCAACCAGTCGGGGTACTTGACTTCTTGGATTGAACCGGCTTCAAGTAACTTTTCTACTTCGTCGTTGACTGCTTTAGCCCTTTCTGGGCCGAGTTTTCGTCTTTTTTGCTTGACTGGCTTGTAAGTCGGATCGACATTCAGTTCGTGAGTTGTAATGGTTGGATTGATACCCTTCATGTCCTTCATTGTCCACGCAAACGTTGTAACGTTTTGCTGTAGGAAGGCGATCAGTTCCCTTTTGATGTCGTCTGGCAATTCTGCGCCAATGCCTACACACTTGCTTGCATCTGATTCATCGATGATGACTTGCTGGATCAGTTCTTTCTCCGGTCCTTTTCTTCCGTGTTCCGTGTTGATCATGCACGAAGGCACTCTGATCTTATGTTCTCTCGCGAAACACGACCGGCTTGCGCTCTGGCATCCTTTGACTGTCTGGATTCCTTTAGGTGTCGGGAATTTCAGACATTGATGGTACGTCGAAGATACCGCCTTCATGCTATACAGCCATGGAGTTCCGAGGATTACGTTATAGATGGTTGGCTTGTCGATGACATGAAACCTCACCAATCTGTTAACTCCTCCTGCGAAAACGGGCAACTTGATCGTTCCAATTGTGTATGTCGTCTCGCTTGTGAACCCGGTGAGCGGCTTGGCCTTCTTCTTGATATCCTCCTCCTTAATATCCATCTTTTTGAGTGTATCTAGGAAAATTAAATCTATCGAGCTCCCGGTGTCCACCAGTATTCGAGATACTTGACAACTTCCGATCAAAATCTCAACCACTAGTGGGTCGTTATGAGGGTAGTGAGTTCCATAGAGATCCTGGTCAGTAAAGATGACGGGCGGATCATCTGACAGGATTGGTTGAGGCGCCTTTTGCGCGGCTAACGCTAGGCGTTCATAGACCTTGATTGACCGGACCGAATCATTTACGGAGATTAGACCTCCCTTGATCATGTTGATTCTTCGGATGGTCTTGGGGGTTTCTTCTTCGTCCTCCTCTTCTTCTTCTTCACGGTTACGTTTCAAAGCTATGCTTTTGATACGTCGTGGTGGTTTATCCTGCTTAGGAGCCTGCTCGTCGGCTTTGCCTTCCTTCTGTTGTCCCGACTCTTCCTTTTTAACCTTTCAATGGCCTCCTTGATCTCTTCATTGGAAAGTCGGGAGTAGAGTGCGTTTATGAGATTCCGACACTCAGCCGTGTCGTGCGACGTAGCTTGATGGTATTCGCAGTACTTATCCCCCGTAGCGGAAGCTGCTTGTTGCGCCTTCTTTGCCTCTTTTCTCTTATTCCACGGTTTTGATGACCGGGATTTATCGGTGTTGTCTACAACCATTGTTTTGGCGCTTTTACTGTCGTAGTGCTGTCTGGGTTCTCTTTCTTCCTTCTTATCTGCTTGTTTACCGGAACCGAATCTCTTTGCTAATGCGACCTTCTTCTCTTCCAATTCCACGAACTTGTTTGCCCGATGGAGTGCGTCTTCGATGGTTAATGGCGGGTTGATGACTAAATCTTGGTAAAAAGGCGACTCATGCTAGACGGCGTTTGTCAGGGCCGCGATAGTGAACTTATCTGGTGCCTCAGCTCGTGTCATTACTGCCCTGAACCTTTCTACGAAATCTTTCAATGTTTCCTTCTTCTCTTGCGTCATCGACATCAACGCACTCAGCGAAGTGTCCTTACGAATGTATGCAAAGTGATGCCTTACGAATGCCCATGTGAGGTCGGAGAAACTATCGATTGATTTGGAAGGGAGTCGGGAGAACCAGTTTAGCGCATCCCCTTCCAGGGTTTCGGTGAACAGTTGGCAGAAACCGATGTCACGCTCCTCGTTTGATGAGAACCGTGCCTTTGCCGCCATGATTTTGAACGTTGTGAGGTGGGTTGCTGGGTCTTTCGTGCCGTCTTACATCGGTAGCCTGAGCTTCTCTCTTTCCCTGATGTACGTGTTTGTGATGCGCGAGGTGAAGGGTGTCCTACGAGTTTCTTCGATGATCCGGTCGATCTCGGGTGCGGACCCCTTCACGCCATGGACCTCCCCTTTTAATTCTTTCAGGGTGTCTTTGAGCTCAATCAGTTGTTTCTCGACATGGTTGCGACTTGCTCCGCGAATAGACGCTCCATGTTTCGTCTGTGGTGCATGTCCCGTGTCCGGTGACTGGTACGTTCATCCCTATCGGGTGAATACCTCTCATCACTCCAGTCGTTCCGACTTTCGCTCCGTTTGGGTTCCTCAGACCCTTCCTTCCGATGTGAGCTCCGCTCGTGAGTATCCTTCTTGTTGCTTTCCTTACGCGGGTTGCTCCTGGACTCGCTGCTACGGCTCTGTTCATGGTGGCTTTCCTCAGATGTACTATAGACCATTCGTCTGGCGACTTTGTCTTTCACCTTCGGCGGCACCTCTCTCCTGGATTTTCTAGACTGTTGACCCGAACGGATCTTTGCTTGCTCTGTCTGCAGCAGGTCGATTTTCTCCGAGAACGTTTTGATCAAGTCGTTCTGTGGCTCGATCTTGGCCATTAGAGTGGCTAAGACCTTGTCTTGCTCGATTTGAGCCTCTGTTTCGCTGAGTGACGGGGCATGTTTGCCGTCATCTCGAGCTTTGTTTGTCTTGGCGGCGTCTCGCGGCTGCTTGCCGCCTTTCGTCGCGTCGTCTTCGTGATCACTTTGGTCGTAATCACTTGCTTCATGATCGCTTAGGTCAACCCTAGGGTTTTCCGGATCGATTTCCTTACGGTTTCCCGACATCTCGTTCAGAAATTTCTCTTAGAAATCCCCACAGTCGGCGCCAATTGTAAGATCTCAACTCGGTCTATCTGAAAATAGAAAGAGTTTTAGGGTTTGTAAATTAGGGATTCTAAAAGAAGAATTTAGGAACGCGGTGAGATTTGGGAACTTAGGGTTAAAAGCCGGTGTTTCCGAGGTGGAAGCCGGTAAAGAATGTTATGAAAGTCGCCGGAGAGAATTTTAGGTTAAAATCGCTCTAAAAGTCTCTCAAGGCCGAAATATAATAAGAAAAAGCGTGATTATTATTGATCAATAGGTTCCCCTTTTATAGGATTACAAGTTGGCTCATAAATAAGGAAAATAGAAGATAAGTACGAATATTTCCCAATATCCCGACTTTGGATAGATATAGAATATTTCCATATCGCCGAGCGCCGCCCTAATCCTTTCGAGTTAACGCCTTCCAAACCCTAATGTAATTCGGTCACCCTAAGTCCGGTTTAACCTGAGTTTTACCGTCTTGGGCCTTTTCCCGACTTTCCATTCTGGGCCGGCCTAAACTCACGAATAGGCGTGTTTAGGAAAGTGCTAAACTTGACTCCAACAGAGGGTTCACAAAACACTTGATGAGTATCTCCACCAATGGTTTGACAAACAGTATCTCCACCACTGGTTTGACAATGAACAGTATCTCCACCACGATAAATTATAATAATATAATAGCTAATCCAAATTGAAACTTTAAATTTTTTATATTATCGAGCCTTAGTAACTTTTACGATGAAATATCTCAATTAATATATGGTAACATAACTTCATTAAACAAGCGTGCATAAGTAGAAAATATTCCCAAATCTCAAGTTCAAATTTCATTGCTGAAAGAAAACTAATCTATTCTGGTTTCTATTTGGGAAAATTATGGACCAAAATTCGATAGTTATATAATCCACAAAAACTATAACAAATTAAAATATGATATATTGTGAATGACATATAACTATAGCATTTCGCACCCACACAAATAATCATTTTTTATTCAAACTTAAATGAAAGGTAAAAAAAAAAAAAGTAGTACACAGACAATCCATAAATCATATATTCCCTCCATTTCATAAAGAGTGTCATTTACACATTTTTTCTTGTTTCATAAAGAATGTCATTTTACATTTCTAATGCTATTTTTTACATTGAATTCTTATTTTACCCTTCACCCAAAGTTCATTTTATTTAAATCTAAGTCATTTTAGTTCAATTAATATTGTAATAAATAATAACATTTTTGTATAATTATAGGTTTTCTTAATATATGTGAAAATATGTTAAAATCACATTTTTTATGAAACAGGGGGAAGTATTTTGTTTTGTCATATTATGGTTGGTTATTTCATATATAATATACCCAATAATCTCCTTATTTATATGGTTAATGAGATAATATGATCAGGTATGATATGTGGTATCTCAATATATATATTCATGAAAAGAAAATACTTAGGTTCACCCTTAGAGGTGAACCCATTTGTTCATCCCTCTTTTTTAACCAATAAAAATATGTCATGTCATATTATTTTTTAGAGTTCACAAATTGGAGTTTAGGATCTACGAATTATGGTTTAGGGTTTACGGCTTAGGGTTTAAGGTTTAAAGGCCTTTAGGGTTTAGAGTTTAGGGATTATTGTTTAAATTCTTTTGGGTTTAGGGTTTAAGGATTATGGACCCTTTGGATCTAAAACTTTTGGGGTTTAGGGATTAAGGACCCTTTGAATGTAAATCCTTTGGGGTTTAAGGTTTAGGGATTAGAGTTTATGATATAAGGTTTAAACTCTTTGGGTTTAGGGTTTAGGGATTAGGGTTTAAGCTCTTTGGATTAGGGTTTAGGATTTAGGGTTTAGGGTTTATTTTTTTATTTTTTAAGATTTACGTATTAGGTTTAGGGATTAGGATTTATGGTATAGGGTTTAAGCTCTTTGGGTTTTGGGTTTATGGATTAGGGTTTAAGCTCTTTAGATTATGGTTTATTTTTTATTTTTTAAGATTTACATATTGGGTTTAGGGATTAGAGTTTAGTTTTAATTCTAATATTTTAGATTCAAATTATCGTTTAGGGTTTAGAGTTTAGAATTTAGGATTTAGAGATTAAGATTTAGGTTTGAGTATTTTTTATAAAAAAATTATTTTTAAGTTTTGTCTAAAATAAAATATATTTTCTTTTCTTTTATTTTCGTTTTTTATTTTATTTTTATTTTTAAAACATTTTTAAAATTTTAATTATTTTTAATATTAGATTATGTGGAATTATTTGATTGGTTAAAAAAGTGGCGGTGAACAAAAGGGTTCACCTCTAGGGATGAACCCAAGTATTACTCTAAAGTAAATAAGAATTATATTAAAATTAATTAAATTTCGTAATAATAGTTTGCTTGAGTAGATTTCGGTCTCGAGAGTCTCTTGTTGCCATCTTCACTATAAATACATGCTCTTAAGCTTACACATCTTTCACAGCAAAACCTCTTTTCTTCACTATAAATACATGCTCGGTAACTAGAAAAACAAAAACAAAAACAAAAAAACATGGCAAGCTCCAAGTTTCTTGTTGTCTTGGCTTTGTTCTTTACATGCTTATCTCTTGCTACCTCCTTTGCGAGCAAACCATGGGAACAAAGTAAGTATATATATCCAATTCATCTTTATACCCTCTTGTAGTAGCTATAAATATATAATATATATAGATCATCCTGGTTTTTGTATACAATTTCATGGTTAGTTTAGTTACATCTATGTTCTCTGTCTCATACATTTAGTGTAGTGTGATGCTAATTACAGATATATTATTTATAAACAGCTGAAATGGTGAATCCCAATGATGATATTGATACCGATGCGAAAAAGCCTGAGCAATGGGGTGGAGCATACACAGGTTGGTGCAGGCACGGTTGCTGCTATGCGGGACGCAACGGCTGCATCCGCTGCTGTAGTTACGCCAACGAGGAACCTAACAGTGTGGGGATGCAGAAACGCGGCCGTGGTGGTTGCAAATACGGTTGCAGCCGCAGCCAAGTCGCAGAGAAATCATCTAAGGAAGAGGAAGCTTCTCCAGTATGGGCTCAGAGCCGACCCTGAAAAAGGGGGCTAAACCATGGACATGTTACCGTATAACGCATGGCCACTTTATGCAGCTCGTTTAATAAATAAAATGATAACATGAACGTATCTTAGATAGTACGTGGAATAAAGTGTCCTTATATATATATGGTGTGCATGCGCAGTATAGTGTGTTTATAAAAGCTTAAAGCTATGGTATTTGAATTCAGAGGTTCAATAATTTTTATGCATTTCGTGGTTAATCCGATATTTTAGATCGATAATCATCATATATAATATAAAAATTGAAGCTATAGGCATCTGAGAGCGTCCACGTAGGATTTAAAAAATTCAATATGATTGGTCCACTTCATCATTAAAATTTAGATAATTTACAAATTTTAAATTACTATAATAAAACTAACATAGAAATGGAAATCAAACGCCATATAAATACTTATTTTCCTCTAAATTAAGAAAAATGAAAATTGAGCACCATGTAAGTACTTATTTTTCATAAATTAATAAAATTTAAAAAATTTAAATTACTATAATAAAACTAAGATAGAAATGGAAATATAAGTCATGTAAGTATTTATTTAATTGAGAAAATTTACAAATTTTAAATTACTACACGTAGGATTTAAAAAACTCAATATTATTGATCAATTTCATCATTTAAAATTGAGATAATTTACAAATTTAAATTTTATAAATAGTAAAACTTACATATAAATAGAAATAAAAATATCCATAAATTATTATAAAACATAATGTAATAAGAAACACAATTCTATAAATAGGAAAACTAACATAAAAATGGGAATAAGAAACATACATAAATTGTCATAAAAGAACAAAATGTCAAATAAGTATTAAATAAAAAAACATCCATAAATTGTCATAAAAACATAATGTAATAAGAAACACAATTTTATAAATAGGAAAACTAACATAAAAATAGAAATAAAAAACATACATAAATTGTCATAAAAAGAACAAAATGTCAAATAAGTATTATTTAATTTAAAATGTACTTACTTATATTCAAAAAGGAAATTATAAAATTTAAAAAATATAATTAAATATTACGTATATGATTTACATTTTTCTTGATTAACATAATTTCCAACTATTATAAAAAGGAAATTAGTTTCTTTCTTAGAATTAGAATTTTTCTTTTTTAAAAGTTTAGCAATTGATTATAAATACACAACTCAAATTCCAATATCTTACATAAATTTCTAAATCAAAAATATTTTATGAAAGGCAAAAATAACTTGATAAAACAATGGTCAATTCTTTTTCTAACTAACCACTTGCTTCTTTGTTTTTGAACGAGCTCAGGTTTTAACAAAAAAGAAGTTTTGGTTAGAGTTCTTCACTCGTAGGAGGCACGAAACATCAAAAAGAGGTTTACTTATGAGTTTTGAACTCTTTATCATTGATCAAAAGGTATTTACAAATTTATTAATACATCATCTATTTAATATTTAGTTAACACAACTACTTATAAATTTTAACAAAATAATGTAGGGTACTGTTATCCACACATTCATATTTGCTAATCGGATATACTACTATGAATAAAATTAAAAACCTAGTATTTTAACTATTGGAGGACCGATGTCAACTAACACGACAAAATAAATGAATGTACCACCACTTGATTAATTTGGTGGTTTAGTCAAGTACGACAATTCACAGCTAAACTAAGATCTTACTTTGAAGATTTTTTATTTATAAAAAACGTTACATGAACCAATATTTAACTAAGTAGTTTTTGAAGGTGAACCTTCACCAAAACTAATTTTATGCTTCATGTCTATAATATACTTGCATTTTGATGCATTTAGGCATGTTTTAAGTTCATGTTTTAGTCTCACTTAGCATTTATTCTTGTCTTTTCTTTGATCTTTTCATTTCATTTGTTGTTAAATGCATCTAGAGTTGTAATCTTGCATGTTTAGGAGCATTTTGCACTTGCATAGATCCTTTTCAGGTGTTGGTTGGCTGCTTGGATGACTTGGGAGCACGTGGAGCTAGTTGGAGTCACTGCAAGAAAACAATGCCAAAACCGACGGATTTTCCGATAGAAAATTTACCGTCAGAAATTCAGCCAGATTCCGACAGCTTCCCGACGTAGAATCGACGGTTTATGAGTTGTCGGATATCCGTCGGTAAATTCCGACGGAAACACAATCTGTCGGAATATTTCCGACAGATACCCGACAGAATGTATATTCTGTCCATAATCCGTCGGTAGGCCGTCGGTTAATAAAAAACTAGTAGAAGGGCGGTCTCGAACACGAGACCTTTGCACAGTTATACCTTGTTCCCGAACCACTGTGATACGCTGAGTTATTCGTTTATCTAATTCAAAATTAATAATATATTCTGTTATTCGTATATAACATTTAAAAAAAACAATTTTATTTATAAATTCATTGTTATTTTAAATAAAAATTACAATAAATTTTTAATTGTTATTATTTTGTGTTTGGTTCCCGAACCAATTCCCGTCGTTCGTCTCCCTCCATTGGTTGACCATGATGTTCCACTCTCCCGCCGGAATCCAAGCCGGTCTTCCTTCACCCCGTTGCCACCGGAGCTTCATCCGCCGCATCTTTGTTTGGAAAACTTTCCTTGCGGCTCGGTGGAACTCCCGCCAAATAATAAAAAGATTATCCGGAGAGAATGTAAAAAATTCCTAAAATTAATAAAAAAATTTGGGTTAAATAAAATTTAAAATTAAAATATAAGTACAAAAACATAAATATATAACTTACCAGAAAATCAATAAACCATGAAGTTTTCAGGGTAGGGAGGACGTTGTAGTACGTCAGGTATCTTCCAGACCAGCGATTCTGGATTATGTCGCTGATCACGGAGGGAATGACTGCATTGGATCCAAACCAAACCGCCTGATGTGGTGGCCGAGTTGGGTCGAGGTTTGGCAATGCCTCCCGACCTGGTTCCGCGATCATTTGCAGAATCGTCGTGCGGGCTTCGGCAGAAAGAAAAATGTAATTCATTTTTTTCTTTTGTTTTGTTTTGTTTTTTTGTTGATGCCAAATAGGAAGAAACTCGGTGGATATATAAAGAAAAATTACCGACGGCCAAACCGTCGGAAATCCGTCGGAATTCGGATTTATTTCCGAAGGGACAATTACCGACTCGATGCCTCGGTAAGAAAAGAGAGTTAATTCTCTTTTTTTGACCGTTTACCAAATTTCCGACAGATTATCGACGGATAATACAATCCGTCGGTTTGCCGTCGGAATCCTTACCGTCGGTATTCTGTCGGAAATCATGAATAAGACCGTTGGGCCCACATAACCGTTGTGTTGCACTGTTGGGCTGACATATTTTCCGAGGGAAAACCGACGGTAACGGCTAGTCCGTCGGTTTTCCGTCGGTTAATTTTCAATATAATCAAGCATCTCTCCCTTCTTCTCTTCACCATTCTCTCTCACTCTCTCTCTCTCCCTCTCTCTCTCTCTCTTGTTCTCTCACTTTCTTCCGAGATCAAAATGGCTTCTTCTAATTATTTCAGATCGTGGATGGACGGACCGAGGGTAGATGAGACGACGGATTTAGTGTATAAACCATATGCACTGGGTATTGTGGAATTCATGACGATGGCTTGCAATCAACCTCATACGCAGAAAACCGGTAAGATGAAATGCCCATGTAGTCAGTGTCGAAATGTTAGAAATCCTACAATTGGCGAAGTATGGCATCACCTTTACTCAGTTGGGTTTATGGCTGGTTATAAGATTTGGTATCTTCACGGGGAAACATTTGATGGCGTAAGTAGTAGTAGAGATCATTTTGGTAGTGCTAGTACGCGGGAACCTATTGGTAGTACTAGCGAACATCATAATATCGTGGATGAAGATGTTGGTGTAGCAACTGTTCAGATGGTTAATGATGCATTTAGAGAAAATATACAGGAAGTAGGTGAATATCAAATCCCTAGGACAGAGGAGGAACCTAATGTAGAATCTAGGAGATTTTTTGATATGTTAGATGCAGCGAAGCGTCCGCTTTATGCTGGTTGCAAAGACGGACATTCGCCATTATCATCTGCAACCAGACTAATGGGAATAAAGACGGACTATAACCTGGCGGAGCAATGTGTGGATGCTTTTTGCGAATACCTGAAAGATGTTCTTCCTGAAGATAATCTTGCGCCAGGTTCATACAACGAGGTTGAGAAACTGGTTAAAGGGCTTGGTTTACCGTATCAGATGATAGATGTTTGCATCGACAATTGTATGATATATTGGCGAGAAGATGAATACCGTTTGGAATGTAAGTTCTGTAAGAAGCCGCGTTATGAGGATACAAGGGGAAGAGCTAAGGTTCCTTATAAGAGAATGTGGTATATGCCGTTAACCGATAGGCTGAGGCGCTTATACCAATCGGAGCGAACTGCAGGGGAAATGAGATGGCATGCTGAGCATAGAAGAGGACCAGAAATTGCGCATCCGTCTGAAGCTGAAGCGTGGGGACATTTTCAGAGTGTATATCCAGATTTTGCATACGAGCCACGTAATGTGTACCTCGGATTATGCACAGATGGTTTTAACCCGTTCGGAAGGCATGGGAGACCATATTCGTTGTGGCCAGTTATTTTAACTCCCTATAACCTACCGCCATCTATGTGTATGCGCCGAGAGTTTCTTTTCCTCTCCGTACTTGTTCCCGGTCCAGAGCATCCTAGAAGATCACTTGATGTATTCTTGCAGCCACTACAAGAAATATGAGTTTTGATAGCAGTTCACGATAGCACGAGTTCAGAAACTGCTATTAAAAATGGTAAGTTGAGACGCCAACTCTATCATAGCTTTAAATCAATGTTATGAAAAAATTTCATCTAGTGGGAAGGTAAAAGTTGACAGAAATCTTAATTTGCCTCCACATTTTTATAACATAACACTTTGGCACAGAAATATTTTGATTTTGGGGGGAAAATTTTGTTTTTGGCTAAGTCTTTTACTCATTCCAAATAAATTCATTTATTCACAGACAAAAAAGGCCAAATGTTTTTCTCTTGATCTCTTTATTCACCATCTCAAACCCCTACTTTGAAAAATGATTTCTCCCTTTTAGTCGAACCTCTTTGTTATCCAGATTTGGATCATCGTCCTTCGTCGAATCCAAGATCAAATCTCACCACATCCTCTTCTTCTCTCCCTCTTCCATCTTCGTCTCCACTAGAACTAACCTCATCCTCCTCATCGTCAACTCATCTTCACCCACTTCCTCATCTTCAATTACAAATCTCCGACCAACTAGTGTAGCTCGTATCACAACCTTTCCTCCTCATCCTCCGAATCCTCTCCGTTCACAATCTTCACCATCGAATCCAATTCTCCACCTCAATCGTGAACCTCAACACAATCGTTCCTGCTATTATTCCCCTCTCTCCCAATCCCCGTTGTTGAAGACGGTCTCCTAAACGCTCAATTGGAGGCGACAGATTCGCCAGACGGGTCTTTTTCAGAGTCTGTGGCCGTTTAAAATCCCTAAATCAATTTTTTTCCTCCATTTCATTATGTGGGTCGCGAAAATGGGAAGAATATGTGAAACATTCGGTGATTGTATAGATATCGATCTTGTCATGTATTGGAACATTTAGTGTTGTATATCTGTCAATTAACCTTAAAGCTTGTGTGGTTGAGATCGGCATTATGAGTGTTCCATAGATCTGAATTTTCGTTAATGGTTTCTTTGCTGCAGCATGGAGTACAACTTTTCTTATGTGTATCACGCTCTGTATGCGTATTGGAGACAACTTCGCACTCAAGGGACTTACCAAGTGAGTTTTACTGAAAATTTGGAAGTTTATCCTGTGCCTTACTGCTAAAATTCGTTTAGGGTGTTGATAATCAGTTGTTTGGTTTCTTGCTGTGCAGGTTTTTCAAGGAATCGGGTGTGGAAGACAGAGACCAAACTGAGAAGTTGATGGAGTATCAGGTCCTTGGCCAGTGGTTTCATAATTTGGTTTCATTCATAAGCCCTAATCATTGGAACTTTAGTTTCTAATGCCCTTTGATGTCAGAAGAATCCATAGTTTCTTAAAATTTGACATTGATATGATGCTTATAAGAAATCTTTGTATGGGTTTTCATTAGCATTTAACAAATCGATGACAGATGTGGAGTGGATGTATATAAGTAATATGCATTTTTTTTTATCAAGCTTAAGTTTGGAATGCAATTTTTTTTTATCTTTTTTAGTTGTTGCAGCCATGGAGCTGGCTCTGTCATTGGAGAAACTCGTCAACGTGCACAGAACAAGCGTCGCCGTCTCATTGTTAATGTCTCCCACAATTTGGATTCGTGTGCCGTCAAGATTCTACTGTTTAATTTTCTCACTTTTTATAGTTTCACTGAGATGTATATATGATTATGATGAAACAACAGGGAATAACGAGAAGGCTGGTGAGGAGAGTAATGAACATAGCAGCGAGGAAGTAAGAGATGAGGTAGATAGACTGAAGATTTTCGTCTCTTTGTCTGTCTGAAATGTAGCTTCTCCACTATGACATAAGGTATATTCCTTGCTTTGTTTTGTTGGACAAAAATGGACAAGCATTGGCCAAGACAGGAGCTCCAAGTAGCCGTGATCATTTCATCGCTGGTATCTCTCATCTTCTCAAGATGAAGCGCCCACCCGCCATCTGAGACCAATGGTTGATTCCACATTCGATGCAAACAAGTACTTTTCGGGACAAAAGGTTGTGACTTGTGGATGGTTTGTTTCTGGTGTACCAAGTATCCTTACTTTACTAATGCTGTGGAAGATTATGGTGATAATAGATGTTTTTGTTGTACATAAGGTCTTTTTTACTCTGTTGTCTTGTTTCACTTTGAATGCCAAGTAATTTATCTTTGAGAGATCTTACCGGTGTGGTGGATCGAGTTAGTGGTTATGTCTCCAACGACATAGTGAATCATAAGAGATTGCATTGACTACTTTTAGGACATTACAGTTACGTAAACCTCATGAATATACAATTAGACACAAGTTTTTGTTTTGCATAAGAAAATACAATAAGATTATTGTTTTTCTCTAAGAACTTAAAATTGGAAAAGAAAAATATTACAACCATACAATAGAAAGAGTTATTATTATTATTATTAGAGTTGAATTTAGCCAAAGCACTAATTTTATTTTCTAAATTTATTATTCTCAAACTTTAACTTACAAGTATTAATATAACTTAAAATCTCATATCCTAAAAGTATAATTGTATATGATTTAGACTATAAACACAAACCCTAAGAATCTAATATAGGGTATTGGAATATAGGGTTTAGGGTTTAGAGTATTGAAATATAAATTTTAGGGTTTAGGATATTTTTGGTTTTAGCTATGACATACTATGTTTATCAATACAATTGATAAAGTCTCACAAACATATTTGTACCTCTAATTCCTAAAACCTAAACTCTAAACTCCAAATAAATATCAACTCTAAATTATAAATCAAAATCTAATTACTATCACATACCTAAATCTAAGATTAAACACTTATAAAATAAATATTAATTTCCAAATAATTTTAAACATTAACATCAAACTTAAGTCTAAACCCTAACCCTAAACTCTAAATAAATATCAAAACCCTAAATTATAAATCAAAATCTAATTACTATAACATACTTGAAACTAAGATTCAACACTTATAAAAGAATTATTATTTTCAAATATAATAATTTTAAACATTAACCTCAAAGTTAAGTATAAACCCTAAACCCTAAATTCCAAATAATTATCAAACCCTAAATTATAATTCAAAATATAGTTATTATAACATACCTAAAATTAAGATTCAACACTTATAAGAAAATTATTCTTTTTCAAATCTAATATTTTTAAACATTAATCTCAAACTTAAGTTTAAATCCTAACTCATACTCCAAACCCTAAATTCTAAATTTTAAACATTGAAAAAACAAAATATAGCATTTATAAAGATGTCAAGAAAATTCAGTTTTAATCATACTAAATCATAATATTCAATCCCTAATTCAAAATTTAATCATTAGTTTTAAATTATAAAATTCAACCCTTAACTTTTTTATACTTAAATATAAAGTTAAATCAAATCTACAAACCTAAAATATAATCATGCACATAAATAAAATATAATTAACATAATTGTTTAAATATTTTTTTATTTATGAATGATATTATATATAATTAAATTTTAGTTTAAATTTGGGATTGAAAATTTAACAATCTAACTTCAATTACCTGCTGACAAAAAAAAAAAAAAACTTCAATTACCCACGTAAATATTTTGTAACATATTTTGTGGGTATACTAAAATCTAAAAATTTGGGCTTGAAAATATCAAGTCCCGCTAAATTTTTGTTGAAAATTTTCGTTTCCCCTCCCTCTCTTCACCCTCATCGTCTTCCTCTCACTTCATCTTCTCTGAAACTATCTAACTTTCTTCTCTTAGATTCTTTGTTCATATTATTCGTCTCCTATATCAAAACGAGGCTGTAGACGCCATCATCCCTCCGATTCTTCTAGGTCTGTGAATCTTGTATAGAAATCCGCCTCCACCAAAAAACCCTAAGGCGATTTCGTTTCTCCAGGTCTATAAATCTTTCGATTCTGTAATTTTGCTCTCTCCTTTTGAGTTTTGATTCCAACGATTTATCTCTGCCATGCTGTTTACTGTGCCGTGATACAACCGGCCGATAGCTCGGTGGGTTAGCTGAATTAAAAATCTGGACTTTGGAATTCTCGTTTCTAGTTGAATTAAGATGCTTTCTGAAGTTTCCCCCCAAACACTATGGTTACAATTGCTTTAGATCTAATGTCTTCTTTGTTACAAGTCAAAAATCCGGCGAATGTAATTTTACCCTGATACCGTCAATCAAATCGTGTTTTCCTCTGACTTGGCTTCGTCTGGACGCGTTTTACACTCTTGCTCTTGCATCCAGAAAGGTAAAGCTGTTTCTCTTTTTGTTATCGTTGGATTCTATGTAATATGAAATTAGTTTATCGTATATACTCTGTAGTGCCTTGTATGACTCATAATTGAAATGACTGGTCCACTACTAGGTCCATGCTGGATGCTATGGAGAGCTAGAACCCTGTGATGGTGCTTTGTAGTTATGCAACTTATGTCGTCCCGGAGTTCCTGATATACCTCCACGGTGTTGTCTTTGTCCTGTAGTGGGTAATGTGATCATACCATTTTTGATTGTGGAGTCTTTATGCCCTTTCATTAGTGTATAATAAAAACTTCTTTTAGGGGGTGCTATGAAGCCGACAAGCCGACAATTGATGGGCGCTGGGCTCATCTAGCTTTTGCTATTTGGATCCTAGGTTCAATATTAATGATTTGTTGTGTATAAGTTTGCTTTCTAGTGAAGAAATAGGAAGCTTTTTACCATTTTTGACACTTGCTATTTATTCAGAAACATGTTTATCTGATGTCAAGAAGATGGAACCAATTGACGGGGTGAATAAAGTCAGTAAGGTTTGTGCTCATTTTCCTTTTCTGTTTTCTTTACCCTGACAGTGTGGCCTTTTCAAAACTCTAATCCTTCTTCCTTTTTTTCCAATTAAACTAGGATCGCTGGAAATTAATGTGCACCATCTGTGGGGTATCTTATGGAGCTTGTATCCAAGTAAGATTTCGTTCTATGTTAAAAGAAACTAAATCATTCTTATGCATTATAATCGATTCACTTTACAATGCTCTGCCACTATACTGGCTTTATGAAAATTTTGGGTTCCAGTAGAGGAAAAGCAGCATTATATTCTGATATATATTGTAAATCGTTGAGTATTGCTTCTGAGCTTGGTGACCTTTTGTCAGAGTATCAACTTATTGATTTTTTTCTAGAAGATATGTTGCATATTTAAAATCCATTTGGCAGGAATGTCTGTCCTGTGAGTTTTCCAGCGGAGGTTTTATGTGTTGTGGTGTTATATGAGTTTGGGTTGATTTCTTTTGATTTGTTTGGTATTTCAGGCGAGAGTCAATGCACGAGTACAATTTGTTCATTTGGAAGTGTAAATAATGGAAGAAGTGCAGATTAAAGACAGAGTAGAGCATGGAATTTCTTGTTTTGCCATATGATGTTTATAGGATGTTTAGTTAGAACATATGTACTTAATATTGGTGTAAACACATGTTTTGAGTTATTAATAAAATCAATTTCTAAAAAAAAATTCAAATATAATTTCTTTTATACAAAATCAATTGATACAAAATATATAATAATAATAATTTAATATGGCTCGACTCGGTTCGGCTCGGCTTAAAATATTTGAATACGGCTCACAATAATATAACGAATTTAAAAAGCTACTACAACATATAAGATAACGAGAAAATGGTGCTACAACTAAAAATATCAAAGCGAATTATTAAAGCTACTATAAAATATAAAATGGCAATAATATGTTGCTATTATTAACTTTCTAATAGCCCTCGAATTCGTGCTATTATATATCAACCTATTATAGCAGGCTTAGTTTACGCTATTGTATCTAGGGAGTCTAAGATAGCTCCTCATGTCATGGCCAACATTAAAACGCTATAATAGGCCTATTATAGCTTTTTCACGACGCTATCAATGTGTATTTTTCTTGTAGTGAGCCATTGATACACGAGCTGCAAATGTTATGGCTGCCCGGTATTGTAGCATATGATGTCTCATGTAAGGAATTTTTTTTGATGAGGGCTGCATTAATGTGGACCATCAGCGACTTTCCAGCTTATGGTATGTTATCAGGATGGACTACGCATGGAAGGTTAGCATGTCCGTATTGTCAGGAAAAGACCGATGCATTTCAGCTTAAGAACGGACGCAAATCGTCTTGGTTTGACTGTCATAGGAGATTTCTACCGCATGATCATCCATACCGGAAAAACACTAAACTTTTTACGAAGAAGAAGAAAGTGTTTGATGATCCTATTCTGCAAGACAGTGGGTCGTCTACTTTGGTTTTCTTAGAGGGTTTTGGTGCATTAAGAACTCGTGAATGTGGTGGTAACGGTCATGAGAATGTATATGGGGCTGGTGTAGTCCATAACTGGCACAAGCTGAGCATCTTCTGGGATTTACCGTATTGGAAGGACCAGCTACTAAGGCATAATCTTGATGTGATGCACATTGAGAAAAATTTCTTTGATAACATCATGAACACCGTTCTGAACGTCCAAGGAAAGACGAAAGATAATGTTAAGTCTAGGCTTGATTTGCCTGAAATTTGTCAACGGCCTGAACTTCATCTTCAAAAGAACGGTAAACCTCCAATTCCAGCGTACTGGGTAGATCAGAAATCGAAGGAAGAGTTCTTCGAGTGGATTACGCGCCGCGTACGATTCCCTGACGGTTACGCTTCAAATTTGCGTAACTGTGTTGACACTGAGGGGGACAAGTTCATCGGGATGAAGAGTCATGATTGTCATGTGGTGATGCAACGACTACTGCCATTTGCGTTTGCTCATCTCCTCCCCAAAGATGTTCACAAAGCAATTGCCGCGGTAGGTTCCTTTTTCAGGGACATAAGCACGAGGTCCTTGACGGCTGATGGCATTCAAACTTTGGAGGATAACATTCCTAAAATCCTTTGCAATCTTGAGAAGATATTCCCACCGTCATTTTTTGATGTTATGGAGCATTTACTCATTCACCTACCTGGAGAAGCTCGACTAGGTGGTCCGGTACAATATCGGTGGATGTATCCCTTCGAACGCTATATGTTCCACCTTAAGAAAAAGGTTAAGAACCCATCTAAAGTTGAGGGTTCAGTTGCTGCTCAGTACCACAACGAGGAAGCGGCGACATTTGCCGGTTATTATTTCCCTTCACAAGTACGCACAAAGAGTCGGCGCCCGGCAAGAAACGATGACAGAGGTGAAAGACCATTTTATCCTTCATCGGTTCACAGTATTTTTCAACAAGTTGGGCGGTTAAGCGGTAAAGAAATAAAGCGACAATTAACGACCCAAGAACACGCCCACCTTCAGAAATATATTCTAAACAACTGCGAGGAAGTACTTGAGTACGAAAGGTATGTGTAGTTTACTTCGTTTACATAATTGCATTTAAACTTCAGGATCACATGCATTTTTTTACCCCTGGGTTGATTTTTATAGGCTATACATGGAGTCACTACAACATCGGCATCCAGAGTTGAACGAGAATGACCGTGAAGAGTGGAAAGACACATACTTCTGCGCTTGGTTGAAGTTTTATGTGAGTTTTGCATTTTCATTTCGCCGCAAAGACAATAGATTTGGTCATTTACAAAAACGTTTTACATGCTATTTTTTAGGTGGAAACAGAAGTCAAATGTGGGCGCCAACCGGCAGATTGGTTAGTAGACATAGTCAACGGCCTCCACTACAACACAAAGTCTTATCCGCGATATTGCACGAGGGGATATGCCTTTAAAGTGTATAAAGAAGGGTCCTCTAGAACGACGGCCGAACACGGAATCTCATCTACATCCGGCGAAGTTGTGTACTACGGTGTGCTCAAAGAAATACTTGAAGTCAAATACATCGGAAAGCTAGGGATGAGATGCGTGGTTTTTTTGTGCGATTGGTACAGCCCTATTATCGGGAGAGGTGTATCAATAGATGAGTTTGGCGTAACGTCTATACATTCGAATAGGAAGCTTCCAAAATTCGACCCTTCATTATTGCATCTCAAGCAGACCAGGTAAATAAACCGGAATGTTTTGGCCTCGTTTTATTTTTCCATCATCGATATAACGTGATTATATAGAGCATCGTATGCTAATTTCTTCTCGCTAATATAGGTTAGTTACATCCCTTATCCTCGAGTAACATACAAGAACGATCCATGGGTTACAGTTACCAAAATTTATCCACGAGGAAGAGTTCAAGGAGTCGAAGAACAAGAACCACTTCAAGCAAGGCAAAGTGATTATATAGCTCCGATTGAAGAATCTCTTGAAGTTAATCTCGTCGTTGATTTTACTCATTTTGGGAACATTGTTCTCCATTCGGATTCCGAAGAAGAGAGGGGGGAATTCGATGACGACACAGATTCTATTTCAACGGACTACGATTCAGGAGATGATGCGGATTAATATTGTTCTAATAAGATTTTGTAAAATGGAACTAAATATTTTATTTTACTTGAAGTCAATGTGTTGGTCATTTTTAATCTTTGCGTTAATAATTAGGGAAGTACTAATAAAATATTTTATTTTTGTAGTAATTAAGATCTTTTCTATAATGATAAAACGTTGCAATAAAACGCTAACTTGGCAGGCAGCCGAATTGGTTCTAACTATCCTTGTGTCACTACCTGAGCGTGGGTTCGAATCCACGCGGAGGAAAATAAAACCTCATGTTTTTAATTACCGACGAATTTCCGATGGAAAGCCTATTTCCGTCATAAATCCGTTGGAAATTTCCGACAGAATACCGACAGAAAAATATTTAGGGTTTAGGGTTTCAAACCCTAAAACATCTAATTAATAGAGCTCTCTTCTACTAATGTTTATTGTCTCTATAAACATTGAAAGACTTCATCTACGGAAAACTAACATTATGCGTTATAACAAGAATAGGAAATACATCGGACGAAATAACTTCTTAACGTACAATGCCGTTTATCGAAAGATTCAACCTTTCTTATCACCGATTTAGATAATATCTATACACTATTGCATAAGTCAATTTATCCCAAATATGACGAATATCACATCTAATTTTAGTGTAAGTGTTCAATAATCTACAAACCCTAACCCCTAAACAAACCCTAAACACAACCTGTTGGAAATCCGTCGGAAATTTCCGACGGATTTCCGATGGAGATTATATGATCTGTCGGAAATCCGTCGGAAATCAGTCAAAGGCTGCAATAACGCAGGCCTGTTAAACCCGAATCTTTCCTGCACGTTTCATTGCAACGTCTCTTCATGTATTTAATTAATCAATTTCCGACGGCAGCCGTCGGAAAATCCGTCGGAAAATTTTGCATAAATATGGGCCCAATGTTTCAATTTACTCCACACTCTACAACTTCACAAACACTCAAATGGATTTTGTCTATATGTCTCCTGAGAACCGCGATTCTTATATGCGGGAAATCCGTAAACGTGGTCGGGGACACCTTCCTGTTCTTAACCCCACTAGAGAAAACCGTTCTCTTTGGTTTGGATACCATGCAAGCATTTTGGGCGCCATAAGTAGAATCATCGAGAATCATTGGTCGGGGAGCAACGTCGTATATTACACAATCCCAGACGACCTTAGAGCTGCATGGTTCAAACATTTTCTGGTAACTATTTATTCTTCGTATTGTATTTTTGTGAAGTCATTATTGATTTTTTATTATTTTATTTACCATAACAGGATCACTACAATTTCGCTCCTGAAAACCTGTTAAACGTCTGGCGGGAATTCCATAAGACCGCAAGACGTGTTTTCCAAACAAAAATGCGCCGTTTGCAGTCACTTGCGGAAAATGGCGGAGAGAAACCGGAGTGGATCCCTGCAAGGTCATGGAACCGTATGATCCGCAAGTGGAGACAAACTGACGCAGAGAATTGGTTCGAGAACCAATTTCCGAATTATAATAACCGGACTATCTAAGTGTAACCTTTAAATGTTACCAATAATGCTTGTAACTGAAATGTACTGCGTTGTTTTTAATCATGATTTAATGAAAGTTCGTTTTCATTATGGTGAATGTCCTCATATTATTAACGTTGTATGAACATTACAATTAGTAACATCGGCACACTGGTTAAGGTACGACATAAACATCCTAAGGGCGCAGGTTCGAATCCTGCAAGCGCATTTTTAATAACCGACGGATTTCCGACGGTAATTATGTTTCCGTCGTAAATCCGTCGGAATATAAATTTTTACAATTTTTTTCGTTTTTGCGCCGAACCGTTTTCATTTAACCGCCAAATAATTGGACCGACTCGGAACCAACGGATTTCCGACAGAACTTTAAGTGCCGTCGGAAATCCGTCGGTTTATAATTAGATAATATCGATTAAACTTCTTCTTCCTCATTTTCTCTGCGATTTCTCTCTCTCTCTCCACCGCGAATCTCCGACTTCTCTCTGCCTTTTCTCGACGATTCCGGCCACCGACTAGCAATCCCCACTGCCCAACGCCATATAAACATGTAAGTTCCCTTTCTAACCGATCAAAAACGGAAATTACATGATTTTTAGGATGTTAGAAGTTTGGATTTAGGATGCATGTAGTGATTAAGGTGTGTTAGATCTTAGGTTATGGTTTGTGTAGTTAGATTTGTAGAATTATTGTACAAGTAATGAATTTTTGTATTTTGTATAAATTTGATCCAAATTTTTTTTTTTAATGGTTTTTCATAATATTAAAAACGTTTTTTAAATTATATAAAACGTTTTTATTTTTGGTAAGTTTTTTTTTTAACTTATATAACGTTTTTTAATTTCTATAGATTTGATCCTAATTATGAAAAATGTTTTTCAAATTTTAGATATGTTAAGCATAGATATTACAATTTTTTAAATTGAAAACTATAATTGTATATTTTAAAAACATTTTTCTGATTTTTAAGATAAGAATTGTAATTTCAAAAAAAAAAATTTGGGTTTTTAAAAATATTGCAGATTTATAAACATTTAATATATATATTTTTAAAATTTTTTAACAATATATAAGTATTCTTATCTAATTATGAAAACTTTTTAAATTCTTTAAAATGATTTATTATTATTATTATTTTTTTTGGAAGAAATGAAAACTTTTATTTGTGTATTGTAGGTCGTACGAGGAGTTCGAGGCTTTTTTGAGCCAGACCGATGGGTTGTTGTCGGGGAGCACTTCTCAGACTCCTGTGGCGACCACATCACATCCTCCACCTCAGACTGCTCCGACGAGATTGCCACCGCAACGCCGCTCTCGGTCGACTCAGGTTAGACCGACGCAGTCCGGGCCACAGCAGTCTACCCATGCTGGCAGCGACTCTATGTCCAACGTCCCAGCAACCCCGGAGGACGATGCGCCAGCGACGATTGCACCGGAGATAGAGTTGTTGGTGGAACAGCCAGGGCGGGAGACGTTGAAACGGCTCCATCCGGATCCGTTTAACAACCCCGGGACGACTTGGTGAGTAGTTTTTAACTTTAACAATTAAATTTTATTCTTTTTAATATTATGTAAACCTTTTTTATAATTGACCCATTTTTTATGAACTTTTACAGGTTCAATATTACGTCCTCCAAGATCACTAAGTCTATTTTAGCAATGATGTGTAGCATGCTCCGTCATCCGTACCCTCAGTACGCGAAAATGCCAAGGTCCGAGCAGCATAACTGGTTCCGGGCATTTGCGGTACCGTACACTTATATTCTGTATTTATCAAAGTTTTATTTTTTTAATCCATACTAACGTTAATCCTTTTTTTTTTAAAGCAAGAATACACATGGGACAGGAACCGTACGTCCCAAGTGGAGAAGGCTTTCCACAAGAAGGCACGGTCCCATTACACTCACGTCATCAACGAGTGGAAGCAGAAGTGGGTCTTAAAGGAAGACCCGAAGGGAGTCAACCCATCGCTGATTGAAGGGTTCAGCCGCCAGCCCGCCACTGTATCAAACCCACTACTGCAGCAGATTCGGCGATGCATTCGCAGAACCGCAAGAGCGAGAGGGCCGGTCTGGGAATGGCGACTCATAACGCGGGAGCTAAGAGCACCGCACAACGAAAAATTGAATTTGTAAGTATTGCTTTATTCAATAGTGTTATTTTTTTATCTTTGACTGATGGTTTTTGTAATGTGCAGAAAGAAAAAACAGGGAAGGATCCAAATTTTCTTGAACTTACCCAGGAGGTCCACACGAACATGTTCACCGGTCAGATCCAGGATCCGCTCGCTCGGAGAATCGTCGAATCAGCAAAAAGGCGGGTTGACGAGGTCCAGACTCAGTCATCCGAGGAGGTCGGTTCGACGGAGGAGGTACCGTCACAGAGGATCAACGAGATCTTTCTTGAGGTAAATTCGTTTGTTTACTCAAAATTTAAATAGATTTTTTGTTTATTTTAATTGTTTCACTAATATTTGTTACTATACTTCGCAGGAAACGCAACGCAGGAAGGGCCGTGTTTTCGGTTTAGGAAACATGGGGGAAGCCTCCACTCCGCATTCACGCTTCCGACCTGAGAGCGACGTCTTCGCCGAGGCTCTGCGCGAGAAGGATGCTGAAATTGCAGCTCTCAAGGACACCTTTGAAGCTCGGATACGAGAGGAAAGGGTCGAGAATGAAAGAAAGATGGCGGAGATGCAAGCACGGATCATGAACTTCATCCAGTTTGCCGGACCTCCTCCAGGACAAGACTTGGGCGGGACTGAGCATGCAGCGGGACAAGGAGCGGTAACGGGAAAGGGAGCTTCAGCTACGGGTTCTGTTCAGGGGTTGGGTACGGGATTCGGACCCGGAAACGTTCCGGATCCCAATGTTATGTAAATTTTAAAAACACTTTTATTTTATAAAATTAATACAAAATTTTTAAAATATTTCGTATATAAAATTTTTATAAAAATAATTGATTATAAAATAATATATATTAAATATATATATTTTTTAGAAATAATATTTTCGTATCCGTCGGAAAAAACCGTCGGTAAACCGTCGGTGAAGCCGTCGGTCCTAGCTGTCGGAATACTCTCGGTAATCTACCGTCGGTTTACCGTCGGTTAAGAACCGTCGGTAAACCGTCGGTTAGCAACCGTCGGTAAACCGTCGGTTAGCAACCGTCGGTTTGACGTCGGTTTTATTCCTATCGGTAGATTGTCGGTTCGCCGTCGGTTTTGTGTAGTCGGTAAGCTGTCGATAATCTATCGGAAAATCGCCTGTCGGAAAACTGTCGGAAAATATTGACGGATTTCCGACAGAATGTTTTTTCCGACGCCCTGGAACCGACGGATTTATCCTGTCGGAAGACCATCAGAAAACGCCTTTTCCGACGGTATACCGACGGTTATGTCCGTCGGTTCCGGGCTGTTTTCTTGCAGTGAGTGGAGAAACAAGAAGAATGGGCGATCAAGGGAGCGTTGCAGTTGGCTTAGCGGCCAGGATGAGACCGCGACCAAGCTGAAGAAACTCTGAGACGTTTATGCGGTTTAACCGCGGTTCACATAGCGGCCAAATGCAAACCGCGAGCATCTTCCATGATTCGTCGACCATTTTGCGAGTCCACCGCGGTTCTCATTATGGCCAAAACCGAAACCGCAAGCCCCTGATGATGTTTCGAGACAAGTTTTGAGGATCAACAGCGGATGGCGTAGCGGCCCGGATGAAACCGCGAGCTTCCTTGCGGTTCAGGTTGCGGCCAGATCAAAACCGCAAGCTACCCAGTTTTTGTTGACCTTTGAACTTTGACCAGACTTTTTGCCTTATGTTTATGGGTTGACTCAGGTTTGTTGGGTCGATCCAACTCGTGATTAGACCCCTTTAAATAGATTTTTAGGTCAAAAACCCTAAATTTATCTCTTCTCTTTCACCAAGTTGTAAACATTCTAACCATTTTGGAATTTTGCTATTTTAGTGAAAGTTTGTTGGTTTCTATTTGCTTATTCTCTTAATCTCTCAATACCTCTCTCTTAACATATGATTCTTGTGGATTATTGTGTTGAGAGCATGATTAGTGAGTAGTCTCATCAAGGTTTATGGGTTAGGTAGGATTAGGGTGATTAGGGGTGACTCATGGATGCTTATGGCTTGTTTATCTTTAATCCTTCCTATCTTAGTGTTCTTAATGCTTGATTGACCTTGATCATGTTGATTATGATGATATAGCTTTGTTGCACACCATGTATTCGATGAAATGCTAGGAATAGCTTTGATAGGGATTTTCACATTCTAGCTCATGAGAATGCTTGTTTAGAGTGATTATTAGCTTAATGAAACTTTATCTTAATGCTTATCTTGTCTTAACTCACAAATGAGAATTTATCTTTAATCCTTCCTAGGTACCTTGTTTATGGCTTGTTTATCTTTAATCCTTCCTAGGTACGTCTTCTCTGCTCCAATCCGGTCTTCCATACCAGTTTTAAACCGTTTTCGATTGATTTAAACCGGATTGGACCACCTTAAGTCGATTTTTACCAGCTGGGTCCCACTCTCTCACATTGTTTTCTCCAAAACACGACTCTCTCTCTCCCACCTTTTCTCTCTTACGATTTTCTGAAACAAATCAGAAAGTTTTCACAAAAATTTTCAAGACTTCAAAACTCTCTAACTCTCTCAATTCTCATCCATTTTTGACGATTTCAAGTGCTAAATTCACGATTTTCTGAGCTCTATCAACTGCAGTCACTATCTACCCCCATCTCTCATTATCCAAACGAGGTAAAATCCGCCCTTCATCAATTTCGTGGGTGATGAAAATTTTCAGATTTTTGGAACTCGAAATTAGGGCTTGTTGCTTGATGATTGTGCTTAGAAACCATTGCTAGATGACTTCTAGATGATTTCCCAATCCAATATCGTCCTAGGATTGCTTGAATTTGATTTTTGGAAATTAGAGTTCTTGAGAAAATTGGAATTTCGGAAAATTTGGGGAAAACTTGATTTGATGGTTTCTAAAGGTGCAATTGATTGTTTCTAGCTTGTATGTGTGAGACTACTTGATTTGAATGAGTTTGGTTTCACAAAATTTCCAAAAATTGCATTTAAGAGTCTTTTATCAAGTGAAAATGAGTTTGGAGATGATTTGAAGTTGAATATGTGTTGGCTTGTGAATTTAAAAGCTTGAATGAGAATTGTTTGAAGTGTGACAGCTTGTGTGATCATTTAAATTGCAAAATTTATTTCATGAGCTAGTTGTAAAAATGCTTGAACATGGAGGTGATACTATTGTGTTGTGATTTGTGTTTGCACCTCATGACCACCCTTTGACGCTTATGTGACCTCATGCTTTGATGATCAATGGCATTGCTTGTTGAGATATATGTGCTGGCGAGTTGAATTTTGAACTAAGACATCTCCAAGCTTTGTTGTTTTGTAGGATCACAATGGTTAGGAAAGGAGTAGCACAACACACTGCTGGTCAAGACAAGGGGAAGGGAAAAGTTGCTGAGGCACCGAGTTAGAAACCGAGTCAGAAAAAGGGAGTACGAGTACTGGGACTAGGAGGAAGGCTACTCTTCCAAGGGATAGAAAAAAGCTTCCATCATACACCAGGCTATACGAACACCTCAAGGATATGACATGATACCAACCTGGTTTGGAGATCCGGTGACCTTAACCAAGCTTGGAATTCTTGAGGACGTGAGAAATGTGCTACAAAGCATGATGGTGGAAGGGTTCATCCGCATGGCTCATCCTATTCATAAGGATGTTGTAAGCCAGTTCCCTTGCTTCTCTACAAGTACATTTTCTGGGTGATGAGCCAATAGAGGAAGATGGGCATGGCTATCTCTCCTACGAGATCAATGAGGAGCCTTACAGAACCTCATTCAAGGAATTGGCAGTGATCTTCAGTTTCAGTGACAAGCATCTCCCAAAGGTTCCTACATGTGCAATGTTGGCACATGAAGCTTGGAGAGAGATTGGTGTAGGACCATATGGTGGGCTGGGCATAGCAAGAACACTCATATCAAGAACCCAACGATACGCTATGCTCATCAGTTCCTAGGCCACACGATGTACGCCTGACATGATCAGGGAGGACCGACTGAGGAAGAGATGCGACTATTGGCTTGGGGGATCAGGACTTACGGCAGATTTTCAAGTATACTCATTGGTAACCTTGAGCACTTTGAGGTTATGAGTACTGAGTGATTGTTTGCAAATCGCCTCCTCTACTACAGACAGTGGGCTTGGTCCAGCACATATAAGAACCCTCATATGAGGATTGGGAGTTTAATCACGCCTACACTGCTGCAGAAGGGCATTGACTTGGGACCGGAGACTTGCGGTTATGATCTCATTGATATACTTCACTTGAAGTTGGCCCGCTACCAGTCTGGAAACCTCAGAAGGAAGTTTGCATATATCTACTATGTGAGTGATAGGTCTAGTTTTAATCCTATTCTACTGCAAGTGCACAGTTATGTGATTGTAGTATAAAAGGTATCGAATCCCACAAAGACTCTAGTTTCATACGATA
The DNA here is from genome assembly GCA_030180135.1 of Orychophragmus violaceus. Lineage (NCBI taxonomy): Eukaryota > Viridiplantae > Streptophyta > Magnoliopsida > Brassicales > Brassicaceae > Orychophragmus > Orychophragmus violaceus. The sequence continues at coordinate 29,332,628 of CM058240.1, read as the reverse complement.
GATTATGAGTAATCGAATTAAGCTAAGCGAATCAGATTATAAAGCAGTAAACAGAATAGCAAGTAAACAAGTGAGGTGAAGCGAGTGCAAGCAATATAGTGAAGGCGTCAGGTTTCGGGAGGTTCTCAGGAAATCAGGAATTCAGATAACAAACAATCAGATTCACTCTATAGCATTCTTGAACTAGAATCACAGAAGTAAAACTATCCAGCTCTCGCTGCTATAGTTATCTATATCTAGCAACCTAACAAACCAACTCTCGTTGCGAATCCTAGAGTTCTAAACATGCATTAATTCCAAGTTCGTTTGTTCACAACATCTCTAAACCAAATCTCTTTGTGAATAGATAAGTTGCTCACCTAGGTTCTTTTCTAATTAATTAACCAACTCTCGCTGCGCTAATCAATCTGATATCAGTAATCTAAATGGCCAGTTCAGATTAAGCATTAAGAACAACTTAGGTGAAGAACTAGATGATGAATCCTAATCAATTAGTTATTCTAACATTCCTTCAAATCCCTAGTGAGAATTCCCTAACCTAACAAGAGATCTACTCAGACATAGCAATCATAACAGAAAACATAGTCAAAATAGATATCATAGATAAAACCAAAAGAATAAGAACAGGGGTTCGAAATCAAGTCTCTCGAGTACAAGACCAGCCCCAAATCTCCTAATCTCTCTAGAACACAGCTAGAATACAACTTAGCCTAACAAATGGCTGTAAAACCTAATTAAAATCTAAAACACGATTTGGATCACTTTGTAATTATGAGAAACTTCTGGGCTAATTTGCAGATTTTTCAAAGTCTTCAATAATCGGCCCAAAACTTCTGACTCGCGAACCGTGTCGACCGACACCTAAGTGGTGTCGATCGACACCAACATCTGATATCAGCAGTGACTTCTTCTTCTCGGGAAAATACTCCAAAATGCTCCAGAATGCGCCATAACGTCCAAATATGCTCCAAACGTGCTAAAACCTGTAAAGTACCTCAAGAGACTCGAAAGACTCTATAGAAGACTCGATTATGTACATAAATCATGGCCCAAAACACCTAAAAACCATGATATATCAGTGAGCACCGAAGAGAAGGCAAAGTTTTTCTTACCAAACCCTTCTATCACATCTCTCGCTGAGCCAAGCAAACTCGGATTCCACCTGGATCCAGCTCTCCACATCACAGAAACTGAAGAACTGATGGAGCATATTAGCAGAGCTAAGAGGAGGAGAGAGGGTCCTTCACAGGCAGAGTTGGATGAAAAAATACTAGATGAGATGGAGGAGGAAGAGTCCCCTAAGCACCTATGGGAGTATGAGATATCACTTTCAGCCCTACAGGGAGGCTCTCCCACAAGGCCCGATCCGCGATGTTCATACACATATCCGAGTACTTCAGTGCTGGAACAAGTTCCAAGATAGGGTGAACATGAAAGCTATCAAGAGCTGCTAGGATTTGAAGAAGGGTTATGAGGAGCTGAAGAAAGGGTATGAGGGAATGAAGAAAGGATGCAAAGAGATGCAGCGCCAGATTAAGCTCCTCACAGATAAGCTTGGATGTGCATCCTCCGCGCTGGACGCTATGGCGGATCAGCCCATGCCTATGCCCATGTTCGATTTTGATGAGCCTCTAGTAGAGAGGAGACACTTCTTCCAGGGAAAGGGTTCATCGAGCACAGATGATAGGGGTCATGTTTTAATCCTATTATACTGCAAGTGCACAGTGGTGCAGATGTAGTACTTAGGGTATCGAATCCACAGAGACTCCGGTCAACGATAGATTATGAACAGTAAAGATTAAACTAGGAGAAAAACAATGTGATGTGAAACTAAAAGCAATGCAAGAAAGTAAATCAGTAGTAAGATTGGTTTGAAAGCAGTTAACTAAAAGCGCTAAGTCTAGGGTGTTCTCAGGAAATCAGACAGGCAGATAAATCATTCAGTCAGGATCTAATTAAGCTCAGTTCTAGAACTCAAACACGGATATAGAATTAACCAACTGTCGTTGTGAGAATTCTCTAAGTCTAAGTGCATCAATACAAATGTCTTTGTAATTACTAACAGATTAAACCAGCTTTATAATCAAGTTCGATATGTTCACAATTCAATTAAACCAAATTCCTTTGCGAGTAATTCAATTGCTCAACCTAAATAGTTAAGATTCTAAACCACACTGTCGTGTCAATTTAGCAACCTAAGATCTAGATTCTAAGTGATCAGGTTAGAACTAGCATTAAACACAATTTAGATTGAAGAACATTTAAAGTTATGAATCCTTAACTGAAATAAACAAATCTAGCAAGTCATGAAATCCCTAGTGAGAAACCCTAAACCTAGCTATAAATCTACTCAGACATAGATGATGTAAACATAATCAATGAATAAATAAATTGCATATAAGAGATTAAAGAAGTAAAGGGGTTCGAAATCTTCTCAAAAAACAAGATGTAGTACATGTTCAGATCAACCCCATATAGCTCTAGAAATTCTCAGCTCAAAGTATGATTGCGTATCTAAAATAAAACTCTAAAACCTAATTATATTGGCCTAATCACGTCTTGGGGCTTCTGTGTAAATATCTGGAACTTCTGGGCATAAGTGCAAGTTCATGATTCGTCATTAACTCTCGCCGAGACTGGCCCAACTCGCTGTGCATCGATCGATGCTGATCTGCGTCGATCGACACAGATCTCTGTTCTGGACAGTGAACTCTATCTCTCGGGTCAAAACACCGAAATGCTCCAAAAAGCTCCATAATCTCCAATTTAGCTCAAAAGTACTTAGACCTGTTAAATACCTGAAATGACTCTAAAACATAGTAATAGACTCGATAAATAAGACATATACCATGGTTAAAAGCCCTAAAATCTATGGTATATCAACTCCCCCACACTCAGCTCTTGCTTGTCCTCAAGCAAAACAAAGAACTAGAACATGGTGAAGAGTTTTGAAAACTTTCAGAAACTCTTTTCATCTTAGAAGCAACAACACTCAGATTCTCCTTAGTAAGCCACATGAAAAATTTCACCTGCAGACATCAAGACCAACATATACTTCCCCCACACTTAGCAACTATCCCAAGTAAACTCCACAATCACATTCAAGCATTCAAACTCACCCTACTGACTTCTTAAGTATTTAAGTGCGGTCTCACCTAAGGATTATTGATCAAAGGGCACATGGACTCTTACTCTGTCAGCTCTAGACCACCATACTATCTTTCTCTGTTTCCTTTCTTCTCTTTTCCCTTCCTTAACAACTGATTTTTCCCCATTGGGTATCATTTTTTTTATCAGTGTTCTTCCCGTTATGGGGTATACTTTGGACACATTCCATGGATGCACAAGAGGTAATAGTGGTAGCTACAACTCCCGCGACCACTTCGGAGCTACTAGCTCATCCTCAACTTATTATTCTCTCTCTTTTTTTTTTACTTTAGAGAAGGGGAGAATAGAACCAAATTGGACAGGTTTACAAGCTGTGTCAGAACCAACAGAGGAATCCGACTCAAGGTATTCCAAGCCCTTAGGTGAGAAAATTAAGTCAGTATTAATGGTGAAGTCAATAAAAGATCCTCTGATACCTGAAGTGATGTGGGTGTTCTCATTAGGCTGATCCGTGTTGGAGTTTTCTAATAGTCATAGATCACCTGCAACTTTATCCCAATGGTTACTTAAGTTCCTGCAAGTGCTGTTAACTTCTAAATAATTCATTGTTTCTTACTTAAACTGTTTTGACTCAATAAAACAAATTTTTGAAAACAGGACTGACTCTAAGAAAACAGAAGGATAAAGTCAGTAGCTACCTCCCCCACACTTAAAACACATTGTCCCCAGTAGTGTCAAGCTAAGTGTCGGTAAAAGAAAAAGAAAAATGTTAATGGATGAGTTAAGTTCTGTCTGATTTTTATCTCAGTCGCACCTGCATCGACCGTTGCACAAAGTGCGTCGATCGTTGCTGGACGATTTGTGTCGTGGGTCGATCGTTGCTCAGGACCGTAACGATCGCTGCAATGCGATTCCTCGTGTTGTGACGATCGACACACATGTGTGTCGATCGACGCACTGCGAATTCTCGGACCAGTCAGCAAGTTAGCAGGTTAGTCCGTAAGAAATCATCAAATTTCAAACCTGCAAGCTGAAAAACACTGCAAACAGACAAAATCAAAGCAACTGATAGTCTCAATGTAAACACATCATCCAAACATAAGTTTCCTAAGGAAATCAAAAAGAAAAATGCAAAAAGAAAAAGTGAAAAGAAAATACAGAACCGATGTCTGAAAATGCCACTACTCTCACTCATCATCTATGCCGGCATAGCGATCAGAACTGCTGGAGACGTCGGGAGTCGGAGAGCGTTGTCTACGTCATCGGGAAGGACCAGGCTGGTGGATCTGTGGTTGTCTCCTACAGGTGCAAGTACACATAAACTCCCAAATCATCTGAAGCATACCGTCTTGTCTCTCTCTCCAATCAGTCTCAGACATCTCTCCCAGAGGAACTGATGGAGCAGGATAAGGTCCGATATCAGATGCATCAGCAGTAGGCTCAGAAGAAGAAGAAGCTCTCGTAGAAGGCTCGCCTAGAGGATGTGCCATCGTAGGAACACTGCGTTGATCGCGTGTAGGAGGCTGGAAACTCAAAGCAGCCAGCGTATCGATCTCAGTCAGAGCAGCAGCAGGAAGGTTTACACCATGCTTCTTAGCACTAGTGTCATAATACACCCATATGCGTCCCTCCTTCAGCCAGGTAGCACTCTGCAGGTGAGTAAAATCAAGGTACTCCTTGCTGTCATCACACTCTGTCCCTCTAATGGGATCATGCAATGTCTGAAGATGGGAGTGAGCAAACTCCCTACTGACTCAGTGCCCTTCCCATTGTAAGCCTTCTTCTGCAGAGAGCACATGTGATAGGCAAACACAGCTCTTAAGTTGAGTCCTCTGGTGGGATCTCTCAACTCAATGTCAGCGAACTGTGCTCCAAGTCCACGGAAAAGCATCTCCAGCTCGTTCTTACGCATCTTGTTCGCTTCAGCTTTGCACAACAGAGTATATCCCAAGATGCGTGCCATATATCGGAGAACAAGATGCCTAACCGGAATCACCTTCGTAGTCCGTGAGTCGTATCTGCCATTACCAATGTGGTCCCAGAAATACTGAGCCTCTGATGCTTCCCACAGAAGAGACATACCGGTGCGTGTAGGCTCGGTGCTAAATCCATAAATCCTGCAGGTATCAAGAAACGGGATCCTATACCTGACTCCTAGGCACATGAAGGTAAAGATACCTCCTGAAGCTCTCATGCTCTCCGGGTCAGGATAGATCACTCTGCAGGTAGCTTGCAGCTGTCTAACCAGATCTGGATACAACTCATAATACTGCATAGGCATTGTCCCCAGACCAATGCCCTTGCACAATGTCAGAACCTGCTCATCAATGCCCAGACTTCTACGAGTCCAATAGTCTGCGAACTTGATTGGCTTGATCGTCATGTGACACCACCCATTGTAGAGCAGTTTGTCGTACTCATCCCACTGATCATGCAACGGCCTCTCTGTGAAGTCATCAGTCTTAAGCAGCTCAGCAATCTCCGTTCCGCAGTTCTTATCTGTCGGGATTTCCGTCTTATCTGCTCTGGGCCAAGGTAATGCTATGGCCTCATGATTTCTCTGATAATCCTCAGGTGGATCCAAGTCTCAAGAGAACCACTCTGGTGGCGGATGGCCTGCAGCTGCAGCTGCTGTGGTAGCTCTACGTTTTCGATCTTGTCAAGGAGGCATCTGCAAGAAAATAAAAAATATAAGTCACGGCAGAAACTCCCTGTGGAATCGCAATGCAACGACCGTTGCACAAGTGCGACGATCGTTGCAGGGTGATTTCACACCCGACAATCAAATCTCAAAATTGTCTCTAAATTTGTTTCAAAATCTCACACACAGCATAATATCATCACAAATCAACCCTAATCAAGTCTAATACAGTACATAATCATCAATTTCAAGCCAAAATCTCCTAATTCCAAAACCCTAAAACCGAATCCAAAAATGATGAAAATGAGAGCTCATACCTTGGAATCACTTCAAATGGGTTAGAGAAATAGACACAGCAAGTAAAAACGAGTAGAATCAAGCTTTGAATCAGAGAAAATGATGAAGATTTGAGTGATTTAGGGTATAGGAGTCGCGGTTGTACGGATGGCGGAATGGGGAAGAAGAGAAGAGAGAAAGGGGTTAAGGCACTTACCTGGATCGTGGATGCAACGATCGATGCATAAGTGCAACGATCGACGCTGCTGAACTAAATTGATTCCGGTTTAGCACGCGTACCTTAATTTTGCAATTGAACCACATGCAACGACCGTTGCACAGGACCGCCACGATCGTCACAAGGCGATCCCATCTCTTCGTCTTATCTCCCTGCAATGACCGTTGCACATATATCAACGATCGTCACACAACTCCAGGCAGTGTTCTGTATTGAAAACTTAGCAAAAACAAAATATAAACGTGAAATCCTAAGAAAAACACCAAAAATAAGAAAGAAAAACACTCAGACCTAATAGTGGGTTGCCTCCCACTCAGCGCTTGTTTAAGGTCGTTAGCTTGACCGGACGAACATGATCAAGTTCCTGGAGATCCCGACAGAGACTGTGATTGCCTCTGTGCAAGTCTCCTCATCCACGGTGGAGAGTAAGCTTCTTCAGTGTGAGCTCGTCCAAGAAAAGAAGGAATGAAGTGTTCTCCAGGATCCGGAACCAAAGTGTCACTTGTTTGCTCCAAATATCCGTCCACAATGGTGAAAATCTGCCCATCAATCTGCGGCTTGCGCAGCATATCCATCTCAAAATGTACATGCTCATCTCCCAGATGGAGATCAATCAGACTGTGCTTCACATCAATCACTGCTCCAGCTGTGGCTAAGAATGGTCTTCCCAATATCAAAGCATCATCCTGCCCACTATCGTACTTAAGCACAAAGAAGTCTGTCGGAACCAAGTAGTTTCCAACTCTTACTGGGACGTCCTTAAGAACTCCTTCCGGAACTCTTATTGACTGATCAGCTAGGACAAGACAGGTCCTAGTGGGCAAAAAATCCGTCATCCCCAGCTTCTCTGCCACAGAGTATGGCATGAGACTTCCAGCAGCTCCTAAATCACACAGAGAAAGTCTGAAGCTATCTTCGAATATAGAACAACTCAGCACAAAGATACCAGGACCAGGTAGCTTCTTAGGAATCTTGGTTAGCAACACCTCACTGATCTGTCTGGGAACCACTATCACCCAATCTTTCAGCTCTTCGTCCAAAGGCAGCATCTTTCCTAAGTATCTCTGCACACAAGGGTGATATGGTGTATCATCAGAATATGGCTCTTCTTCAAACTCCTCATTCGTCTCTTCCAGCTGTCTGGCCGCATTAATCTCCTGTTGGGTTATCTCAGACACTCCAGAGAATAGTCGAATGAGCTCTTGATGCGTCTCTTTATCAGTTCCAAGAGAAGCAAGTAAATCTGTTTGTCCACGACCTGCAACGATCGACGCAGGTGGTGCATCGATCGATGCATTTGATTTTTTCACAGATTCCACCCGGGAGTTTTTCAGCAGTTTCGAAAATTTCAGTCTCTTCCACCAATTCAGTTGTGTTCAACTCCAATTTTTCACCCCGGGTTGATCCATCATCAATGTAGACTGACCAAGCCTTGATGTGGGTCTCTACTACTCCTTTTCCTTTAACAGAACTAGAGATCTGGCTCACTTGCGTGTGCAATTGCCTCACATGTGTGCTTAAAGACTCAAACTTACCATTGAGATCTTCGTAGACAGCATCTAACTTCCTTTTGAAGTCCACAACATTCTTAGTCCGGCCTTCCATCAGCTGTTCCATCATAGCCTTCATCTTGCTCTCATGAGCACTAGCAGCAGGAGGTGTCTGATAAGAAGATGATCCATATGTTCTCTGATTACCTTGTCCAAAAGGTTTTTGAAAACCACTAGTCTGTCCGAATGCAGAAGAGTTTTGGTTGTTGTTGAAAGCACTCTTCTGTCCTCCATTGAAGAACATGTTACAAGACTGATTTCCATACCTATTGCCTTGAAATCCAGATCCTCCAATGTAGTTCACATCCTCTTCCTGGTTTTCTTCTTCAGCTCTGAAAACCTCAACATCCTGAGCAAAATGGACAGCTTTCTTCCCACCAAAATGGACAGCTTTCTTCCTAGCCAACATCTTGATTGTCCATCTTCCCACCAGACTCTTTTCTTCTCCTATCAGCATTCTTGCAGCTATTACTGCTCACCAAGTTATCTATCAACTGCTTTGCTTGCTCAGGAGTCCTTGTGTTGAAATTTCCATTGCTGGAATTATCCAACGCAGTCTGATAAGGGAGATCTATGCCTCTGAAGAAAATACCAAGCAATGTCACTTCAGTGAATCCATGATGCGGTCAGTCACGCTTGTACTTCTTAAATCGCATCCAAGCAGCCTCAAGAGGCTCTATAGGACCTTGGGAGAAGGTGAGAATGTCCTGTCTCGACTGATCAGAACGAGCATCATCATAGAAGTGTCTCAAGAACTCACTATTCACAGCATCCCAAGTAGTAAACTTCCAAGGTGGAAGTTGTTTCAGCCAAGCAGCAGCATCTCCAGCGAGAGAGTAGGGGAAAAGCTTGAGATACAGATAGTCATAGTTCACTCCATCATACTTCATTCCATTGACTATGTCCTGAAACTCATCAATATGATCCATTGGCTGCTCAGTCGGAAACCCATGGAAGGCATTCTGCCTCAGCAGAGTGTAGTAGATGGTCTTGATCTCAAAATCATTCCTCTCAAAACCAGGAGGTACAATCGCTAACCGGTTAGCATGATACTCATCCGGACGGTTATAGTCAGCTAAAGTCCTCTCACGAACAACCATCTGCCTCTGACCACCTCTTTGGTCGTGTCCTTGGCCTTGTTCCTATTCAGGTTCCACAAGATCAGGGATCACACGTCCCTCAGCATCAATCCTTTGCCCAGCAGCATTGTGAGGATTGTTCTGTGGATCCCTCAGTACACCTTGAGCATCGGGTATCAAAATCAAGCGTTCACGTACCATCCTTGCTCGTAGATCTTTCCTATTAGTACTCTCTAGTCGTGCAAGTTCTTCAAGCCTGAGATTAACGAGATTAGAGTTTGGATTACTTCTGGTCTCACGCGTCTGCATAAACCGTCTGTAATCGTAGTACAACGATCGATGCTAGTGATGCAACGATCGACTCAACTCAGAATCTCCTGGTAACGATCGACACAAGTGATGCAACGATCGATGCTAGGCGAAATCAGTACCTGCGACAGAGAAAAATAGAGAAAAGTTAGTAACCATAACAAAATAAAATAAAAATCCTAGTCTAAACCCTAAATTCAAATCTATCGAGGACTCAAAAGAGTCCCCGGCAACGGCGCCAAAAACTCGATAGGAGTCAGGTTTTAATCTTATTCTATTGCAAGTGCACAGTGGTGCAGATGTAGTACTTAGGGTATCGAATCCACAGAGACTCCGGTCAACGATAGATTAAGAACAGTAAAGATTAAACTAGGAGAAAAGCAATGTGATGTGAAACTAAAAGCAATGCAAGAAAGTAAATCAGTAGCAAGATTGGTTTGAAAGCAGTTAACTAAAAGCGCTAAGTCTAGGGTGTTCTCAGGAAATACGACAAGCAGCTAAATCATTCAGTCAGGATATAATTAAGCTCAGTTCTAGAACTCAAACACAGATATAGAATTAACCAACTGTCGTTGTGAGAATTCTCTAAGTCTAAGTGCAGCAATCCAAATGTCTTTGTAATTACTAACAGATTAAACCAGCTTTATAATCAAGTTCGATATGTTCACAATTCAATTAAACCAAATTCCTTTGCGAGTAATTCAATTGGTCAACCTAAATAGTTCAGATTCTAAACCACACTGTCGTGTCAATTTAGCAACCTAAGATCTAGATTCTAAGTGATCAGGTTAGAACTAGCATTAAACACAGTTTAGATTGAAGAACATTTAAAGTTATGAATCCTTAACTGAAATAAACAAATCTAGCAAGTCATGAAATCCCTAGTGAGAAACCCTAAACCTAAATATGAATCTACTCAGACATAGATGATGTAAACATAATCAATGAATAAATAAATTGAATATAAGAGATTAGAGAAGTAAAGGGGTTCGAAATCTTCTCCAAAAACAAGATGTAGTACAGGTTCAGATCAGCCCCAAATAGCTCTAGAAATTCTCAGCCCAAAGTATGATTGCTTATCTAAAATATACTCTAAAACCTAATTATATTGGCCTAATAACGTCTTGGGGCTTCTGTGTAAACATCTGAAACTTCTGGGCATAAGTGCAAATTAATTATTCTTCATTAACTCTCGCCGAGACTGGCCCAACTCGCTGTGCATCGATCGATGCTGATGTGTGTCGATCGACATAGATCTCTGTTCTGGACAGTGAACTCTATCTCTCGGGTCAAAACACCAAAATGCTCCAAAAAGCTCCATAATCTCCAATTTAGCTCCAAAAGTACTTAGACCTGTTAAATACCTGAAGTGACTCTAAAACATAATAATATACTCGATAAATAAGACATATACCATGGTTAAAAGTCCTAAAATCCATGGTATATCAACATTTCCCCGAGAGAGTCACAGATCATCTGTCAGTGGTGCCCGCTTCAGATCCCCCTACGAGACTGAGTTGCCCGAGCCCACATCAAGCAACGAGTCTCCATCATTCTCCTCACCACCATCTCGGGAAACATCACTCGAGTCTCCGACTTTCTGAGGTACTACCTCCACACCTATCTTGTACATATTTGCATTTTAGCTTTCTTTTTCCTTTTATTGTGTCTCTTTCTCAAGTTTGCTTTCACACCGAGACAGTGTGAAGTAAGGTTGGGGGAGAGACTAGTAGCTGACATGTTTTTCTTTGATGTTTGAGTTTTCCTTGAGTCTCATGCATTCATTTAAGGCATAGAAAACACACAAAAAATAGAAACATTTCAAAAAATTTCACAAAAAAGAACATGTAGTTGCATTTGCATTCTAGGATTGAGTCTAGATTGTCATTTAGGTTGCATGCATATGGAGCGATGATTTGATTTCCTTGTAAGGCTTGACTGAGTAAAACATGTTCCATACGCTAGTTGTTTGATGATATATCATGGTTTTTACCGGTTTTATGCCATGATATAAGTATGTTTTAAAGTCTTTTTGTGTTTCTTTAGAGTCTTTTACAGGTTTTATTAGGTACACGCACGTTTAGAGTGGATTTGGAGATTATGGAGCTATTTGGAGCATTTTGGAGTTTTGACCCGAGAGTTTGTGCTCACTGTCCGAAACAGTGGAGTGTGTCGATCGACGCACATCATCATCGATCGATGCACATCGCGTTGGGCCAGACTCGCGAGAGTTAATGAAGAATGATGATATTGCAAAGTTGCCCAGAAGTTCCAGATATTTACACAGAAGCCCCAAGACGTGATTTAGCTATTTAATTAGGTATTTGAGTTTTGTTTTGGATACTCTATCATACTTTAGAGCAGAGAGTTTTTAGAGCTATTTGGGGCTGGTCTGAGCCTGTATTACACCTTATTTTTGGAGAAGATTTTGAACCCCTTTACTTGTTTAATCTCTTTTATGATATCTATTAATTCATTGATCATGTTTACATTATCTATGTATGAGTAGATTCATAGTTAGGCTTAGAGAATTCTCTCAACGAAAGTTGGTTAATTCTATATCTGTGTTTTGGGTTCTAGAACCGTGTTTAATTTGATCCTGACTGAATGATTTATCTGCTTGTCTGATTTCCTGAGAACTCCCTAGACTTAGCGCCCTTAGTTAATTGCTTACAACAAATCCTACTACTGATTTATTTCTTGCTTGCTTTTTAGTTTCTAATCACATTTGCTTTCTCCTAGTTTAATCTTTTCTGTTCTAATTCTATCGTTGGCTAGAGTCCTCGTGGATTTGATCCCTAAGTACAACATTGATATTACTGTGCATTTGCAGTTAGTATAGGGTTAAAACTCTGAGACCTATCAAGTTTTTGGCGCCGTTGCCGGGGACTCTTTGAGTCCTCGATAGATTTGAACTTAAGGTTTTTACTAGAATTTTTATTTTTTTTGTTTTAGTTACTGATTCTTCTGTTTCTTTCTCTGTCGCAGGTTTGATTTTCGCATAGCATCGATCATTGCATCTTTTTGTGTCGATCGTTACTAGGCGATTGGAGTTGAATCGATCGTTGCACTGTTAGCATCGATCGTTGCTTGGCGATTACAAACGGTTTATGCAGACGCATGATACTAGAAGTAATCCGAACACTAACCTCGTTAATCTCCAACTTGAAGAGCTTGCTAGACTAGAGAGGACCAACAGAAGAGTTCAAAGAGCAAGGATGGTTGTACAATGTGCGATTATAATGCCTGATGCTCAAGGTGTCCTGAGAGACCCACAAAACAATCCGTACAATGCTGTTGGGCAACGGATTGACGCTGAAGGGAATGTTATCCCTGATCCTATAGAGCCTGAGCAGAACCAAGGTCAAGGACAGGCCCAAGGTAGACAGATGATTGTCCATGAGAGGACTTTGGCTGACTATAACCGTCCGGATGAGTTTCATGCTAACCGGTCAACTCTTGTGCCTCCTGGTTTTGATAGGAATGATTTCGAGATCAAAACCATCTACTACTCTCTTCTGAGGCAGAATGCCTTCCATGGTTATCCTAATGAGCAACCGATGGATCACATAGATGAGTTTGAGGACATATTCACAGGGATGAAGTATGATGGAGTGAACTATGACTATCTGTTTCTCAAACTTTTCCCCTACTCTCTGGCTGGAGATGCTGTTGCCTGGCTGAAACAGCTTCCACCTGGGAAGTTTGTTACATGGGATGCTCTGAAGAGTTAGTTTCTGAGACACTTCTATGATGATGCTCGCTCTGATCAGTCAAGACAAGATATTCTTACTTTCTCTCAAGGTCCGACAGAGCCTCTTAAGACTGCATGGATGAGGTTTAAGAAGTACCAACGTGACTGCCCGCATCATGGATTCAATGAGGTAACATTGCTAGGTATCTTCTTTAGAGGCATAGATCTCCTATACCAGAGTGCGTTGGATAATTCCAGCAATGCGAATTTCAACACTAGGACTCCTGAGCAAGCTAAGCAGTTGATAGATAACGCAGTAATAGTTGCAAGACTACTGATGAGAGAAGGAAGAAGTCTGGTGGAAAGGTAGAGAACCTGGAGATTGCTGATATTAGGAGTAAGCTAGACACAGTTTGTAATCTTCTAGCTGAGAAGAAGGCTGTACATTTTGCCCTAAGATGTTGAGGTGATCAATGCTGAAGAAGATGGGCAGGAAGAGGATGTGAAATACATCGGAGGATCTGGTTTCCAAGGTAACAGGTTTGGTAATCAGCAAGGTAATAGATTTTTCAGTGGTCAGAAGAGTGCTTTCACAAGCAATCAAAACTCTTCTGGCTTTGGACAAAATGCTGGTTTTCAGAAACCTTTCCAACAAGGTAATCAGAGGACATATGGATCTTCCTCTTACCAAGCACCTCCTATAGCTACTACTCATGAGAGTAAGATGGAGAGTATGATGGAGCAGCTGCTGAAAGGTCAAACTAAGAATGTTATAGACCTCGACAACAAGATAGGTGATGTATATGAAGTGCTGAATGGTAAGTTTGAATCTTTGAGCACACATATGAAGGAGCTTGATGCTAAGGTTGCAAGGAGTGTTGGATATGTTCAGAGGCCAGATTGATCTCTTCTGGGACGAACTGATTCCAATCCTAAGTATCAGTGCAATGTAGTGACATTGCGAAGTGGTAAAGAGCTGTTTCATGCCCAGAAAAAGCAGTTAAGTGTCTAAGAAATCGTGGAGATTGAAGAATTGGAAGATGGGATCCGTGGAATTCGCAATGCGTCGATCGATGCACCTCAGCAACGGTCGATGCAAAGCGAAAACAAGGACGATGAACCGAAGCTCGACGCAGAAGTCGTAACACAATCACCCAGCAACGATCGAGGCAACTATAGCAACGATCGACGCAAGGCAACTGCAGAGAGTTCAAACGCAGATAAGCCGAAACAGTCGAGTGAAAGGGTCTAGAAGCCTAAGGTACCGTTTCCAAAGAACCCCAGGAAGGCTAAGAACGATAAACAGTATGCCAAATGCAAGGAGATCACTAAAAGGGTGAAGGTTGAAGTGCCTTTGATCGACTCTATGGAGACTACTCCTGTGATGAAGAGATGTCTCAAGGACTTACTTGATGGTAAATGGTCTAATGAGGAGTGTGCGATGATGATCACAGAGGTATGTAGTGCAGTGATTTAGGGCAGAATTCCTGAGAAGTTAAAAGATCCAGGAAGTTTTGTGTTGGATTGTGATATCTACATAGAAAGGTTTGAAAGGTCTCTATGTGATCTTGGTTCTAGTGTGAACCTTATGCCTCTCTCTGTTGCTAAGAGACTTGGGATGACTGACTTCCTACTTACTAGGATCTCACTGGTTTTAGCAGACAGAACAATCAGAATTCCTGAAGGAGTATTAGAGGATGTGCCTATAATGATTGGCCAATGTGTGATTCCTACTGATTTTATGGTTCTGCAGTATGGAGAGAAACCAAAGGATCCACTGATTTTGGGTAGGCCTTTCTTAGCTACTGCTGGTGCGATGATTGACTTCCAAAGAGGTAAAATAATTCTGAATGTGGGTGATCTGAAGATGAGTTTTGATATGGACAAACTGGTGAAGAGACCAACCATCGACGGACAGACATTCTATGTGGATACACTCAGTGATTTTGCTGCAGAATACTTTCACAAGTCACGTGCTGAGGATCCACTGGAGAGAGCTTTATTGAGCTCTATAATGGAGCTGGAACACCTACAAGACGAGCCCGCAATCTGCTATGCGAGGCTAATGGATTCTACTGAGCAAGTGATGAAGTTAGATGTAGCTGACGCGGCTTTGCATCGATCGACACAGCCTAAGCATCGATCGATGCAAGTCGACAGAGACTGGGCAGAGGAAAAAGCTCCGAAAATTGAGTTGAAACAACTTCCATCCGGGCTAAGGTACGCATTTCTTGGACCTAATTGAACTTATCCAGTGATTGTTAATGCTAGTTTGAACAACGAAGAGCTCACTTTACTGCTAAGCAAGCTGCGCAAGCATCGCAAAGCTCTTGGCTATTCTTTTGATGACATTTCAGGTATCTCTCCGGAGCTGTGCATGCATCAGATACATCTTGAGGACGAGTCTAAGACATCTGTTGAGCATCATAGGAGGCTTAATCCTAATCTATAGGAAGTGGTAAAGAAGGAAATCATGAAGCTTCTAGATGCTATGATTATATATCCAATTTCATATAGTGATTGGGTCAGTCCAGTCCATGTATTGCCTAAGAAGGGTGGAGTTACGGTTGTGAAAAATGAGAAGAATGAGCTGATCCCTACTAGAACTGTGACTGGACACCGGATGTGCATAGATTACAGGAAACTCAATGCTGCAACAAGGAAGTATTATTTCCTCTTACCCTTCATTGATCAGATGCTGGAGAGGTTAGCAAATCACCCTTACTATTGCTTCCTCGATGGATATTCAGGTTTCTTTCAGATTCCCATCCATCCAGAGGATCAGGGAAAGACCACCTTCACTTGTCCATATGGCACATTTGCTTACCGTAGGATGCCTTTTGGACTCTGCAATGCACCAGCCACTTTCCAGAGATGCATGATGTCCATATTCACTGATATGATTGAGGACTTTATGGAGGTGTTTATGGATGACTTCTCACTCTATGGGTCATCTTATAATGAGTGGTTGGATAATCTGTGCAAGGTACTAGCTAGATGCGAGGAGAATCACTTGGTTCTTAATTGGGAGAAGTGCCATTCCATGGTCAGATATGGCATTGTACTTGGACATAAAGTGTCTGAAGCAGGGATCGAAGTTGACCGCGCTAAGATTGAGGTAATGACCAGCCTTCAGGCACCTGATTCTGTGAAGTCTATAAGGAGTTTTCTTGGACATGCTGGTTTCTATAGGCGGTTCATCAAAGACTTCAGTCAGATTTCTAGGCCACTAACTGCTTTGTTATGTAAGGATACCAAATTTGAGTTCAATGCAGATTGTCAGACTGCATTTGAATAGATCAAGCAAGCATTAGTGAGTGGTCCTATAGTTCAGCCACCAGATTGGGATTTACCTTTTGAGGTTATGTGTGATGCAAGTGACTATGCTATAGGAGCTATTCTTGGGCAGAAGAAGGACAGAAAGCTTCATGATATCTATTATGCTAGTAGGACACTAGATGATGCGCAGAGAAACTATGCCACTACAGAGAAGGAATTGTTGGATGTTGTCTTTGCATTTGAGAAGTTCCGCTCCTATCTTGTTGGCTCCAAGGTGATTGTACACACTGATCATTCAGCCCTGAAGTATCTAATGCAGAAGAAAGATGCTAAGCCAAGATTGCTGAGATGGATTCTGTTGCTTCAGGAGTTTGACATTGAAGTGAAGGACAAGAAGAAAGTTGAGAATGGAGTTGCTGACCATCTTTTAAGGATGCTGGTTGAAGAAGACGTGCCCATTAATGATTACTTGCCTGAGGAGAATGTCAATATGATCGGGACAGTGTCTGAGATGGATTTAGACAGAAACTCAGAAAGCTGTTGGATTAATCGCATTGCATCGATCGATGCCACACCTGTGACGATCGATTCAAGTATCGAGGATGCGACGATTGATGCAACCTTATGCGACGATCGTTGCAATGCGGATACAGATCCAGAACCTTTAAAGGTTTGAATTGGGGACTATGATTTCGAAGTTGATGCTGTCACAACCACCGATCGGCCCTGGTATGCGGATATAGCTAATTACCTGGCTGCAGAGACTGAACCAGATGATCTGAAGGGTTATGCAAAGAAGAACTTCTTCATAGAGCTTAGACGATACTACTGGGATGAACCTTATCTCTACAAGCACTGTTCGGATGGTCTTTACAGGAGACGCGTTGCTGAATCAGAGATTCCAGATATCTTATTCCACTGCTATGGATCAGATTATGCTGGACATTTTGCCACTTTCAAGACTGTGTCTAAGATTCTGCAAGCAGGTTTCTGGTGGCCTACGATGTTTGCAGATGCTCATTCCTTCGTTTCTCAATGTGATGCCTGTCAAAGGAGAGGGAAAATCAGCAAGAGGCATGAGATGCCTCAGAATTTCATTTTTGAGGTTGAGGTTTTCGATTACTGGGGCATAGACTTTATGGGTCATTTTCCCTCATCCTATGGGAATAAGTTTATCCTGGTTGCTGTGGAATATGTATCTAAGTGGGTAGAAGCAATAGCTAGTCCAACCAATGATTCTTCGGTGGTTATTAAGCTGTTTAAGACCATCATATTCCCTAGATTTGGAGTACCTCGGATAGTAATTAGTGATGGAGGATCTCACTTTATTAATAAGGTCTTCGAGAAGCTGCTAAAGAAGCATGGAGTTCATCACCGAGTGGCTACTCCTTATCACCCTCAGACTAGTGGACATGTCAAGGTTTCTAACAGACAGATCAAGGAGATCTTAGAGAAGACAGTTGGGAAGACAAGAAAGGATTGGGAAGCAAATCTAGATGATGCATTAAGGGCTTACCGGACTGCATTTAAGACACCACTTGGGACTACTCCATTCAATCTGTTGTATGGAAAAGCATGTCATCTACCAATGGAGCTTGAGTACAAAGCAGCATGGGCTGTAAAGCAGATGAACTTTGATCTTAAATCTGCTGCAGAGAGGAGATTGGTGCAGCTTAATGAGTTGGATGAGATTAGGCATCATGCTTATGAGAACTCAAAGTTGTACAAAGAGAGGACTAAGGCTTATCATGACAAGAAGATTGTCTCTAGACAATTTGAGCTTAATGATCAGGTACTTTTGTATAACTCTCGTTTGCAATTGTTTCCAGGTAAGTTGAGATCAAGGTGGTCTGGTCCTTTCACAATCAAGGAGGTACGTCCCTATGGAGCTAAGAATTTAATGTCAATGGACAGAGAGTTAAGCATTATTGGGCTAAGGCTGAGATTCCAGAAGGTCAGATTTTGCCTCTGGATGTTGCACCATCTGTCTGATTTAGCTAATAGGTCAAGCTAATGACCTTAAACAAGCGGTGGATGGGAGGCAACCCACTGTTTTGATTTTGCTATTCATTTTTGGTGTTTTTGTTAAGATTTTACGTTTGTTTTGTTTATGGTGAGTTTTTGTCTGCAGGTCTCGGATATCACAGTACGTCGATCGACACAACTTTGTGTCGATCGTCACAACACGAGTAATCGCATTGCAGCGATCGTTGCGGTCCTGAGCAACGATCGACACATGATGAAAAATCGCCTAGCAACGGTCGATACATTTATGTAACGATCGATGCATGTGCGACAGAGGTAAAAATCAGACAGAACTCAACACATCCATAACATTTTTGCTTTCTTTTACCAACCCTTAGCTTAACACTATTGGGGACAGTGTGTTTCAAGTGTGGGGGAGGTGCTACTGACTTCTAGCTTTCTGTTTTCTTAGAGTCAGTCCGTTTTTCAAAAAAAAAAAAAATTGAGTCAAAATAAGTTTAAGTAAGAAACAGTGAATTTTTGAGAAGTTAACAACATCTTGCAGGAACTTAAGTAACCATTGGGATGAAGCTGCAAGATCTATCTATGACTATTAGAAAACCTAACACGGATCAGCCTACTGAGGACACCCATATTAATGCAGGTATTCAGAGGATCCTTTACTGACTTCAACTTGTAAACCTGACTTAATTCTCTCACCTAAGGGCTTGGTATATCTTGAGTCGGATTTCTTTGTTAGTTCTGACACAGCTTGTAAACCTGTCCAATTTGGTTACCTTCTCCCCTTCCATAAAGTAAAAAAAAAAAGAGTAATAAACTGAGGATGAGTTAGTAACTCCGAAGTGGTCTCTGGGAGTGGTAGCTACAATTATTATCTCCTGGGCATCCATGAAATGTGTCCAAAGTACACCCCTTAACGGGAAGAGCACTAATAAAAAAAAAAATGATACCCAATGCGAAAAAATCAGAATGCTAAGGAAGGGAAAAGAGAAGAAAGGAACCAAAAACAATTAGTATGGTGGTCTAGAGCTGACAAGGTAAGAATCCATGTGCCCTTTGATCGATAATCCTTAGGTGAGACCGCACTTAATATTTTTAAGAAGTCAGTGAGGTGAACTTGAATGGCTTGGATTGATTGTGGAGTTTACTTAGGACAGTTGCTAAGTGTGGGGGAAGTACATGTTGGTCTTGATATCTTGCAGTTGATTCTTTCAGTGGTTTACTAAGGGGAATCTGAGTGTTGTTGCTTCTAGGACAAAAAGAGTTTCTGAAAGTTTTCAAACCTCTTCACCATATTTTATTTCTCTGTTTTCCTTGAGGGCAAGCAAAGCTAAGTGTAGGGGAGTTGATATATCATGGTTTTTACCGGTTTTATGCCATGATATATGTATGTTTTAGAGTCTTTTTGTGTTTCTTTAGAGTCTTTTACAGGTTTTATTAGGTACACGCACGTTTGGAGTGGATTTGGAGATTATGGAGCTATTTGGAGCATTTTGGAGTTTTGACCCGAGAGTTTGTGCTCACTGTCCGAAACAGAGGAGTGTGTCGGTCGACGCACATCAGCATCAATCGATGCACAGCGCGTTGAGCCAGACTCGCGAGAGTTAATGAAGAATGATGATATTGCAAAGTTGCCCAGAAGTTCCAGATATTTACACAGAAGCCCCAAGACGTGATTTAGATATTTAATTAGGTTTTTGAGTTTTGTTTTGGATACGTTATCATACTTTAGAGCAGAGAGTTTTTAGAGCTATTTGGGGCTGATCTGAGCCTGTATTACACCTTATTTTGGAGAAGATTTCGAACCCCTTTACTTGTTTAATCTCTTTTATGATATCTATTAATTCATTGATCATGTTTACATTATCTATGTCTGAGTAGATTCATAGTTAGGTTTAGGGATTCTCAATAGGGATTTTATGACTTGCTAGATATAATTAATTCAGTTAAGGATTCATATCAATAGATGTTCTTCAATCTAAATTGTGTTTAATGCTAGTTCTAACTTGAACACTTAGAATCTAGATCTTAGGTTGCTAGGTTGACACGAAAGTGTGGTTTAGAATATGAACTATTTAGCTTGAGCAATATAATTACTCGCAAAGAAATTTGGTTTAATTAGATTGTGAACATATCGAACTTGATCATTAAAGCTGGTTTAATCTGTTAGGAATTAGAAAGACATTTGGATTTCTGCAATTAGGCTTAGAGAATTCTCTCAACGAAAGTTGGTTAATTCTATATCTGTGTTTTGGGTTCTAGAACCGTGTTTAATTTGATCATGACTGAATGATTTTTCTGCTTGTCTGATTTCCTGAGAACTCCCTAGACTTAGCGCCCTTAGTTAATTGCTTACAACAAATCCTTCTACTGATTTATTTTCTGGGGGAATTGCTAAAAATGCCCCTTAAATTGGTTTTAAATAAAAGTGTACCCCTCAATTTGAATCAAATGTAAAACATGTTTTCCTTCCTAGGTAAATTACTGCGAAGCCCTTATGACCAAACAAAAAAACAGAAACCGCAATTACCATTATAACCTTCGCATGTGTCAGACTCTATAGAGGTCTGATTAATTAGACTCTAATAAAAGTCTAACTGACTTTATCAGACTTCTCTTAGAAGTTTGATACAGAATAAATTTGTAAATTTAAATTTTAAAATTATAAAAAAATATTTTGTCAAAAAGTTTATATACAAAAATTAAATATATATAATTTAATAGTATATAAATTAAAATTTGATAAATTGAGTCAAACTAAACAATATGTAAGGTAAAGTAAGTTCTAAACCTCAAAACATGTTTTGTAATGGAACATTTACATACAAGTTACATATAACTTTAGGGTTAGATTCATGGTTTACCAAATTAACATTTAAAATTTAAAATGTGCACATATGTGTTATAATATTCATATATTTAACAAATTTTATGTTTCCTAGTTGTTTTGCTTAAATATTTTTACTTATAAGTAATAAATATTAGATTTAGGGTTTACCAGACTTCATGGCGAAGTCTGAATTTTGAGGTTTCTCAGACTTACAAGAGAAGTCTGAGACGAATTTAAGTTAAAAATTTAAATTTAAAAAGTTATAAAAATAATTTGATATACTTTTTGATACATAAATTAAGCATAAGAATTTTTTATATATATAAATTAAAATTATATAAACTTTGATCAAATTTAAGCATTGAAGATATATTTTGTTCAAAACACCATGTAGTTTGGTCAATGTTTCACATAAGAAGTTGAATATCATGTTTTTATTTGTAGGGTTAGATTGAAAGTTTGTGAATTTTCATTTATATTGTTACATTTACATATAGTGGTTAGTTTGTGACTATGTTTAACGAGTTTGATGTTTATTATAAGTTTCTATATAAAATGATGGTATTTAAATACTAATTATTAGATTTAGGGTTTCTCAGACTTCTAGATAAATCTAGTTCAAGTATTTAGACTTCCATGAAGTCTTATTTCAAACTGCATATGAAGTCTGAAATTTGAAAGTTTTTAAAAAAATTCACGCGAAAACTTTTTAAAAAGGCGGAAAATTTTTCCGCTCACAGAAGTTCCTTCTAAGACTGCATATGAAGTCTGATACAAAATATTTTAAAATTTTTAATTATTAAAAATCTAGCGGGAAAATTTCCCTCCAATTTCTCTCCACTTATCTAAACCTAATCTTGTACACATATAACACCAAAAAATAAAATCTTCACATTCTTCCCTCTCTTACAACCTCTCTCTCTCTCTCTCTCTCTCTCTCTCTCTCTCTCTCTCTCTCTCTCTCTCTCTCTCTCTCTCTCTCTCTCTCTCTCTCTCTCTCTCTCTCTCTCTCTCTCTCTCTCTCTCTCTCTCTCTCTCTCTCTCTCTCTCTCTCTCTCTCTCTCTCTCTCTCTCTCTCTCTCTCTCTCTCTCTCTCTCTCTCTCTCTCTCTTTTGTAAAACCTCTCTCAAATTTTTCATGCAAAAAGGTTCTCAAGCTTATTGTGTCATATGAGTTCTTATGTATTTGATTCATAGTTGATTCTCTTTGAGCTGCGAAATAGGTAAGTGAATTTGTTCTTTTTAGTGTTTTCAAAAGTTTTTTAACTGAAATAATTGAGACTTTTGACATAGACTTTTGATTATACAATTTCATTTGCTCAAACAATCCTTCATTATCCATTTTTGAGACTTATTCGCTAACTAATGCAAGAGCTATGTGTTTTTACTTTTTCAGGTGCTTGGTTTAAGATTGAGCCAGCTGACTCTCCAAGGAGGCTGAAGTTGGGACTTCTTATGATGCTAATGGCTCAAAAATTTTGAGTGTAGTACGAGGAACACGAAGTCTGAGAGTCTAATACCAGACTACAACCAAAGTCTGAGAGTTTCTCAAACTTCCAGGTAAGTCTCGTTCAAGTATTTAGACTGCGTATGAAGTCTGAAATTTGCAAGTCTTTAAAAAATTTCACGCGAAAACTTTTTAAAAAGGCGGGAAATTTTCCCTCTCACTGAAGTTCCTTCTCAGACTGCATATGAAGTCTGATACCAGATATTTTACAATTTTTAATTCTTAAAAATCTGGTGGGAAAAGTTCTCTCCAATTTATCTCCATTTATCTAAACCTAATCTTGTAAACACATATAACAACAAAAAAAAACTTCACATTTCAATCTCTTACAACCTCTCTTTCTCTCTCTTTTGTAAAACCTCTTTCAAATGTCTCAACCAAAAAGGTTATAAAAGGTATTCTCTTGGAGACTTGTTTGCTAACTAATGCAAGAGCTCTGTGTTCAAGCTTTTTCAGGTGCTTGGTTTAAGGTTGAGTGATAGGTCGTAAGTTTTATCCCTATTCTACTGCAAGTGCACAGTTAATGCAATCGTAGTATATAAGGTATCGAATCCCACAAGGGTCACACAATAGATTATTAGTAGTTCAGATTTAATTAAGCGAAGCAGGTGTGAAAACAGTAAACGAAATAGCAAGCAAATCAAGTGAGTTTGTAAACAGGAAGGGGAAGCGTTAGGTTTCAGGAGTTCTCAGGAAATCAGGAACGCAAGCAATCAATCTATCAGGATCTAATCAATAACTGTTCTAGAACTCAAAACACAGATATAGAATTAACCAAATTCCTTTGCGATAATTCTCTAAGTCTAAGTGCAGCAAACCAAACTTTCGTTTGCGAGAACTAACAGATTAAACCAGTTTTAATTCCAAGTTTGATATGTTCACAATTATCCTAAACCAAACTTCCGTTTGCGAGAAGTTTAATTGCTTATCTAGGTTCTTTCTAGTTAAATTAACCAACTTCCGCTGCATTAATCAACCTAACATCATAATTCTGATTAGCTACTTCAGATTAAGCATTAAGAACAACCTAAACAAAGAACTAGCAGATATGAATCCCTACAAATTAATTTAAACTATAGTTCCATGAAATCCCTAATGAGAATCCTTCAACCTAACAGGTAAACTACTCAGACATGTTCATTGAGACAGAAAATATCATAAGTAGAAAACCAAATATCATATAATCAAATAAGAACTGGGGTTCAAAATCAAGTCTCTTTCGAGATCAGGATCAGCCCCTCAACTCTCTCTGAGTAAAACTTATCGTAAGAAAAGCTTAGCCTAACAGGTGGCTGTTAAACCTATTTATAATCCTAAAACACGTTTTGGGTTACTTTGCAAATATCAGGAACTTATGGGCAAAACTACAATTTCATTATTCTTCATTAAACCGTTGTTTGGCCCATCTCGCATGTGCAACGATCGATACCATAAGTGTGTCGATCGTTGCGGCTCTGGAATATTGACAGTGGATTCTATCTCTCGGCCAAATACTCTAATTAGCTCCAGAAAGTGCCATAATCACCAAATATGCTCCAAATGTGCTTGTACCTATTAAATACCTGAAAAGACTCTAAAACATGGTAAAAAACTCGATAAATAACACATATACCATGGTTAAAAACCCTAAAATCCATGGTATATCAACTCCCCCACACTTAGCCTTTGCTTGTCCTCAAGCAAGTAAAGAACTAAATGTAGTCAAAAGGTTTGAAAACTCAGAAACTCATTTCGTCCTAGGAGCTTTCACAATCACACTCACTTAGTAAGCCACTGAAAACTTTCCTATAGAACTCAAGACCACAATGTACTTCCCCCACACTTAGCAACTGTCCCAAGTAAACTCCACAATCAAGTTAGGACATCCAAGTTCACCACACCAGTCTCTGTATACAATTAGGTGCGGTCTCACAGAGGGAGTATCGAATCAAAGGACACATGGACTCAACCTATTCAGTATCTGACCACCAAACTGTCTGTTTCTGGTTTCTTTCTTTTCTCTTTCTTCCTTAGCAACTGATTTTTCCCATTTGGGTATCATTTTATTTTTTCTATCAGTGCTCTTCCCGCATTGGGATGTACTTTGGACCTTTCCATGGATGCACAGGAGATAATAGGGGTCTCTACCACTCCCGCGACCACTTCGAAGCTATTAGTTGGTTCTTTTCCATAGGTACACAGGAGGTAATAGGGGTCTCTACCACTCCCGTGACTACTTCGAAGTTCCTAGCTTATCCTCAGATTTTATAACTCTTTTTTTTTTATTCTCAAGGAAGGGGAAAATCAGAAACCATATTTTGGAACAGGATCATAGGCTGTGCCAAACACATCAAAGGAATCCGATCCAAATATTACCAAGCCCCTAAGTGAGAAATTAAGGTCAAGATTAAAGTGAGACTAGTAGTGGATCCTCTGAATACCTGGTTAGATATGGGTGTCCTTGGTAAACTGATCTATTTGGGGTTTTTTTAACAGTCATAGAGGCTCTACAAGTCTGTCCAATGGTCACTTAGTTCCTGTTCAAGCGAAAATTTTCCTCGAAAAATCATTGTTTCATACAATTTTTGACTCAATAAAACAAAATTTTTTGAAAAATGGACTGACTCTTAAGAAAACAGAAAGAGAGATGTCAGTAGCACCTCCCCCACACTTAAGACACACTGTCCTCAGTAGTGTCAAGCGAAGGATCGGTAAAAATAAATAAAAATTGTTAATGGTTTGTTTGAGTTCTGTCGTATTTTACCTCTGTCGCTCAAGCACCGATCGTTGCACTAAGTGCATCGATAGTTGCTATGCGAATTTTCGTCGGATGTCGATCGTTGCTCATGACTGCAACGATCGCTGCAATGCGTATATCAGATCAGTCAGCAAGTTAGCAGGTTAGTCCATTGGAATCTATCAAATTTCGAATCCTGCAAGCTGGAAACACTGAAAACAGAGTAAAATCGAAGCAAATAGTGTAGCATATCAAACATATCATCCAAAAACAACAACATCCTAAAAATCAAAAGGAAAAAGTGCAAAGAAAATAAGAAAAAGATAAAAGAGTACATAACCGAATGTCTGAAAATGGAGATCAATCTCACTCGCTCTCATCATCTATCCCACCATACTGCTCATCGTCATTGGCTGCCTCAGCTAAGCGATCAGTACCACTCGAGGAAGTAGGAGTCGGAGATCGTCGTCTGCGTCGAGAAGGTCCTGGAACGGGCTGGTGAACCTGTGGTTGTCTCCTGCAAGTGCAGCCTCGCATCCACTCCCAGATGGTCTTCCATACCCCATCACTACGCTCTCTCCACTCAGCCTCAGACATATCACCGTAGGGCACTGTAATCTCAGGATAAGGGCCGATATCAGCAGCAGGCGCAGGTGTAGAGGAAGATGAAGCTCTCGTAGAAGGCTCTCCCAGCGGATGAGCCATAGTAGGCACTGCGCGTCGAGCTCAGGCAGGAGGGCGGAAACTCAAAGCATCAATCGTATCAGTCTGAGTCAACCTAGCAGCAGGAAGATCAATGCCATACTGTATATCCTCAGGGTCGAAGTAAACCCATACTCGCCCCTCCTTCAGCCACCTAGCACTCTGCAAGTGACTGAGATCCAGGAACTCTCTCTCAGTGATGCACTTTGTATCCTCCATAGGGATCCTGCAGTGTCTGAAAATAGGAGTAAGAAGACTCCCTATTGTCTCTTTGCGCACGCCATCATATGGCTTCTTCTGCAGCTCGCAAAGATGATGGGCAAATACAGCTCCCAGGTTGACTTTCCCAGATGGGTCTCTCACATCGGTACCCCTGAACTGCTCCCTCAGTCCTCTGAATAGTATCTCCAACTCATTCTTACGCATCTTGTTGGCCTCATGCTTGCACAATAGAGTGCGTCCCAAGATACGCAAGACATACCTGAGAGCTGGATGCCTAACTTGAATCACAGGTGTAGTCCGTGAGTGATACCGTCCACCACCAATGTACTCCCAGAACTGCCGAGCCTCTGCTGGTTCCCATGGAAGGGACATATCGGTGCGTGGCTGCGTAGTGCTAAACCCATAGATCCTACAAATATCAGGAAGGGGTACTCGATACCTGGCGCCAAGATACATGAAAGTAAAAGTGCCTCCTTGAGCATTCCTGCTGTCCGGGTTTGGGTAGACAACCCTGCATGTGGCAAGCAACTGTCTCACCAGCTCTGGGTATAGATCGTAAGGCTGCATTGGCATTGTCCCCAGACCAATGCCTCTGCACAGCTCCATAACCTGCTTGTCTATGCCGAGACCATGACAGGTCGAGTAATCTGCAAACTTGGTTGGCGCTAACTCCATGCCACACCAACCGTTATACAGCAGTGTATCGTACTCGTCCCAGTACTCGTGTAGCGGCCTCTCTGTGAAATCTGTCGTAGTGAGCAGATTCTTAATAGGCATACCCCAGTTGCGGTCAGTCCGAATCCGAAGATTCTCTGCCCTTGGCCATGGTGCTCCAATGGTTGCATGAACCAACTGATATGGCTCTGGAGGATCAGAATCTCTGTGTAGCCATTCCGGTGGTGGAATTGTTGGGATAGTGTCCTGAAATCACACCTGTACTCACTCATGTGATAGTTGTGTGTCGAGATCTGACATTCGTATAATACTGGGCGTTTGCAATGCTTTGCTAGAAGCCTCTTGCAATCTGTAGGTCGTGGACTTACTGCCAGTATTATATGATCCTATAGGGTCACACACCTAAGCGAACTGGAAGCTACGACATGGGAATGATCATTGTGGCAATGATCATGTTATGTGTATTGAAATACACATAAGAATCGATATAAAGGTGTTGTGTCGATCGACACAGCTTGTGTGTCGGTCGACACAGTTCGGATTTTCCGAACAGGCTTTTCGGGTTATGGCTTAATTGAGTCTGGCCCGTTAAGCACGTTTAGGTCGAATAAAAACGTGTTTAATTCGACCTAAACAAGACAGCCGTCCAGTTTTCTTGACAGAAACACTAGACACACCAGAACCTTTCGATCCCCATTGATCCGGCACTAGCATCCCGTTTCCAGCGAGCGTGCGTGTGTATCTGGTAGAGGCAAAGCGTTGTGTTTCTCCACTGATCTCGTTCACCATCTCTTCCGCTGCCAAAAGGTAAGAACGAGGTTGGTTCTAAATTTCAATATAACAAACCCTAGATCCATCGGGATCCAACAGTGGTATCAGAGTATGCTTAGGGTTTAGCTATTGAAACTGGTAATATAAAATCGAAACTTGATGTTGTTGATCTGTATATTGCTTGCTAAATCGTGTTTTCATAGAATAATTCTCGGTTTTGTTCCTGTTGAAAAGACGAAGAATTGATGAAAACGCACTGTGTCGATCGACACAAAGCGTGTGTCGGTCGACACGCCGCGGCGCAAAATATAAAATTTAGGGTTTATCGCACAGTATCGATCGACACAAAGCGTGTGTCGGTCGATACAAAGCGAAAATCCGTAAATGATTCTAGGGTTTCGATCTGAGATCGAGTACCCGTAATCATGTTGCGTCGATCGATACACTGGGTGTGTCGGTCGACACAGGCAATGCGATCAGATAGATCGGTTCAATTGGATTGGACCGGTTATCTAGCTCGGTTAATTTTATTAACCAAATTGATTCTGGTTTGGTCATATCGATCGACACACAGTGTGTGACCATCGACATGGACCATTAAACCGAACTGGTTCAATTGAATTGAATCGGTTAAGTAAATTCGATCCGGTTTGACCGGTTATCGAAGTACGGTTTAAATAAAGTTGCATCGATCGATACCAATAGTTGGCGTCGATCGACACAACGTCCGCGGACTTGTTGGTTTGACCACAAATTTGCATAAACCAGAATAATCTAATCCTAAAAGTTTTAGATGAATCTAAACTTAATAAAACGAAATGTTTTAATTAAAAGTTATTATTTTTTTGATATATATAGTGAATATAAATTAAGATAAGATTAGTTCTTTCCCTCAACTAAATATCAAGTGATCTTGATGTCTTGCCCGATCTTGTCTACTGTCAAAAACTCATAATGTTGTTGGGTATCCTTGGATTCCTTGGTATCCACAGAAAAATGAGTAAGGCAGGTGGTCAGTGACAGACTTGCAGTGCAACTGTCAGTGATCACAAGACAGATAAAAGATTGGTTATACTTGACTGGGCTGTCAGAAGTTCTGGGCCCAGAGACATCAGAGTGGATTGGACATAGTTTGTCTTATTCACGACCAAGAGTTGTACTGAGTACAATTAGCAATGATTTGCTTACCTAGATAACTAAAGCTTGAGTAACGGCGAGTCGCCCACTCGAATTTTAGTAATCTGAGGATCTTGGATCATTGTATTCATATGAGGAAACATAGTTTGAATACAATGCGAGTTTTCTTATTAGATAGGAATTCTCATTCCTTGTGCTTTATAACTAAAATCTACCTTTTGTTTGAATTACAGCTATGTCTGTCTCAAATCACATCAACACTTTCTCACTAAGATCCGTCTTTGAGAAGGACAAGCTAAATGGATCTAATTTCTTGGAATGGTATCGGAACCTGAGAATAGTTCTCAGGCAAGAGAACAAGGAATATGTCCTTGAAAGAGTTCTCACCGAGAGGCCACGTTCCAATGCTCCGCAGACAGAAAAGAATGCTTGGGATAAGCATTCAGCGGATGTCAAAGATGTTAATTGTCTAATGCTGGTGACTATGAACTCTGAGCTGCAGAAGCAATATGAGAACGTGTTGTCACCCATTGAGATGATTAACAGCCTGAAAGATTTGTTTCAGGAGCAAGCTCGCACAGAGAGATACCAGACGGTTAAATCTCTCATGGATTGCAAGCTGGCTAAGGACAGTCCAGTAAGTCCTCATGTCCTTAAAATGATGGGTTACATTGATAACCTGGGGAAACTGGACTGTGCCATTAGCCAGGAGCTAGCCACTGACATGATTCTGCAGTCATTGCCGTCGTGTTTTGATCAGTTCATTATGAACTACAACATGCAAAACATGACTAAGACATTGACTGAGTTGCACGGTATGCTGAAGACAGCAGAACCAAATCTCAAGAAGGCCACTCCCAGTGTCCTGATGGTACAAGGGAATAAGAGGTTTAAGAAACCTAAGAAGGGTAAGGGTAAGGCCCAGGTTGTCCAGGCTGAAAGTCAGGACAAGCCCAAGCCGAAACCCAAATCCGGGCCTTCTCCTGAGGATAAGTGCAACTACTGCAAGCAGTTGGGGCATTGGAAGAAAGACTGCAATAAGTTCATGGAAGATTACAAGAAGCTGAAAAAGACGTATGACGCGTCTGATTCATGTATTTATGTTATCGAACTTGGTGTTATATCTTCTCGTTCTACTTCGTGGGTATTGGATACCGGCTGCGGTGCTCATATTTGTACTGATGTGCAGGCACTAAGAAACAGTAGGACGCTGAAGAAAGGACAAGTAGAGCTACGAGTCGGGAATGGAGCTAAGGTTGCTGCACTGGCCGTAGGCACCTACGAGTTGTCTTTACCTTCGGGCATGGTTTTAATTTTGAATAATTGCTACTATGTACCTGCGATTAGCAGAAACATAATTTCAGTTTCCGTTTTGGATTTGGAAGGTTTTGATTTTGCTGTTAAGAATAAAGTTTGTTCTTTTAATCGTGATGGTAATTATTATGGTAGCGCCCCATTAGATAATGGGTTATATGTATTAAATCAAGAAATGCCTGTCTTTAACATAAATACAAAGAGGTTTAAGTCCAATGACGAAAACCCGACTTTCTTATGGCATTGTCGTTTGGGCCATATTAATGAGAAACGCATCCAGAGGCTCCATCGAAATGGACTTCTGGGCTCATTTGATTTTGAATCTTGTGAGAAGTGCGAGTCTTGTTTGGTGGGCAAAATGGCTAGAGCCCCTTTCAACAAACCAAATGAAAGGGCCAGTGATTTATTGGGCCTTGTCCATACTGATGTATGTGGGCCAATGAGTACTGCTGCCAGAGGAAACTTTAAGTACTTCATTACCTTTACTGATGATTTCAGTAGGTATGGCTATGTCTATTTGATGAGACACAAGTCAGAATCCTTTGATAGATTCAAGGAATTCAAGAATGAAGTACAGAACCAACTTGGCAAAAGTATCAAAATTCTGCGATCGGATCGCGGAGGAGAATACTTAAGCCAAGAGTTCAGCGACTATCTGAGCGAGTGTGGAATTGTTTCACAACTCACTCCTCCTGGAACACCTCAATGGAATGGAGTGTCAGAGAGGAGAAATCGAACCTTATTGGATATGGTTCGGTCTATGATGAGTCATTCTAATCTTCCATTATCCTTTTGGGGATACGCTCTAGAAACGTCTGCGTTTACACTAAATAGGGTGCCATCTAAGTCAGTGGAAAAGACACCACATGAACTTTGGACTGGGAATGTTCCTAGTCTGTCTTTCCTAAGGATTTGGGGTTGCGAAGCTTATGTCAAACGTTTAATCTCTGAAAAGCTTGCACCCAAATCAGATAAATGCTATTTCGTTGGTTATCCTAGGGAAACCAAGGCATACTACTTTTACAACCAATCTGAGAACAAAGTATTTGTTGCTCGGGACTGTTCTTTTCTTGAGAGGGAGTTTCTCTCTAAGAAAAACAGTGGGAGTAAAGTACATCTTGAAGAAATTCAAGATGCACAGGAAACTGCTCAACCTATTGAGGAAGAGCAGCAGTTGGATCCACAAAGTTCTGTGGAACCGGCGCCTGTGGAGCCTGAAGTTCGCAGATCCGGAAGGATCCGTCACGAACCCGAGAGATACTATGGATTTCTCGTAACCGATTCAAATGATCTGATGATCATTAATAGTGACGAACCAGCGACCTTCACGGAAGCTATGATGGGCCCGAACTCCGAAAAGTGGCTTGGAGCCTCTAAATCCGAAATGACATCCATGTCAGAAAACCAAGTATGGTCCTTGGTCGATTTACCTAGTGGTGTAAAAGCCATTGAGTGTAAATGGATCTTCAAGAAGAAGATTGACGTGGATGGCAATGTACAGATTTACAAAGCGAGATTGGTGGCTAAAGGTTTCAAACAAATTCATGGTATTGACTATGATGAAACCTATTCCCCAGTAGCTATGCTTAAATCTATTCGGATTCTTCTAGAGATTGCTGCTCATTATGATTATGAGATTTGGCAGATGGATGTCAAAACCGCATTCCTGAATGGTATTCTGGAAGAGGATGTGTACATGACACAGCCTGAAGGTTTTGTCGATCCTAAAAACGCTGGGAAGGTATGCAAGCTTCATAAATCCATTTATGGATTGAAGCAAGCATCACGGAGTTGGAATCTTCGTTTTGATGAAGCAGTAAAACAATTCGGTTTCATCAAGAACGAAGAGGAAGCATGTGTATACAAGAAAACTAGTGGGAGCAAAATTGCATTTCTTGTACTGTATGTCGATGACATACTCCTCCTCGGTAATGACGTTCCGTTGCTTCAGTCTATCAAGACTTGGCTTGGAAGTTGTTTTTCCATGAAAGACATGGGAGAAGCCGCGTACATTCTTGGAATCAGAATCTACAGAGATAGAACCAACAAGCTGATTGGATTGTGCCAGGACACTTATATTGATAAGGTGTTGCACAGATTCAGGATGCAAGATTCCAAGAAGGGCTTCATACCAATGTCTCATGGCATGAGTCTCAGAAAGAAGCAGTGTCCGGCGACATCTGCTGAGCGAGAACGCATGAATAGAATACCTTATGCTTCTGCCATAGGATCTATTATGTATGCCATGCTCTGTACTCGTCCAGATGTAGCTTACGCGTTAAGCATGACGAGTAGATACCAATCTGATCCAGGTGAAGTTCACTGGACAGCTGTCAAGAATATTCTCAAGTATTTGAGACATACTAAGGATAAATTCCTTGTGTATGGAGGAAGTGATGAGCTTGTGGTGAATGGATTCACCGATGCGAGTTTTCAGACAGACAGAGACGATTTCCGATCACAGTCTGGATATGTCTTCTGTCTAAATGGCGGTGCGGTGAGCTGGAAGAACTCTAAGCAGAATACCGTAGCTGACTCCACAACGGAAGCTGAATATGTTGCTGCTTCATAAGCGGCAAAGGAAGCTGTTTGGATCAAGAAGTTCATGACTGAACTTGGTGTGGTTCCTAGTATCTTGGAGCAAGTGGCATTGTTCTGCGATAACAATGGAGCCATTGCTCAGGAGAAAGAACCCAGGTCACACCAGAAGTCCAAACACGTTGAGAGAAAATATCATCTGATTCGTGATATTGTCAATAGAGGTGATGTGAAGATCAGCCGAGTTCCGACAAATGAGAATGTCGCTGATCCTCTGACCAAGTCACTCCCAAGGCCTAAGCATGAGAGTCATTCGACTGCTGTAGGCATTAGAGATCTTAAGATGTAATCTTGATTCTAGTGGGAGTTTTGGATTTTGTTTTAGTTATAATAAGACGCTATTGTAAACATTCTTTTAGAAGTGTTTAATGAAATTTGATTTCAGCATTATTTATTGTGATCTAAATAATGGTCCCAAAATAAGTTTATGACATATTATAGGTCATCAAGTTGAGTACTTGATCATGAAACCCTATAAGTTAATAAATTATTTTGTCCCTAGTCAAGGTTGTAGAATCGGGACACTGACAACCGTTAGAGACTAGATTGTGAGGTGACTGTTGGCTAAGTTTCATGGAGCCAATGATATGATTATCGCAGTCAGTCACATAGATATATGTCAGTGGACATATGATCGGACATGACCCGCTAATAAGAAGTCTACAAGATAGTAATATCTGTGTTATAAGAGGTTCTCATTACGACTATAGAGTATAGTCCTAAGACCTGAGTTCATCATGCTTTCTTGCATATGAATTGGTACATTTTGACTTTGTCAAACGTCGATCCGTAACTGGCGGCTATAACGACACTGTTCAAGTTTATCATGAAGTGTGCGTTAAAACAGGGATGGAACAAGATGGAATTTGTCCCTCCTGAAAAACGGGAGATAAATATCTCAGGGCCTATCGAAGATTGAATACTGAGAGAATGTGTGGCCGCACTCAAACGAACTGTAGTTCAGTTGTTTGTAATGTTCAGTATGAGATCAGGAGTTCGATAAACACGATGTTGGCTTAATAAGGATGACACAAATCTTGCCTTATGCCAAATCGAGATATAGAGACAAAAGGATTATAGGAATTGATGATTCCAGTACAAGTGGGAGATTGTTGGGATAGTGTCCTGAAATCACACCTGTACTCACTCCTGTGATAGTTGTGTGTCGAGATCTGACATTCGTATAATACTGGGCGTTTGCAATGCTTTGCTAGAAGCCTCTTGCAATCTGTAGGTCGTGGACTTACTGCCAGTATTATATGATCCTATAGGGTCACACACCTAAGCGAACTGGAAGCTACGACATGGGAATGATCATTGTGGCAATGATCATGTTATGTGTATTGAAATACACATAAGAATCGATATAAAGGTGTTGTGTCGATCGACACAGCTTGTGTGTCGGTCGACACAGTTCAGATTTTCCGAACAGGCTTTTCGGGTTATGGCTTAATTGAGTCTGGCCCGTTAAGCACGTTTAGGTCGAATAAAAACGTGTTTAATTCGACCTAAACAAGACAGCCGTCCAGTTTTCTTGACAGAAACACTAGACACACCAGAACCTTTCGATCCCCATTGATCCGGCACTAGCATCCCGTTTCCAGCGAGCGTGCGTGTGTATCTGGTAGAGGCAAAGCGTTGCGTTGCTCCACTGATCTCGTTCACCATCTCTTCCGCTGCCAAAAGGTAAGAACGAGGTTGGTTCTAAATTTCAATATAACAAACCCTAGATCCATCGGGATCCAACAGGAATGTACTGTCATGAGGCGCTTGCGGCGGTTGCTCTGCGCTTGCGGGGTTGATTTTGAGTTGCCATCTGCAAAATAGAAATTTAACAAATCAGTCACGGCAAACTCTCTGTGAAATAGTCGTGCAACGACCGTTGCACTAAGGCAGCGATCGTTGCAAGGCGATTTCGTATAATCGAACATTTCCCCAAAATCGCAGTGCAACGATCGGTGCAAGGCGATTTTAGCCGCAATCAACATTCAACAAAATCGTTCTAAATTCGTGCTATCAACCACAAAATCGACAACAATCCATCACTAAACAACCTAAATCATATTCATTTTAGCTTGCATTCATCAATCTCAATCCCAAATTCCCAATTTCTAAAACCCTAATAGTTGAATCCGAAAATCACAAAATAGAAGTACATTACCTTGAATTCGTGAGAAATGGGTTGGAGAAATAGATTGGGGGTGTAAAAATGAGAGAATAGTGCTTGGAAACAAGAAATTTGATGAAGAAATGATAGTTTAAGTGTGGTGAGGCTCTCGGTGTATCGGCGGCGAGAAAATGGAGAAGAAAGAGAAGAAAAAGGGTTTAAGGCAACTTACCTTGGTCGTGGATGCAACGATCGTTGCATAGTAGCAACGATCGATGCTGGTTGAACCAGATCGATTCCGGTTTAGCTCGTCATACCTTATTTTTCGATTTAACCCAATTGCAACGACCGTTGCAAATGTAAGCAACGATCGTCACACATCTCCAGACTTGTGTTCTGTATCTAAAAACTAACAAAAACAAATAAAAACGTGAAATCCTAAGAAAAACACCAAAAATGAAAAGGAAAAACAAATAAACCTAACAGTGGATTGCCTCCCACTCAGCGCTTGTTTTAAGTCATTAGCTTGACTTTTGGAAAGAGGTCAGACTCATGGAGGTTTCAACAGAGACTTTGAGTGTCTCTGTGAATGCCTTATCATCCATGGTGGTGTGTAAGCAGTAGCAGCATGATGTCGTCCAAGGAATGTAGGAAGGAATGTAGGGTGGGATCGACACTTGGGTGGTTTAAAGCTTTTTCCTGTATTAAAAACAGTGGAGTCAGGGGGTTTAAACTTAGAGGATTTATGCTTTACCTTTGGCAGAGATTTGTTGTTCGGAGCTTTCTGCTTATGAGTAGCTTTAGGCTTCGAAGATGTTAGAGTAGACTCCTGTAGAACCACCATCTTCTTGTCAACTACTACTGTGCATTGAACAACATCTTTAGACCTTACAGGAGCCTTTGGGAATGGTATGAGAGGTTTGTAGATCCTTTCCTTAGCAACTCCACGAGGTATAAGTGAAACTGATTGTTTACGGAGTGCAACGATCGGTGCATATGGTGCAACGATCGACGCGGTTATCTCAGCTCGAGTTTCAACTACAGTCTCGGGTCCATCAGCTTCCTGGTCTAATTCAGCAATCTCAAACTCAAATTTCTCCTCTTGACTTGATCCAGTATCAGTCTGAACTATCCAAGCCAAAAGACCCATGTCAATGTCTGTTGAGTCAGGTCCGTCGAAGCTCTCAAACTCAGGGAATTCAATATCAGATTCCCCTCTGTTTTCCACAATTTCCATAGCCTTAACTACTAGATATGGTCCATGATCCATCATGTGGTCAACCTGAATAGGAATGTTAACGACATTGGGCTTTCTTAGTATCCTTCCTTGTGGTAGAACTTGAAATCTGATCCATCTATGTATCTAGCAACTTTATATGAGTGTTCAAGGACTCAAATTTCTCATTCAGATTAGTGTACAAGCTCTCAAGCTTCGAGTTGAAAGACGCTGTGGTCTGTTGTTGTTCTGCAAGGGACTGCTCCATCATGATCTCTAATCTTCTCCTCTGTGCAGGTACAGGAGATGCTAGGCAGGATGTATAACCATAATCTCTTGATCTTTGAGCATGCCTAGAACCTTGTCTCTGCTGACGTCCAAATGTATGTCCATAAAAATCAGCTCCAGCCATATAGTTTACCTCTGCAAATCCTTCAGTTTCTGCATCTGCTCGGAACTGTCTCTCCCTTAGTAGAACGTCGTGGATGTCATCTACTTATTTCTCATCTCAGCTACTTGCCCAACCAATACATGGTAATCTGGCAAGATGGGGTTTCCCTCCCCATCTAGTTTCTGACCTTTTGCGTTGCATATGTGACCCTCTTGGTCTCGTAAAACGCCGTTTTCACCGCGAATAAGAATCACAGGCTCCATAGAGTGAAACCTATTGAACGTCTCAGATCTTTGCATCGCTGTTCTTGCCATGTGTCGATCGATGCTAGGTAGGCAACGATCGATGCAGTGCGAATCCCTGCAATCCCAAAATTCAAAAACGTGAGTAAACAAGAAAATTTAAAAGAATGCTTAGTCTAAATCCTAGTACTAAATCTATTGGTGAACTCAAAGAGTCCCCGGCAACGGCGCCAAAAACTTGATAGGTCGTAAGTTTTATCCCTATTCTACTGCAAGTGCACAGTTAATGCAATCGTAGTATATAAGGTATCGAATCCCACAAGGACTCTCAGTCACACAATATATTATTAGTAGTTCAGATTTAATTAAGCGAAGCAGGTGTGAAAACAGTAAACGAAATAGCAAGCAAATCAAGTGAGTTTGTAAACAGGAAGGCGAAGCGTTAGGTTTCAGGAGTTCTCAGGAAATCAGGAACGCAAGCAATCAATGTATCAGGATCTAATCAATAACTGTTCTAGAACTCAAAACACAGATATAGAATTAACCAAATTCCTTTGCGATAATTCTCTAAGTCTAAGTGCAGCAAACCAAACTTTCGTTTGCGAGAACTAACAGATTAAACCAGCTTTAATTCCAAGTTTGATATGTTCACAATTATCCTAAACCAAACTTCCGTTTGCGAGAAGTTTAATTGCTTATCTAGGTTCTTTCTAGTTAAATTAACCAACTTCCGCTGCATTAATCAACCTAACATCATAATTCTGATTAGCTACTTCAGATTAAGCATTAAGAACAACCTAAACAAAGAACTAGCAGATATGAATCCCTACAAATTAATTTAAACTATAGTTCCATGAAATCCCTAATGAGAATCCTTCAACCTAACAGGTAAACTACTCAGACATGTTCATCGAGACAGAAAATCTAATATATAATGACAAACCAAACTCTCCATCCTTGTGCCACGTGTCCTATTTTTTTACAAAAGTAAGCTGGGCCTTCGATTGAATTTCTCCTCAGCAAACTTAGACTCGGCCCATTAACGTAATGCCCAAAAGTTTGCCCTACCGTCTTCTACCCCTCGCGGTTACTGTAAACCTTCCAACTCCCCCACCCCTTTACTCCCCATAAAATCCCACTTCAAGCGTGATAACTCCATTGTACTTTTATTCAATTACATGTGCCTTCACATCCCACCTTCTCATATCTGTCTTTATCAAACCCTATAAATATGAACCTCGCCGGAGCACCAAACCTCTACACCATCTTCCCAAAGAAAAATACGAAACCAGTTCGTTATTAAATCCAATTTTCCAAAACCTTATGATGCCATGTTCACGCTCAAGGTACACGAGCATAAAGGAATCCAGGTTTCTCACGTCACGCTCAAATATACTCTTCGGATGGATTCAATGCCATGTTCCAAACCGCGTTCAAGTATTCAGAGACCGGAAAGTTCAGTTACCGTTGCTGTTTGCTCTCCGGATTCGGCCCTGGTGCTTTCGAAGCTCTCGCCACTCTTTTAGGTAACTTTCATATCGTGTCTTTTCATTTTCTTTACCGGTCAAAACTCAGACGTACTCATAAAATTGTTCTATTCGACCGTGATTCGAGTTAAACAAATAGTTTAACAATAAAAATTTAGTTGGGTAAGGAGAATTATGTGTTCAAATCTGTTTGATTTGGTAAATGCTATTGAAACTCTTTGCTATGCCAGTGGGAGATTTTGCTTCTGATCCAATTGTTCTTGCCAAATCTTGATCCTGATGATCATAAACATTTAAGTAGAAGAATTTAAGCCTTTGAATCCTTTAATAAAAATGATTCATGTAGGTCTCCTTCTCCATTGCAACTTTCTGTCTTATATGAGTAAAAAAAGAAGATTTTTCTCTTGTGTGTGGTTATATAAATAGGCTTTGATTCTCTTCATTGTCTATATGCCATGGATTCAAGAGTTTTAAGCATCTCAAAGGATACATTTTGATTAGACAAAAACACTGTGGTGAGTTCTCTTTTTTTTTTACTCTTCTAAATATCAAGGTGGTGATGGTTTGACTTCAGCAATAGAAAGAACAAGTCCTGAGCTCTTCAAGTAAAAAGGACCCATACACTAAGCTCGAAACATCATTAGAGAAGAAAACATATTGGGTCCGTGGTCAGTTGCGGCAGAAAATCGGGACTCGGGAACCTCTCAAAGTCCCTATGGCTTTCAAACAACAAGAGAGGTAATTTTGATATGGTCAAATAACACCAATTATAAAACCAGACTGATCAGTATAGTACCATAATATTGTAGTTTCTTTTTGTTATTTCTTAGGTACAGAAGTCAAACATATGCAATGATGTCTCCAATTACTAAAGGTCTTCTCGCAAGAAGCTGAAAGGCTTCTGGTTCTCTTCTTTCAACCATCTTTAACCTATCCAAGGTCAATTTCTCATCATACCAAACAGAAAAAGGTTTTATATAGCTCATGGTTTTCCACTGTTAGTTTAGTAACTTCTGTACAACTGTTGTTTCAGATTTTCCACTGTTAGTTTAGTAACTTCTGTACAACTGTTGTTTCAGATTCAATATCTAGAGAAAGGTGGTTTGAGTAAGTCGTAATATATGATATACAGTGGAGCTCTGCTCAGCCTGATAAACGTACGTCGGTAATGGGTAGCGAGTAAGAAATAGAGAGGTATTGGTGATTTAACAAAGTGTTAGTAGTAGTGAGTTAATTTGTCTGGATTAAGGGTTGGTGATGCAAAGAGGAGTCTTCAGACTATGTTTGGGTTTTGAATCCAAACGACAAAATTAAGAGCTCACCTTTGTTCTTATATTTTGTCATTTTGATGGTGTTATAAAGAGTTTGAGAATTTGATTGTGTTATCAATTGCTTCGTTTCAGGGAAACACATGTTCAATACGTTGATAGCTCTACTATACAAAGGTGTCACGGTAAGACACCATACACTGTTGTTGTTTACAACCTACCATGTTTGGCAGCTCTTGGAGATTGAGCTGATTGAGGAGTGACGGGGAGAGGAGATACGAATGGTCCCGGAGCTCGAGCAACGGCGGAAGAGGCAACGAGAGTGTGGAAGAGGAAAACGACGACAGATTAGAAAGCCATTGTTTGTATAGTTTCTCAAAATTTGTGGTACAAAGAATAAGCTTTTTACGAAATATTATTACAGAAATCTGATCATACGGGAACGAGAAAAAGTGGGTTTATATAAAAGTGGAGGGGTCGTGTGTAAACCCTTGCATTTCTTAGAAATTTCACATCTAACGTTTTTTTTTGTCTTTTAAATATACACGTAACAATTCTAACATAATATTTTTTCCGTCAACAATGTTTTTTTTTTGTTGTAGGCAATACTATAGACAATCCGAACAAATATGTGTTGTAAAAAAATATCCTCAGCTAATTTGTAATTGGTTACGTTAAATATAAAATATTGACTATCTGTATACAAGGTGTAAAGTTTGTTTATTAATGTAGTTTTATTTATTTAGTGAAATCTATAATTTTAAATGTTTAGCTTATATGGAAATAACATAAATTAAAAATATATATGTATGAATGGATTATATTTGTTTAATTTCGTTTTTTTCTTATTTTCTGATGAAATTTCAAATTTATTTGTCATCAAAAAGAAACTTTACAAACGGCTTTTAAATATTTACATTTTTTAATGTAAATCCATATATTTATATACCCTTAAATATTATTCAAATTTAAAAACTTATAGATCAATATTTTTTGGAGAATAATTACTTAATAATGAAATATTGGTTATTACAATACAAAGTCGTCTCCAATAAACCAGATCATCTAAATATTTAAATGTTTACAAACATTTAGACTCAAATAACAGTTAACCCAAGTTTAA
This sequence comes from Orychophragmus violaceus, assembly GCA_030180135.1. NCBI lineage: Eukaryota > Viridiplantae > Streptophyta > Magnoliopsida > Brassicales > Brassicaceae > Orychophragmus > Orychophragmus violaceus. Next base: position 29,292,163 of record CM058240.1, on the reverse strand, counting down.
TGTCTAGCAGGAATAAAATATATCTAATATTTAGTTTATGTTAAATTCAGTTTGGACACGTAATACATTAAATGTTTTGACGAAAAAATTTATTTATATTGCCACCGAATGCAAATGAAATTTTCGGTAGATCCAGAGAAAATGTTCACAATTATTTATATGTGCGCCGACATTTATATAAATATCTAATGGTAAAGACTTGACTATTGATGACTACTACAAGTGACGCCTATAACGACAAACAACCTACATGCGAACACGTTATCCAACATACGTCGTGATTACATGTTAACACAAAAATAAAATAAAAACTAGACAACCAATTAATAACACATTTAAAAAAAAAAACACGACAAATTACTAGGAACGACATTACTAAATTATATAGAAAGTTTCAAAAATGCAAATACAATAAACGTAATACAAGGATGCCACTGGAGCTCCGCGCGTGCGCGGAGGTAGAAAGTCAACTAGTATCATAAGTAGAAAACCAAATATCATATGATCAAATAAGAACTGGGGTTCAAAATCAAGTCTCTTTCGAGATCAGGATCATCCCCTCAACTCTCTCTGAGTAAAACTTATCGTAATAAAAGCTTAGCCTAACAGGTGGCTGTAAAACCTATTTATAATCCTAAAACACATTTTGGGTTACTTTGCAAATATCAGGAACTTCTGGACAAAATTGCAATTTCATTATTCTTCATTAAACCGGCGTTTGGCCCATCTCGCATGTGCAACGATCGATGCGATAAGTGTGTCGATCATTGCGGCTCTGGAATATTGACAGTGAAGTCTATCTCTCGGCCAAATACTCTAATTAGCTCCAGAAAGTGCCATAATCACCAAATATGCTCCAAATGTGCTTGTACCTATTAAATACCTGAAAAGACTCTAAAACATGGTAAAAGACTCGATAAATAACACATATACCATGGTTAAAAACTCTAAAATCCATGGTATATCATTGAGCCAGCTGACTCTCCAAAGAGGCTGGAGTTGAGACTTTTTATGCTGCTAATGGCTCATAAAATTTCACTGTAGTACAAGGAACACGAAGTCTGAGAGTCTAATATCAGACTACCAGGTAAGTCTGGTTCAAGTATTTAGACTTATCGAAGTCTTATTTCAGACTGCGTATGAAGTCTGATACCATGCAACAACCAAACAAAAAAATATCTCTTTTTGTGAACAAGAACCTTACATGGGTTAATTTGGTATCTTACATCTTTCTCTTAATTAACAGAACTTTTGATTGATAAATCTTTATGCAAACTAATACATATGTTGATTTAGTGTAGATGTTAAAGGTGCTTTGGACAAAACAAGAAAACATAAGAAGAGCAATCTTGAATGTCTATGGTGGGACTGACATTGTACACATGGTGTGTATGGCGATACAAGGAACACAAAGCAATCAAAATTCTAGTATACTATGCTTGTATTGTATTAGATTATTGGATGATCAAACCAAAGAAAAGAAGTTCTCCTTGTATACTATGCTTGTAGAAAAATATAAAGTTGTATAAATTTACTTTTGTCTACTCAAATCAACAAGGAATTTTGCTTATTGAAAGTATACAATATCAGAAAATGGGTCACTTTAACTTTGGAAGAAAACATTACTCTTTAGATTACATACACCAACATATGACAAACTAAAATAACCTTAAGTGGTGTTGAATATGTCGTCAGACATCAACTGCTGTCTGATTTTTATGAGCTAAAAGTTTATAAAATTAACAAGTTCAAATGTCAAGTTCGTTCTCTCATCATCACATTATCGATCTTATTGAAAAAATCATCTTGTAAACGCTCGGCATGTGGTTATGTAGCTCATCCTAATCCCAATTTGCTTCTTCACTAATACTTTGATATGCTTTGGTGTAATCATTTCAATTATATCAAAGCATTCAATAGACAACCAACATATATAATGTGGAGTATGACGTTTACGCATAGACATCCGTTCCACCAGCTCGGTTTTCTTGTATTATTTGTATAAACAAACATGTATAAACCACATTAGAGGTCTTTTGGGAAAAGCCAGACTTCTTTCGACTTATGCTATTAGCTATATTGCCAATATAATTCAAAAAATGATTTAAAAATAATTACCATATATAAGAATGTAAAACTCATGCAGAAGGAACATATAAAACTAACACATATTTATAAAAATTAAAATCAACAAAATTAATCACAAATATAGAATAAAATACATTTTAAAAGTTTTTAACATTTCAGACGGCTATAGATGTCTGATAAAAGTGAAACCAGACCTCTATGGCAGTCTGGAAAAAGGGGTATTTTTGCAATTGAAATCAAAATGTCAGACAGCGGATGCAGTCTGAAATCCACCAGACAGCTATAGCCGTCTGTTTTGAAAATTTTGTCAGACAGCTTATGAAGTCTGAGAAAAAGAGTAGTTTTGCAATTGAATTTGAATTGCCAGACTTCTCCGAGAAGTCTGATAATTCCTAGAAGTCTGATAGGGTAGTTTTGCAATAGATTTTGAAATGTCAGACTTCTCTAAGAAGTCTGATAATTTTCAGACTTCTTATGCTGTATGACAAGAATTTCAGACGGCGAGGGAAGTCTGATAAAAAACATCGCATTTTCGGTTTTTATCCAGCGTTGACCAAAATTCGTTTTTTCAGATGTCTATAGCCGTCTGACAAGAGTTTGAAATTTCAGATGTCTATAGCCGTCTGATGTTCTTTTTCCCTATTTTCAGACAGATTTAGAAGTCTGACGATTTTTTCGCTTATTCTGGTCAACATCTGAAAATTTGGGTCAATTGCAGTTTCTACCCCTCCTTTTTGTCAGACATCGGATCCCGTCTGACAAAAAGTCAAATATCGGTCAATTTCTTGCCAGACTACATAAGAAGTCTGACTAAAAAATCAAATTTGAATCAATTGCAAAACTACCCTCTTCTTATTTTGACTTCTTGGTGACGTCAGATAAATTTTTTTTTTTTCAAAGGAATTTCTCAGACTTCTGTCAATTGAAAGTCAATTGCAAAACTACCCTCTCGTTGACCATAATTTTTCATCAGACTTCGTGGGAAGTCTGAAATCGCGAAACAGATCTGAAAATCGGGGGATCTTGTGAAAAAATGACATAAATCTGATTTTGAACTCGTTTTTACCTTCCCCAAACACTCAAAACTTTTAGTTACACCAATACCCAACAAACCCAACCATTTTTATGCAAGAATGACCAAAATCGCAATAGATCCAAATTTTAAAATTTTGTAGAACGTGAATTAAAGAGTTTTTTCGATGAAATTAGAGAGAAAATAGGAGAATAGAAGGTTGTGAACTCTAATATGGAGTTTTGATGGGTCGAAATTGGTTGTGTGAGGCATTAGGAGCTCAAAATTGGTTGTTAATGGTGTTTGGGTGAATTGAAGAAGATGACAGTTTCGTAATTAAGTTAGATCTAAAGGGTTTTTTTTGGTCTTTTGGTAAAAATATCAGACTTCATATGAAGTCTGACGATGGCATTATCGTGAATACACATATTATTAGGGGGATATATTAGCGAAGGGAAGGAAGGAGAAGGGGAAGGGGAAGGGTAGTTTCAGGGTTGACTTCAATTTCAGGGGCATTTTTGCAAACAGGCCTTATTTTCTTGCTTGCTTTTTAGTTTCTAATCACATTTGCTTTCTCCTAGTTTAATCTTTTCTGTTCTAATTCTATCGTTGGCTAGAGTCCTCGTCGATTCGATCCCTAAGTACTACATTGATATTACTGTGCACTTGCAGTTAGTATAGGGTTAAAACTCTGAGACCTATCATTTTAGCTAGTTGATTGTCCTAGGATTGCTTATCAAGAAAAGCTAGAAAGTTAAGACAAACCATGCTCGGAATGCTTGCTTTGAACCTCAATTTAAAACTGAAACTAGCTTTGAATTGACACTAGCTCTACCTAAGTGAGAACCTTAATGATGACATTTAATTATCCTACTCATGCTTTGTGTGTTAAACTCATGGATACCTTGAAAATATTTGAGCATTCTTATCCTTTTCACCACTCTTGCTTCCTCAAATAGACTTCCATGTTGGATCTCCTAGGATCTAGGGTTTGTTATATTGAAATTACCAACCTCGTTCTTACCTTGAACTGGCAGCGGAATGATTGGTGAATGAGATCTAGCGACTCAGATGCTTCGCCTCTACGAGATACACACGCACACAAAGCTGGAAACCAGGATGTTAGTGCCGGATCTTTGGGATCTCTGAGTTTTGGTGTTTCTGCTTCTTCTGTCAAGAAAAAGATGAACGCTACGTACTGTTCCAGGTCGAAACTCTAAGTTTTATTAAGACCTGGAACCACTCTTAACGGGCCAACTTGTTTAAGTCATAAATCGAAAAGCCTGTTTCGAAACCCGAACTGTGTCGACCGACACACATACTGTGTCGATCGACACAACACCATTTCCTCGATATTAATGTGTATCCAATACACATTAACATGATCATTACCATAATGATCATTCCCATATTTTAAGCTTCCAGTTTGCTTAGGTGTGTGACCCTATAGGATCATATAATGTTGGCAGTAAGTCTACAACTTACAGATTGCAAGAGGCTTCTAGCAAAACATTGCAACCGCCCAGTATTATACGAATGTCTGATCTCGACACACAACTATCATCAGGAGTGAGTACAAGTGTGATTTCAGGACACTATCCCAACAGTCTTCCACTTGTACTGGAATCATCAATTCCTATAATCCTTTTGTCTCTATATCTCGATTTGGCATAAGGAAAGATTGGTGTCATCCTTATTAAGCCAATATCGTGTTTATCGAACTCCTGATCTATACTGAACAAGACAAACAACTGAACTACAGTTTGTTTGAGTGCGGCCACACATTTTCTCAGCATAAAATCTTCGATAGGCCCTGAGATATTTGTCTCCTGTTATACAGGAGGGACAAATTCCTTCTCGTTCCATCCCTATTTCAACGCACATTTCATGATACACTTGAGCAGTGCCGTTATAGCCGCCAGTTACGGGTCGACGTTTGACAAGGTCAAAGTGTACCAATTCATATGCAAGAAAGCTTGATGAACTCAGGTCTAAGGACTATACTCTATAGCCGTAATGAGAACCTCTCATGACACAGATATAACTATCCTGGAGACTTCTCATTAGCGGGTCATGTCCGATCATATGTTCACCAACATATATCTATGTGACTGACTGTGATACTCATATCATTGACTCCATGAAACTTAGTCAACAGTCACCTCACAAGCTAGTCTCTCGCAGTTGTCAGTGTCCCATTTTGACAACCTTGACTAGGGACAAAACATAATTTATGTCATATATAACTTATAGGGTTTCATGACCAAGTCCTCAACTTGATGACCTATAATATGACATAAACTTATTTTGGGACCATTATTTAGATCACAATAAATAATGCTGAAATCAAATTTCATTAAACATTTCCAAAGTATGTTTATAAGAGCATCTTATCATAACTAAAATAAAACTAAAACTCCCACTAGAATCAAGATTACATCTTAAGATCTCTAATGCCTACAACAGTCGTATGACTCTCATGCTTAGGCCTTGGGAGTGGCTTAGTCAAAGGATCAGCGACATTCTCGTCTGTCGGAACTCGGCTGATCTTCACATCACCTCTATTGACGATATCACGAATCAAGTGATATCTCCTCTCTACGTGTTTGGACTTCTGGTGTGACATGGGTTCTTTCGCCTGAGCAATGGCTCCGTTGTTGTCACAAAACAAAGCCACTGGCTCCAAGATACTAGGAACCACACCAAGTTTAGTCATAAACTTCTTGATCCAAACAGCTTCCTTTGCCGCTTCTGAAGCAGAAACATATTCAGCTTCCGTTGTGGAATCAGCTACGGTATTCTGCTTAGAGCTCTTCCAGCTCACTACACCGCCATTCAGACAGAAGACATATCCAGACTGTGATCGGAAATCGTCTTTGTCCGTCTGAAAAATCGCATCAGTTAATCCATTCACTACAAGTTCTTCACTTCCTCCATACACCAGGAACTTATCCTTGGTATGTCTCAAATACTTGAGAACATTCTTGACAGCTGTCCAGTGAACTTCACCTGGATCAGATTGGTATATACTCGTCATGCTTAACGCGTAAGCTACATCTGGATGAGTGCAGAGGATGACATATATGATAGATCCTATTGCAGAAGCATAAGGAATCCTATCCATGCGCTCTCGCTCAGATTGTGTCTCCGGACAATGCTTCTTGCTGAGACTAATGCCATGAGACATCGGTATGAAGCCCTTCTTGGAATCATGCATCTTGAATCTGTGCAACACCTTATCAATATAAGTGTTCTGGCACAATCCAATCAGCCTGTTCACTCTATCTCTGTAGATTCTGATTCCAAGGATGTACGCGGCTTCTCCCATGTCTTTCATGGAAAAGCAACTTTCGAGCCAATTCTTAATAGACTGAAGCAACGGAACGTCATTACCGAAAAGGAGTATGTCATCGACATACAGTACAAGAAACGCAATTCCGCTCCCACTAGTCTTCTTGTATACACATGGTTCTTCTTCGTTCTTGATGAAACCAAATTGTTTTACTGCTTCATCAAAACGAAGATTCCAACTCCGTGATTCTTGCTTCAATCCATAAATGGATTTATGAAGTTTGCATACCTTTCCAGCATTCTTAGGATCTACAAAACCTTCAGGTTGCGTCATATACACATCCTCTTCCAGAATACCATTCAGGTGAGCGGTTTTGACATCCATATGCCAAATATCATGGTCATAATGAGCGGCAGTTGCTAGAAGAATCCGAATGGATTTAAGCATAGCGACTGGGGAATAGGTTTCATCATAGTCAATACCATGAATTTGCTTGAAACCTTTAGCCACCAACCTAGCTTTATAAATTTGGACATTGCCATCCACGTCAATCTTCTTCTTGAAGATCCATTTACACTCAATGGCCTTTGCACCATTAGGTAAATCGACCAAGGACCATACTTGGTTTTCTGATATGGATCCCATTTCGGATTTAGAGGCTCCAAGCCACTTTTCGGAGTCCGGGCCCATCATTGCTTCCGCGAAGGTCGCCGGTTCGCCACTTTCAATGATCATCAGATCATTGCAGTTGGTCACGAGAAATCCATAGTATCTCTCGGGTTCGTGACGGATCCTTCTGGATCTGCGAACTTCAGGCTCCACAGGCGCGGGTTCCACAGAACTTTGTGGATCCAACTGCTGCTCTTCCTCAGCAGGTTGAGCAGCTTTCTGTGCATCTTGAATTTCTTCGAGATGTACTTTACTCCCACTGTTTTTCTTAGAAAGAAATTCTCTCTCAAGAAAAGAACAATCCTGAGCAACAAAAACTTTGTTCTCAGATCGGTTGTAAAAGTAGTATGCCTTGGTATCCCTAGGATAACCAACGAAGTAGCATTTGTCTGATTTGGGTGCGAGCTTGTCAGAGATTAAACGTTTGACATAAGCCTCACAACCCCAAATCTTCAGGAAAGACAGACTTGGAACATTCCCATTCCACATCTCATGTGGTGTCTTTTCCACTGATTTAGATGGCACCCGATTTAGTGTAAACGCAGACGTTTCTAGAGCGTATCCCCAAAAGGATAATGGAAGATCTGAATTACTCATCATAGACCGAACCATATCCAATAAGGTTCGATTCCTCCTCTCTGACACTCCATTCCATTGGGGTGTTCCAGGAGGAGTGAGTTGTGAAACAATTCCACCCTCGCTCAGATAGTCGCTGAACTCTTGACTCAAGTATTCTCCTCTGCGATCCGATCGCAGAGCTTTAATACTTTTGCCAAGTTGGTTCTGTACTTCATTCTTGAACTCCTTGAATCTATCAAAGGATTCTGACTTATGTCTCATCAAATAGACATAGTCATACCTACTGAAATCATCAGTGAAGGTAATGATACTCGTAATTTCCTCTGGCAACAGTGCTCATTGGCCCACATACATCAGTATGAATAAGGCCCAATAAATCACTGGCCTTTTCGTTTGGTTTGTTGAAAGGGGCCCTAACCATTTTGCCCATCAAGCAAGATTCGCATTTCTCACATGATTCAAAATCAAATGAGCCCAGAAGCCCATTTCGATGGAGTCTCTGAATGCGTTTCTCGTTGATATGGCCCAAACGACAATGCCATAAGAAAGTCGGATTTTCGTCATTTGACTTAAACCGCTTTGTATTTATGTTAAAGACAGGCATTTCTTGGTTTAAGACATATAACCCATTATCTAATGGGGCGCTACCATAAAATGTACCATCACGATTAAAAGAACAAACTTTATTCTTAACAGCAAAATCAAAACCTTCCAAATCCAAAACGGAAACTGAAATTATGTTTCTGCTAATCGCAGGTACAAAGTAGCAATTATTCAAAGCTAAAACCATGCCCGAAGGTAAAGACAAATCGTAAGTGCCTACGGCCAGTGCAGAAACCTTAGCTCCATTCCCGACCTGTAGCTCCACTTGTCCTTTCTTCAGCGTTCTACTTTTTCTTAGTGCCTGCATTTAGTACAAATATGAGCACCGCAGCCGGTATCCAATACCCACGAAGTAGAACTAGAAGACATAACATTAAGTTCGATAACATAAATACCTGAGTCAGACGCATCATACGTCTTCTTCAGCTTCTTGTAATCTTCCATGAACTTCTTCCAGCCTATCTTCCAATGCCCTAACTGCTTGCAGTAGTTGCATTTGTCCTCAGGAGAAGGCCCGGATTTGTGCTTTGGCTTGGGCTTGTTCTGACTCTCAGTCTGGTCAACTTGGGCCTTTCCCTTATCCTTCTTAGGTTTCTTAAACCTTTTACCCCCTTGTACCATCAGTACACTGGGAGTTGCCTTCTTCAGATTCGGCTCTGCTGTCTTCAGCATGCCGTGCAACTCAGTCAATGTCTTAGTCATGTTTTTCATGTTGTAGTTCATTATGAACTGATCAAAACACGACGGCAAAGACTGCAGAATCATGTCAGTGGCTAGCTCCTGGCTAATAGCACAGTCCAGTTTCCCCAGGTTATCATTGTAACCCATCATTTTAAGGACATGAGGACTTACTGGACTATCCTTAGCCAGCTTGCAATCCATGAGAGATTTAACCGTCTGGTATCTTTCTGTGCGAGCTTGCTCCTGAAACAAAGCTTTCAGGCTGTTAATCATCTCAATGGGTGACATCACGTTCTCATATTGCTTCTGCATCTCAGAGTTCATAGTCACCAGCATTAGACAATTAACGTCTTTGACATCAGTTGAATGCTTATCCCAAGCATTTTTTTCTGTCTGCGGGGCATTGAACGTGGCCTCTCGGGGAGAACTCTTGTAAGGACATATTCCTTGTTCTCCTGCCTGAGAACTATTCTCAGGTTCCGATACCATTCCATGAAATTAGATCCATTTAGCTTGTCCTTCTCAAGGACGGATCTTAGTGAGAAAGTGTTGATGTGAGTTGGGACAAACATAGCTGTAATTAAAAGAGGCAGAGGTTTTAGTTATGATGCTCAAGAAATGAAAATTCTTATCTAATAAGAACACTCGCATTGTATTCAAACATTATGTTTCCTCAGATGAATATAATGAACCAAGATCCTCAGATCACCAAAATTTGAGTGGGCGACTCGCCATCACTCAAACTTTAGTTATCTACGTAAGCAAATCATTGCTAATTGTACCCAGTACAATTCTTGGTCGCAGATAAGACAATACATGTCTCATCCACTCTGATGTCTCTGGGCCCAGAACTTATGATGGCCCAGTCAAGTAAACCAATCTCTTCAGTCTTGTGATCATTGACAGTCGCACTGCAAGTCTATCAATGACCACCTGCCTTACTCATGTTGTTGTGGATACCAAGGACTCCAAGGCTATCCAACATCGAAACGAGTCTTGACAGTAGACAGGATTGGGCAAGACATCAAGATCACTTGATATTTAGTTGAGGAAAGGAACTATTTAATCTTGATGTATATCCAATATACATCCAAGAAGTTTTTAAGTTAATTAAAACATTCAGTTTTTATTAAGTTTAGGTTCATCTAGAACTTTAGGATTAAATTTGGTCTGGTACTTACAAATTTGTGGCCCAACCATCAAGTTTGCGAATGGTGTGTCGATCGACGCCAACCATTGGCATCGGTCGATACAACCCATTTTAAACCGGTCTTCGATAACCGGTCAAACCGGATCGAATTTCCTTAACCGATTCAATCTAATTGAACCGGTCCGGTTTAATGGTCCATGTCGATCGTCACACAACTCTGTGTCGATCGACATTACCTAACCAGAACCAAATCGGTTAACAAACTTAACCAAGCGAGATAACCAGTTTAATCCAATTGAACCGATCTATCCATTCGCATAGTCTGTGTCGACCGACACACCCAGTGTATCGACCGACAAAAAACGATCTCCAAGACCGAGTGAGCATTTTCGCGGTGTGTCGACCGACACAAGATTAGTGTCGATCGACACTATGCGACAAACCTCAAAATATTTTACGAGTTTTTGCGGTGTGTCGACCGACACAAGATTAGTGTCGATCGACATCATGCGACAAACCCTAAAATTTTATTATACGTTTCGCGGCGTGTCGACCGACACAAGCTTAGTGTCGATCGACACAGTGCGACAACAGCAGTTCGTCGTTTTCAACAGAAACTTTAATCCGAGATTAACTTCTATAAAACACGATTTGGCAGGCAATTAACTAATCAAAATCATCAATTTTCGATTTAAAAGCCTCAAATTCAATAGTCTAAACCCTAGCACGCTCTGATACCACTGTTGGATCTCCTAGGATCTAGGGTTTGTTATATTGAAATTACCAACCTCGTTCTTACCTTGAACTGGCAGCGGAATGATTGGTGAATGAGATCTAGCGACTCAGATGCTTCGCCTCTACGAGATACACACGCACACAAAGATGGAAACCGGGATGCTAGTGCCGGATCTTTGGGATCTCTGAGTTTTGGTATTTCTGCTTCTTCTGTCAAGAAAAAGACGACCGCTACTGTTCCAGGTCGAAACTCTAAGTTTTATTAAGACCTGGAACCACTCTTAACGGGCCAACTTGTTTAAGTCATAAATCGAAAAGCCTGTTTCGAAACCCGAACTGTGTCGACCGACACACATACTGTGTCGATCGGCACAACACCACTTCCTCGATATTAATGTGTATCCAATACACATTAACATGATCATTACCATAATGATCATTCCCATATTTTAAGCTTCCAGTTTGCTTAGGTGTGTGACGCTATAGGATCATATAATGCTGGCAGTAAGTCTACAACTTACAGATTGCAAGAGGCTTCTAGCAAAACATTGCAACCGCCCAGTATTATACGAATGTCTGATCTCGACACACAACTATCATCAGGAGTGAATACAAGTGTGATTTCAGGACACTATCCCAACATTCCATGCCTTTCACCACCCTTCTTTCAAACCATAAACACTCTATTGAGAGGTAAGGCCTTTTGGAATGAGCTTAGAAAAATGTGTTGAGTTTGGGGCGAGTAGGAGAAATTTCCATATAGATGCAAGCTTGACATTCTTTAGCTTCGCAATAGGCTAGGACTGAAGTTTGGGGATTTGAGGAAGGAAAAGAGTGAAAGAAAGGAAAGAAATGAAAATGGGAATGAAGTGGAATCAAAGTTTTTGGTAAAAGAAAATGAAAAGATAGCTCTGAGTTTTTGAAAAGAAAGAGTCTCAAAAAGTGTAATGAAAAGAAGCCAAAGGCTCACCTTAAAGAAGAAAAGAAAAAGATGAGAAAGAGACTAAGGCTAAAGAAAGAAATGAGCTAAGTTAAAAGAAAGATTTACCATTGTTTTAAATTGTTTGATTGATCTTCAAAGAGTTTCATTGGGAAAGTGTTGAATCATTGAAAGGGAGAAGGCAAAAACAGCCTTGGATAAAGGGTATACATCTATTAGGTGGGCTAGACTAGGAGTGGAAGTTATTGGGGGCATGGGTAGATAGAAATCAACCTAGTATGCATCAATTGCTTCTAAACTCTTAGCATTTTTCCAAAGCTCATTCATTCTTCATGAGAGAACCTTTATGCATATGGAGAAACCCCTATTTGATTGAGATCACTTTCATCTCAAAACCATAACCCTTTGCCAAATGAGTTTGATCACTTTGCATTGAGTAGGAGTTACTTGAAAAGCCTAATGAATGTTAAAGAGCTAGTTGATAGGAATGCTTGTGTAGGTTGAGGATTGAGCTAAAAGTATTATCATGATGAGTATGGCTAAAATTTTGGAGTAAGCCTGCCTTGATTGCATCTTAGAGATGTTGACTTGAATTGGAACTTGTTGATCTCGGTTTTGTATTTGGATATGAGCTCACACCTTCAAACCTTTCTCTCCAACTTGCTTTGAATGTTTGATGCTTGATTGTGGACAAGCAAGGTTTAAGTTTGGGGGAATTGATATACTTGCATTTTGATGCATTTAGGCATGTTTTAAGTTCATGTTTTAGTCTCACTTAGCATTCATTCTTGTCTTTTCTTTGATCTTTTCATTTCATTTGTAGTTAAATGCATCTAGAGTTGTAATCTTGCATGTTTAGGAGCATTTTGCACTTGCATAGATCCTTTTCAGGTGTTGGTTGGCTGCTTGGATGACTTTGGAAAACTTGGAGCTAGTTGGAGTGGAGAAACAAGAAGAATGGGAACCAAGGGAGCGTTGCGGTTGGCGTAGCGGCCAGGATGAGACCACAACCAAGCTGAAGAAACTCCGAGACGTTTATGCGGTTTGACCGCGGTTCACATAGCGGTCAAATGCAAACCGCGAGCATCTTCTATGATTCGTCGACCATTTTGCGTGTCCACCGCGGTTCTCATTACGGCCAAAACCAAAACCGAAAGCTCCTGAAGATGTTTCGAGACAAGTTTTGCGGATTAATCGCGGATGGCGTAGCGGCCCGGATGAAACCGCGAGCTTCCTTGCGGTTCATGTTGCGGCCAGATCAAAACCGCAAGCTACCCAGTTTTTGTTGACCTTTGAACTTTGACTAGACTTTTTGCCTTATGTTTCTGGGTTGGCCCAGGTTTGTTGGGTCGACCCAACTCGTGATTAGACCTTGTTAAATAGATTTTTGGGTCAAAACCCCTAAATCTATCTCTTCTCTTTCACCAAGTTGTAAACATTCTAACCATTTTGGGATTTTGCTATTTTAATGAAAGTTTGTTTATTTCTATTTGCTTATTCTCTAAATCTCTCATTACCTCTCTCTTAACATATGATTCTTATGGATTATTGTGTTGAGAGCATGATTAGTGAGTAGTCTCATCAATGTTTATGGGTTAGGTAGGATTAGGGTGATTAGGGGTGATTCATGGATGCTTAGGGCTTGTTTATCTTTAATCTTTTCTATCTTAGTGTTCTTAATGTTTGATTGACCTTGATCATGTTGATTATGATGATATAGCTTTGTTGCACACAATGTGTTCGATGAAATGCTAGGAACAGCTTTGATAGAGATTTTCACATTCTAGCTCATGAGAATGATTGTTTAGAGTGATTATTAGCTTAATGGAACTTGATCTTAATGCTTACCTTGTCTTAACTCACAAATGAGAATTTGTTCTTGATTTATGATTAAGAAAAGTGATTAGTACCAAGACATTGGATTAGTCAATTGTTTAGTGTTCCTTGCTTAAGGATTAGCATCTTTGATGTGTGTTTAGCATCCTTGATAGCCCCAAATCATTCTATCCATTGGCCTTGACCCATAGCCTTGTCTCTTAATATTGATTCTTAGTCTTTAATCTTGTGTGTTCATTTGTTTTGTTAGTTAAATTGATTTCTAGGTTGCTAGAGCTTGAAATTGGTTAAGTAGCTTGTCTTAATTGGTATAGTGTATTCTTATTGGTTAAACCAATCCCAAAAATGGATTGATACATCATGCTACGCGATAAGCATTGAGGAATTGATACCTCTCAAGGGATTAAATTTATGTTATCAGCCCCTTTCTAGCGTCCAAGGTACGCTCGTGCGGGTTACATGTGACTTTACGAGTCCTCTTTAACTTCGGCTCATCTTCAATTTCCCTTGTCAAGGCACTTAGTGGATTCTTAAAGGGGAGTGCCAATTTATCTTACGAATCATTAAGGATTATGAAATGGTATCCAGAAACAGATTAATTTTTTTTCTAAATCATCTATACAATTTGGACATAAGGTTGATGACAATGTCCGAAAAAATTTAAAATTGACTTTCAGAATTACTTCTATAGGAGTAATGGGGACATATTTGGGTATATCGGAAAGTATTGGTGGTGCGAAAACACAAAATTTTAGTTTCCTTCATGATATGCTTCATAATCGAGTGAATGGATGTATATCAAAGCTTTTATCAAAAGAAGGAAAAGAAGTTATAACTAAGTCGGTTGTAGCGTCATTATTCAACCATGTAACTGTATGATTTCGGTTGCCTAAAACGGTAACAAATAAATTAACGTGTAGTGGCTCAATTCTGGTGGAGTTCGGTTGGAAATATAGAAAAAGATGCATTAGATCTCTTGGGATAAATTGTGTAAAACAAAACATAACGATGGGATTGGTTTCCGAGACATAAGTGATTTTAACACGCCTTTTCTAGCAAAGTAATTATGGCGTTTGGTTGATAAACTAGATTTATTTTTGCAAAAAAAAATAAAGGTAGATATTATCGGTACTCGAATCCATTGGATCTAATTAGATCTCACCTCCGTCATACGGGTGGAGAAGTATTATATCAGCTAGACCTCTGGTTAAGACATGACTAATTAAGAGGGTGTGGACGGGGAAAAGCATCTCAGTATGAAATGACCCATCGATTTTAGCCTACCACTTGATGCCAGCAAAACCTAAACAAAAAAACTTTGATCATTTACTCAGGGTTAATCAATTGATTGATAATTTTACATCAATGTGCAATACTCAGTTGATACAGATGATTATTGATATTGAAGATATGGCAACTATTATTAGCATACCAGTAAGTAGGTTTTAATACCTCACACATATGCTAGCATTTTACCAAATCAGGAAGATATATGGTTAGATCATGATATCATGTAAAACATGAATTTCTGGACAAGGGACACAATATTTTCCCAATGGGACCAGAAGTCAAAACCTTACATAATTTCACTTGAAAACAAAGATGTCCATCAAAAAAATGAGATATTTTATTTGGCAAGCAATATTGGGATGTTTATTGGTAACAAATCATTTGAGGTAACGAAGATTAATTGTGACAATCAATGCCCACATTATGGAGGAAAGGAAGAAACAATAAATCACATATTATTTGAATGCTCACCATATGTACAAATATGGGATTTGTCATAAATTCCATCAAATCCATGAATTTTCCCTTTGAGTTTGGTATTCACCAATATGGACTACGTATTTTGGAGGAAACCATAAGATTAGGAAAAAATGATATCCATGGATATTCTGGTAAGAAATTATAAACTGGATTTTAGAGAGTAAAATTGGGAGATGTTTCAATAGAAGGTGAAAAAAAAAATATTTGGTTAAAAGGGGAACATGGTGATATTGATGGGTCTTGGAAAAAAGTGACTTATACTCAGAACAAGGTTAGTATAGCCGTTTGAAGAGGATGTGAACGAAATGAGAGGGATAATGAATATTAGAAGTAGTCTCTCACCGTTACACGTTGAATTTGAAGCACTGCTATGAGCCATGAAATGCATGAAATCTTTTCGCAACATATTGTTCTGAACTAGTGAATATTTTATCTGAACCAATATAACGGCCTGCCTTTTTGATTCACATGGAGGAGTTCGAGAGCTATAAGGAGTATTTCAAGAGCTTTCAGCTTCTCACATCACGCGCGGAGATAATACACATGTGGACAACCTAACACAGAGTGCTCGCATACAGCCGTCATACTTTGTGTATGTTGATCATGAACTACAACCTTGGGTACCTAAAACATATATTCTTATCTTGTTGATAAAAAAACATGCACTTCTCAATCCGTTGTTAGCATTCATAGTCTATGTGCCATTAAAAAATTCTTAACCAATCAATCAATTCACATTACATGTACCATTTTTCAAACTTCAATAGACCATGTATATAAAATATGATAAATAAATAGTAGTTATCACAATAAGAAGAAGTACATCGCAAATCAAAAACTTGACATAGCGATGGTGTTGGAAACAATTCATGTTTCTCAGCTGGTTAAAATCCTATGAAAAATCTCTTTTTTTATAAAGAATATATATAATCGTGAATTATTTGAATTTTTCTCATGAAACATAGCTATTACTCAACATTACAGGTCAATGATTTAAGTCCAAATCCACATAATTAAGAATAATAATAATAATAATAATAATAATAATAATAATAATGTCTAAATAATCAAACCAATATTTTGATTATCAATATTATTGATTTATTTCTTAACTAAATCATGATATGGTCATCTATAAAAATTTCAGTTTTTATATTATTATTTTTTATTTCTTTACGTACTAGATTCAATTAATCGCAGTATCGCACACTAAAACACAAAATTTACATGTTATACTCACACAAAGATTTTCAAAAATACCTTGTGATACTAAACCACAACCGGTCCTTGGGCCAAGCCAATGAAGCATGGGCTTCCGGCCGACAATTGTATTATATTTTTCCAGTAAAAATTTTTCAGAATTTCTTCTCGTGTAGTGGTTCAATTCTGACGTAGTGTTATAGCTTTGTGGCAAACTTGGGAGCAGCTCAGACCTTCTATTTCTCCTAAGCAATGAGCAAAGGCGGTTTGGTTTAAGGGATGCATCCCAAAACATGCTTGGTCTCACATCTTCATCGACTTCTGGTCAAGGCTCGGTTTGCTTCATGGGGTATGAACATCTAAGCAACCTATTGCACCTGAAACACAAACACTGAAACTCAGGATTAACTCATCCCCCATTGCGATTACAGCTCTCAAATTTGGCATAAGGTACTCTCTCAGCTTGGGCTGCCTCATCTCTCCTTTACATCCTAGTCTGACCTTATTTCATGGCTCTCCACAACTTCTGGTCCGTTAAGATTACTCTCAAACGTCTTGCAATTCAGAACATTGTATTTCACATATGGAAAGCGAGAAACAATAGGTTGCACAATTCAGTTTCGACCTCTCATTTGGAAATCTTCAAGCAGATAGACCGCCACATCAAAGACGCCATCCCTGCTCGGATTCAAAGGAAGAAATTCCGAAATTTTATTTATTAATTTGAGATATCCCGAATTTATGCAAGTGCTCAAACTAAACCCCAAGGAGAAATGCATCTCAAGGATAAACCTTTTTTCAGGTATTCAATTGGGCCGAAAGTAAGAAATCATATCCATGTGGGTGTCTAATGAAATGTGTTTTTGATTTCGTCTAACATGTGTATCAAACTTGAAATTTATTGGCGTCCCAACATGTTTTCCCAATGGTTTACATATGAATAGTCGTCTGCTGAATTGGACCTATAACCCTTCACATGTTCTCATTTAGGCTTTTTATTCTTTTTTTGTAACTTTTAAAAACTTTTTTATGCTCCGTCAACCAAATTGTAAACAAAACTTTTTCCAGTTCTTGGTAAATAAATTTATCTTTATCAAAATAAAATAATTAAATTTTAATACAAATAAAATAGCAAGTTATAAGAACAAAAAAAAAATAACATGTAAAAAGTTTTAAAATAACTGAAAAAAAAATTAGAAACAAAAAAATATTAAACAAAAAATATAATATAAATAATTGAAGCGATAATCATCAAAAATAAAAAAAAATGTGATAAAATAATAATAAAAACAAATAAATTATAAAAATATAAGAAGTTGAAAAAATAGAATCAATCAAATATATAATAAAATATTTAAAAAATTATTATAATATTAGAACTTGTATGAATGAAAAATATCAATAATAAGTAATAATTTTAAAAATAATATATGAAAATGATTAAAATAATGATAAAAGTTAAAAATAAAAATTCATTAAAAACTCATGAAAATGTTGATAAATATATATAAAATATATTATTTATAATACAAATTAGAGTAATATTTGGGGTTTATTGCATGGTTTGTATCTTTTTACCTTTTTCATTATACTTTTGTATCTTTCTAAAACTACTTACAATCTTGTATCTTTTTTTGTAAGTCCTGCCAAAATAAAGACAGTTTTGCCCCTACCCCCCCCCCCCCCCCCCCCCCCCGACAACCTATCCGCGACTAACTATCCGGGCGGATAATTTTCCTCTTTCCTAACTATCCTACCTTTTTTTTTTCTTTTTCTTTCCCCTTCTCCTCTCTCTTTCTTATTTATATTAATTTCACCCCCTCATTTTTTAAAGGTTGATAAATTGTCGGAGGGGAGGTTTCCGGCAATATAAACCGGCTGAATGGAGATAAAATCGGCCGATGTACCGGAATTCAAAAAAAAAAAAATCAGACTTATTACGGAAGTTTCAAGTGGATAGTTTAGAGTAGGTGTCCACAATCTCAGCCATTCGTGGATACTACGATGATCATATCACGTGTTGGACGCTTCTCATGGACGCTTCCACATATGGATGGACATACATGTATCTATGGTTTGTTACCTACTTAGTATATATCTTCACATATAATTCATTAGAGTATTATCTTCAAAAACAAAACTAAAAACCAGTAATATCTTATTGTACGCTTCTCATGGATAACCAAACTTGACAATGCTAATAATTTCCACATATGGACGGACATACATGTATTTATAGTTTGTTACCTACTTAGTATCTATCTTCACATATAATTCATTGGAGTATTATCTTCAAAAACAAAACTAAAGACCAATAATATCTTGTTGTACGCTCCTCATGGATAGCCAAACTTGACAATGCTAATACATTCCACATATGGACAGACATACATGTATCTATGGTTTGTTACCTACTTAGTATCTATTTTCACATATAACTCATTGGAGTATTATCTTAAAAACAAACTAAAGACCAATAATATCTTGTTGTACGCTCTTCATGGATAACCAAACTTGACAATGCTAATACCTTCCACATATGGACGGATATACATGTATCCATGGTTTGTTACCTACTTAGTATCTATCTTCACATATATTTCGTTGGAGTATTATCTTCAAAAACAAAACTAAAGACCAATAATATCTTGTTGGACGTTCTTCTTGGATAACCAAACTTGACAATGCTAATACATTCCACATATGGACGGACATACATGTATCTATGGTTTGTTACCTATTTAGTATATATTTTCACATATAATTCATTGGAGTATTATCTTCAAAAACAAAACTAAAGACCAATAATATCTTGTTGTACACTCTTCATGGATAACCAAACTTGACGATGCTAATACCTTCCACATATGGACGGACATACATGTATTCATGGTTTGTTACCTACATAGTATCTATCTTCACATATAATTCATTGGAGTATTATCTCCAAAAACAAAACTAAAGACCAATAATATCTCGTTGGACGCTCTTCATAGATAATCAAACTTGACAATGCTAATACCTTCTACATATGGACGGACATACATGTGTCCATGGTTTGTTACCTACTTAGTACCTATTTTCACATATAATTTATTGAAGTATTATCTTTAAAAACAAAACTATCCATGATTTATGTGAAGTGTGGTGTATGACACCTATCTGTGTCCATCCAAGAAAAGAGGGAAGGATAGTTAGGAAAACTGTAGCGTGTGACATCTATCTGTAATGGAACTGGGCGTGTGACATCTATTCGTCACTTTTAAAAAGATAAAAACTGTCATTACTTTAAAAAAAAGATATAGTTAGTGCAATAAATTCGTAATATTTGCATGTCACGCATGTTTTCTAGTGAAAATAGTTTTGATCATCAAAAAAAAAATACAAATTTATATATAAAAACATATGATAGTATTGATATTCAAAATAAAATATATTAAATATTTTCAAATTAAATTCAAACCTGTGTGGTAGAACGAATTCACTCCTAATTATTATATAATAATACAAAACTTGTGGATAAATACAATCTATAAAATGTTATAGAACATACCTATATGGCTATATATTTTTGATCTGAGATTGATCCGTGGCTGCACTTAAATCAGATTTGGTTTTCCTATTTTTATTCATATAAATGTTAAACATGTTCGGTTTAAATTGAACATTGGTCTGATTACAATTTTTATTTAAAGAAAACAACAAAATAGTTTGATTCGGTTTATTTGTGCGCAATATCCTTTTAACTATAATTCCCTAGCAAAAATTCATGTAACCGCCCCCTTCCCATTTTCTGCTGACCGACGAGCTCACCGGCCAACAATCAAACAAGAACATGACCGATCGAACCCGAGCAGTCATACGAGAAGAGTTTGTTACAATACGAAAGCCAGAGACAATCTGGTTTGAGACAAAGGCTCGAACCAAACTATCTTTGACTCCGTTTACCTCGTTTCCACGATACAAGGCTTTTCAACTGGTACCGTATATCAGGAAATTATTCCGTTTTTATTACTTTAAAAATTATAAACAATATACGGTCTAATACAAATCTTTTAACGGGATATCCCAAAAAAATCCGAAACCAAAAATAAAGTCAAAATGAGATAACAACCAATACCAACTGCCAACCCGAGATTACTCCGAGTGTCCTACGCGTCCGCCGAGCTACGCCTAACCTGAAAAACACAAAAAGAGTCTAATGAGTAATCTAAGATTACCCAGTGAGACGGCTCCCAACTAAAGGATGCTAATAATCTAATAATCCCACCCAAACCCAAAATAACAATCAAGTATAATAGCTGATCACGTGCTACCAAGACGTGATGAGCTTCACAACACACAAGCATTCAAATAACAATACAATCATCAACGAAGGGAATCAAGAACACTGCATCACATGTTCTTGATTAGACTCGATCTATCTATCGCGGCACTACACAACTTCACACAATCTGGGCCCACTTTGCGATCTCGGTGACTTCCACGGGAACACTTAGCTGCCGCCACGGTAGCTAAAACCTCCCACGACTCCTAGACAATAACACGAAGTCCAACTGCTAGGACACCGTTCTCCGTCCATCGATACGCGGTGACTCAGGCTACCCTTAGATAACCCAAGCTTCCATGCAGTCCAGCCCTAGGACGCGACCCCGTATTCTCCAGACCACACAACTACCGGCGTCACTCAGTAGGTTAACACCATAACCAGCACCACTGCCCGAAGGCACGTGTCCGATCATGTAACTACCCGAGGATCCAATCGGGTCGGAAGTACCGGAACGCCATCTCTAGACTTGCGGGATCTAACGCGCCCTATAGAGTCCTAATAACAGTAATGTAAACAAGCAGACTCGCTGGGACTCTAACACGCAAGACCGACAAGGTCAAATATAAACACTATCTTAATCCCCAATCCATCACGCAAGTCCTATCACCAACCTCCACATCACCCAAACTTACTCGGTCCCGCACCAAAGTAAGTATCTATACAGTATACTCGGCCCAACACCGAAGTAGATAAACAAGCAAGCAATAAGTCTATTCGGCCCAACACCGAAGTAGATACACGATCACACAAACAATCAACAGTCTACTCGGCCCAATATCGAAGTAGATACACAATCACACAATCAGTCAATCACAACACCACACAAACAATGATTTAGGTTTATTTGTCTTTTAATATTTCCTAACACTTATTCATTCAATCCGCTACCTTGGGATTAGTGGATTACTAATCCCGTAGACGGCCCATCAATCACACCATTTCCTTTACTTATCCTTCCTAAGTATCTTTTAATATGTCCTCGATCTGTCGGTTAAGATTTAGTAAGATTACTAACTCCCCGACATGTCATTATTCATTAACTTTCATTCATTAATCCACCGCCTTATTATATTCTAAGTGTGTTATGTCTCTTAACCGTATTTTAATCAACTCATAATTTCCCTTATATAGATTCATTTAGATATGTTCTTAAAATACTTATATATGCATATAGGTCCTAGCATGCCGTTCTATATGTATGCATCACCCAATCAAGAAATCAATGAATTATCAACGATTATGGATATAAGCTAACTAGCATGCATCTCTTAACCTAACCGTTTAATTAATTAACCGAGTTATTAATCAACCTAGCTGTTCTAACCAGTTCAATCAATCGGGTATGCAACCTAAACTACGGTTTATCAATTTCGGATCTATATGATTCTAACTAAATGCAACACACAATTAGCCGACTCACAGTGTTATTATGATGACAAATGGATGGATTGACGGAACCCTCGAGACCCGAACTAAACCCGCTGATACCCCGAACCCTTCCCAAACCGTTGCTTTGACCCGACCTTGACCCGCACTTGACTGTACTGTTGACCTTGGTGGCTTCGATCGAGACTCCGGACCATATTTTCTTTCCTTATTTTCTCTCTCCTCCGGTTCTCTTTTTCTCCGGTTCTCTCTCTTCTCCGGTTCTCCCTCTCTTCTTCTTCACGCCTCTCTCTCTCTCTCTCTCTCTCTCTCTATTCTTATTCCTCTCCTCTCTCGTCTTCTTCTTCCTCCAATCTTCTTCTTCTCTCCCTCTTCTTCTCCTCCGATTCTTTCCTCCTTTGCTTTCTCCTCTCTTGTCTTCCTCCATCTCTCTCTCCTTCTTCTTCTTTTCTTGCTCCGGCTTCTTCTTCCCTCTTCTTCTTCTTCTTCTTCTTCTTCTTCTTCTTCTTCTTCTTCTTCTTCTTCTTCTTCTTCTTCTTCTTCTTCTTCTTCTTCTTCTTCTTCTTCTTCTTCTTCTTCTTCTTCTTCTTCTTCTTCTTCTTCTTCTTCTTCTTCTTCTTCTTCTTCTTAAGAAGTGAGCTCCCTTTTATAGTTGAACATGATGTCTTACATAGTGACAAATGTCACACTCTACCTCTTCTTTTGTTGCCACGATTGAATGCCAAGTACTAACCTGAATTCAGTTCATCTTTCTTCTTGCTAAGTGGCTACCACGTTCTCCTTCCATAACAAGGCCAAATTCATTGCACTTTCCTTCACCTCTCCTTCTCTCTTACGTGAACAAATGAAAAGTGGGCAAGATTCTTTTAATCACATGTTCCTTTTCTTTCTTTATGCCACGTCCCTGAAGTTCATATTCAGTTAATATTCCTTCTTGTTTCCATTCATGACACGTTATGCTCTCAAGGTTCATTGTATGACTTGGATCACAAGTTCTTATTCCACATAAAAAGAACCATAATTCATTCTTTGAATCCAGTAATAGGAGGTGGCGCCATATGAGTGATTGATGAAGTACACTTGCCTCTCCAGGGTTTACTCTTTCTAAACACAATGCACAAAACCATTTTTAAAAGCTCTTTAATCCATAATCGCTCCAACATACCGATATTGCTGTTTTCGTGTTTAATATTTTAGAAACTCCTTATCTGCTTCTATAAATCCACCAAGGCTTATTTTCAGATTCTAGATGATCTTAGATGAATTTAGCAATTCCATTCACTCCGTTTGGACACCTGTAGCTCCGGTTATGGATTTTACAAATTGATCGGTTCTATCGGTTTCCTTTCCCGATAGTCCGTAAAACCCGTTTAATCTCCGTTTCTTCCACTCTGGTCTTCTAAATGTTCTTTCTGGACAAAAAGAAGAACAATTGATCGGTTCTATCGGTTTCCTCTCTCTCTTTCTTACTTTATATTAATTTAACCCCCTCCTTTTTAAAGTTGATAGATTGTGGGAGGGGAGGTTTCTGGCAATATAAACCGGCTGAATGGAGATAAAATCGGCCGATGTACCGGAATTCAAAAAAAAGAAGCAAAATCGGACTTATTACGGAAGTTTCGAGTGGATAGTTTAGAGTAGGTGTCCACAATCTCAGCCATTTGTGGATACTACGACGATCATATTACGTGCTGGATGCTTCTCATGGACGCTTCCACATATGGACGGACATACATGTATCTATGGTTTGTTACCTACTTACTATCTACCTTCACATATAATTCATTGGAGTATTATCTTCAAAAACAAAACTAAAGACCATTAATATCTTGTTGTACGCTCCTCATGGATAACCAAACTTGACAATGCTAATACTTTCCACATATGGACGGACATACATGTATTTATGGTTTGTTACCTAATTAGTATCTATCTTCACATATAATTCATTGGAGTATTATCTTCAAAAACGAAACTAAAGACCAATAATATCTTGTTGTACGCTCCTCATGGATAGCCAAACTTGACAATGCTAATACATTCCACATATGAACAAACATACATGTATCTATGGTTTGTTGCCTACTTAGTATCTATTTTCACATATAACTCATTGAGTATTATCTTCAAAAACAAACTAAAGACCAATAATATCTTGTTGTACGCTCTTCATGGATAACCAAACTTGACAATGCTAATACCTTCCACATATGGACGGATATACATGTATCCATGGTCTGTTACCTACTTAGTATCTATCTTCACATATAATTCGTTGGAGTATTATCTTCAAAAACAAAACTAAAGACCAATAATATCTTGTTAGACGCTCTTCATGGATAACCAAACTTGACAATGCTAATACCTTCCACATATGGACGGACATACATGTATATATGGTTTGTTACATAATTAGTATCTATCTTCACATATAATTCAATGGAGTATTATCTTCAAAAACGAAACTAAAGACCAATAATATCTTGTTGTACGCTCCTCATGGATAACCAAACTTGACAATGCTAATACATTCCACATATAGACAGACATACATATATCTATGGTTTGTTACCTACTTAGTATCTATTTTCACATATAACTCATTGAGTATTATCTTCAAAAACAAACTAAAGACCAATAATATCTTGTTGTACGCTCTTCATGGATAACCAAACTTGACAATACTAATACCTTCCACATATGGACGGACATACATGTATCCATGGTTTGTTACCTACTTAGTATCTATTTTCACATATAATTCATTGAAGTATTATCTTTAAAAACAAAACTATCCATGATTTATGTGAAGTGTGGTGTATGACACCTATCTGTGTCCATCCAAGAAAAGAGGGAATGATAGTTAGGAAAACTGTGGCGTGTGACATCTATCCGTAATGGAGCTGGGCGTGTGACATCTATCCGTCATATTTAAAGCACTATTCTCACCCTATATGGATACATCTGTCTTTTTGGCGCTAGGACCTACAAAAAAGATATAAGATTGCAAACACTTTTAAAAAGATATAAAACTGTCATTACTTTAAAAAAAAGATATACTCAGTACAATAAATTCGTAATATTTGCAGTCACACATGTTCTCTAGTGAAAATCGTTTTGATCATAAAAAAAACAAATTTATATATAAAAACATATGATAGTATTGATACTCAAAATAAAATATATTAAATATATTAAATATTTTCAAATTAAATTCAAACCCATGTGGTAGAACGAATTAACTCCTAATTATTATATAATAATACAAAACTTGTGGATAAATACAATCTATAAAATGTTATAGAACATACCTATATGGCTATATATTTTTGATCTGATATTGATCCGTGGCTGCTCTTAAATCAGATTTGGTTTTCCTATTTTTATTCATATAAATGTTAAACATGTTCGGTTTAAATTGAACGTTGGTCTGATTACTATTTTTCTTTAAAGAAAACAATAAAATAGTTCGATTCGGTTTATTTGTGCGCAATATCCTTTTAACTATAATTCATTAGCAAAAACCTATGTAACTGCCTCCTTCTCTTTCTGACACGTGGAAAAATCTAACGTGTCCTTCTCTCTTTATTTTACGTTTTTGTTTACCTTTTTTTCTTCTCTGATTTTCTCTGATTCTCCGTTAACCTCAGCTTATTTTCTGGTTTTATAATTGGGACAATTAGCTAATAAACCCAAAATGGACCATATATTAGGTAGATAGAAAAATGCTTTTCAAACCCATTTTCGGGGTGGGCGAAATGATGCAGATACCCCTCCGAGAAGTGACACGTAAGCTGCTTCATCCACTTGCGTGATGAGCTACGATGACGTCGAAGATTTTGTAAATCTTCGCTTCGAAATATCTCCGACAAGTACAGTGAGAGGGAAGGGAAAATGCGATGCATTTTTGGCCACAAAAATGTTTTCCCGCCAAGATCCATTTATGGGTCGAAATAATAATTATTTTTGATCAAAAATATACATATCGTGAACCGATATATATCGACGAGAAAATCCTAATCTCCACCCTCTATATAAGCCGTTGTCCTTCGCTTCTTTGCAAAGAACTTTAATACACAGAGAACAAAGTTAGCAACAAGTAAGATTCTGTAAGTGTGAGAGTCAAAAAGATCTGTCGTTTTCAGCTAAAAACACCATATTTGGTAAGTTTTCAGTTCATATGGTCCTCATACATGTTTTTAAACGATTTAACGGTATCAACTGCCATTAGAAGACAATAAATGTTGTTATAAATGTTCTGCTTAGATACCGATAGCAAAAGTGTATGCATAATCTGAAACATTTGGCTGACTATAAAGTAATATATGACTATTTACATCAGAAATGTATATATTTGCTATAATGAACAACCGAATGACTGTAATAAATTAGATTAGCATATTTATTCAAAATTTTAACAGTTTACGGAATGTGTCATCTCTGTTCTTATGAAACCGCTTGCAAGAAATTTTATGTTTGGATCTAATGCCTATTCTTTCCTTTCCCAACAGGTGTTTGCTTAGTAACAGAGATGATGGGCCGCTTGGTAAGACTTGTAAGAGGAGAGTGGCAAAGATCAGCCATGGGTGAATGGGATTTCAAAATAGATCCCGATGAAAGCAGCTATGGTATAGTGGTTCAGGAGAATGAAAAGCTAAAGTCTTTGATAGAATTAGGCACAGCACGATACCAGATACAGGACGTGGTGGTGCTAACGTACCAGTTTCCGCCGTGCTTGCTGGAGCCGGAGGGGAAAAAAACACTACCACTGGACATCTCCGAAGACGGCGTTGTTGCCCTGTTCATGGCAGTTCGACTAGAACACATTGAGATGCCTTTGTGTGTGACAGTTGGAGCTCCGGCGATTGAAAAATATCGGTTCCACAGGCGATCAACATTTGACATGGTTGGTTTGCCCCATGTTTTTGTCGAAACAAGTTTGTCATTAGGGGGCCAACAACCAAGTTACCTGAAAACAACTATGAAGATGAGGAACCAGAGTATTCATGGGCAGGGTAATGTACCAGATGCATCCAACTACTAGGATGCACTTATGGCAACCAGAACAGTACCATTCTCTCTATCTTGCCTTGATAATATCATGAGCAACGATGAAGCTGATCCTGTAGAAGATGACCGCTCGTCCACAGATTCCTCAAATGGGCCGAATGAAGAAACTCCTACAGCTCCCGAGAAATCTGTTTCAACGGTTCACAGATGGATGGATGAAAACACACTTGGAACAACCATTGAAAATCTAAGCTACCGGCTGTCTGAAATAAATGGTAAAGAGTATGAGTAAACATAACTTAATAATAGAATAAAACTTTGTATTTATTGCTAATAGTGCTTGAAATTTGCAGATGATACTCAAGGAATCACTGAACAGTGCAGAGCAACACTAAGGTAAAACTATGAAGAATGTTACAAAAACGAAGTAATGTTGTACTTACTTGAAAACATATTTATTTTCATGCTAATATTTTCATTATAGGACTACAATCCCAATCCAGGCTATGTCCAACAAAGGAAAAGGAATAGCGACAAGTGATGGGTGCCTCGGTGGATCTTCAACAGATTTAATGCTAGGAAGGAAGCTTCAGAGTCCTAATGATTTAGGCTTGGATCCACAAATAATGGACCTGCTATTAGACGGTCACTATGGAGGTATGATACCAACATATAGCATTATCAGTGGTACTTATAATGTTTTCTGAAACTAATTGTTTTATGCCTTTACGACATGAGGTTTCGTACCAGCAAGTGTTGGCGTCTTGGAAGAGATTTTCAACAAAAAGGAGATGGCACAGTTTAAAAAGGCTGGTGTAAACATGTTGAAATCCATTATCCCAACCATTGAGGATTTAGACATGGAATCATCTATTCCAAATCACGTGGATGGAGTTATAAGACTCATAGATGGGACCGACAGTCAAATGGCTCAAGAAGGTAAGATTTAGAGAAATTTAGTAAAGATAACAGTTAACAAAATGTTGTTAGGCTACAATAATTATTGTTTGCTTATGGGTGATATGACAGCAAATGTAGCCAACATGGTTGGAATTACAGAGGAAGCTACAAGGTAAACTCTTTCATCAAGATTTGAGTATCAGCTAATTAAGACTACATTAAATACAACTGATTTGGTAGCAATTATTGACGTATGTAGATGTGGAGATGCAAGGGCTAAGACGACAATCAATGCATCTATTAGCCAGGACATTTTGAAACCTACCGAAATGGACAAGGACAAAGGTTTAAACAGTGAGATGACAGAAGCTGATGAACGTGGTACGTATATATGATCAAAATACATATAATGGTTGACCTAAAACAGTTGTATCATGAATTTGACATTTATTATGTTATCATATTTACAGAGTTAATGAAGTTGGGATTCATCACTGCAAGTATGACTGTGCTGGAAGAGCTTCTTACACAAGATCAAATCCAAGTGTTGAAGGATGATGCAGCTAAAGCTCTGGAAATGGTAAAAGCCCGTAATAATCCTCCTTTCCGTGCACCACGTTGACATGATGGGGGTACTAGAACCAAGATATTGAAAGATGGGACAGACATAGAAATGGGAGAACCAAGTAACCCATTGCCAGCTGAGATGGACATAATAGAAACTGAAAATAGCGAAGGTATTTATCTGGTTTAGTTATAAATCGAATATTGTTATCAGAGTTTTGACATTGTTAAACTACTAATGGCAGGGGTAACTGAAATACAGACAAGGAGCAGCCCAGTGTATGAATCTGAAAAATCTAGTAACAACAAGGATAGACCTACATTTTGCTTTGTATGTGAATTTATTGCATGGTGTTGCAGCTGTTTCAAACCAGCAAACCTCGAGATGGACGTCCAAGAAGGAGCTAAGGCGAAGTCTGAAATGGATGCATATAACCCTGGAGGAGATGACGATATGGAAACTGATGCAGCAGACAGCGATGATGGTTTCACGGATGGTTTGTACTAATATCTTAATTAGCTGATAATATTTTGTGTAACCGTGTAACAATGTTGTTTGAATTTTTTTGGACTATATGCACGGTTAATAAGAATGTTTGTCTACTTGAAGAGTTTGTAAGAAACAACCCATTGGAGCTATATGTTGGGATGATGTTCACAAATCGTGAAGGATTTAGAAAACATATGCGCTTTATGCACTAGCCAATAAATTTCGATTCAGGAAGAAATCAAACCCAGGGTTGATGATCCTCGAGTGTGTGGGGAGATGCTGTCCATGGCGTGTGTATGCAGTAAAGATGCCAGACTCGGACTATTTTCAAGTAAGGCGTGTAAGACTAGAACATGTGTGCACAGCCAATGAAAGAGTTGAATTCGAGCGGCATGCCTCAACAGAAGTAATAGGAGACATGATGAAAACTCATTTCGCTGGACGTGCAGCTGGTCCTCGGCCAAGCATTGTCCGCGATATAATGTGTGATGGGCACGACACACAAATATCATACTGGAAAGCTTGGAAGTCTCGGGAGCTTGCGTTGGATTCAAGCAAGGGATCATCAGGAGATTCATTTGAAATCTTGCTGAAATACTTAAGTCTTCTGGTTATGGCTAACCCAAGGACACTAGTATTCCTTGAGACAGATTACATCGATGGCGTAGGAGAGAGATTCAAGTACTTGTTCTTCGCGCTAGGGGCTTCTATTGCTGGATTCCAATTTATGAGAAAAGTTATAATCATCGACGGAACTTTCTTGAAAAGCAAGTATGCGGGGTGTATGATAACAGCTAGTTGCCAAGATGGAAACTACCAAATCTATCCGGTGGGGTTTGGGGTGGTTGATGGGGAGAATGAGAGATCCTATACATGGTTTTTCAACAAGTTATTAGAAGTGGTATCTGATAGTGAGGACTTGGTGTTCATCTCGGATAGGCATAACGCCATCATTACCGCCCTGCGGAAGGTACATAATAATTTAGTTGTTCATATAAGATTTAGCAGGTTAATATTAAAATTTGTAGCGGGTTTTGACACAAGACATTGGCGCGCAGATGAAGATATACATTTCGTTTACTGTTAATAAATTTATTAGAGATATAAAAATAATATTGGTAAGCTCGTTAACTCATTTGTTCATTACGGTTATGTCCAGGTATACTCCAAATCACATAACTGCTCCTGCATCATCCACCTTCAACGTAACATACAAACAAACTTCAAGAAAAGACATCTCTCTTAACTAGT
Organism: Orychophragmus violaceus; assembly: GCA_030180135.1. NCBI lineage: Eukaryota > Viridiplantae > Streptophyta > Magnoliopsida > Brassicales > Brassicaceae > Orychophragmus > Orychophragmus violaceus. Next base: position 29,261,677 of record CM058240.1, on the reverse strand, counting down.
TTCGAGAGCCGGACGAGCTTACCGGGTGCCCGAGTTTGCAGAACACTTCAACGAAATTGCCAACATTGACCGTGACTGTGCCGAATACCTCGCCAACATAGACCTACACAGTTGGACACGCTCACAATCTACCGCCAAAAGATTCAATCTCATGACTAGCAATATTGCGGAGTCTTTAAACGCAACTCTAGCAGAAGCAAGGGACTACCCAATCGTACCACTCGTCGATTTCATAAGAGCTACACTGATGGGATGGTTTCATGTTCGGAGAGATATTGCACTGAAGTTTCCAACCACTCTCACACTAAGAATACATAACATTATCTCCAAGAAATTTGAGGTGTCCACTGGTTTCGAGATACGCAATATTAACGTGTTTGAATTTGAAGTTCGTACCAAGGAATGAATCACCTACCATGTTGACTTGGGTATGAAGACATGTAGCTGTTGTGAGTTCCAGATGTTATGCATTCCATGTACACATGCGGTTGCAGCAGCAATGAAGGCAAATGTCGAAATAGATATACTTGTCACTGAAGAGTTTCGTACAGAATTTTGGCGAAAGGGATACGCTGGTAGTATATACCCAGTGCCTCCAGATGACGATGACGAAGGGAAACAAAACGATAGGGAGTTTCCAGAGTTACTTCCTCCACTGACTAGGCGACCACCAGGGAGGCCAAGAAAGAAGAGATTCTTGTCGAGAGGAGAAATAGTGGTAAGAATTATCTTAGTTGCCAACATAATAAAATTGCAATATATAGATCCAATAGCTGATAAATAGTTGGCTAATGTTTTGACAGGGACCGAGACAGCGAAAGGTGAAGGTGTGTAGCCGTTGCCGGGGTGTTGGACATAACCGTGCAACGTGCAAAAATCCTATATAAGACGGGTACAAGGTTTGAGTAAGGGGCAGAGGGGTGATGATGGTTTTTGAGCTATAGGTCGGAGTTGGGTCGACCAGTTTTACCTTCTTGTGTTATATTATGACGGAAAACCCCAACATCCCATGTTGTAATTGAAGAACAATGTATGGCATGGGCCAATAATCCTACCCCTGTTAATGTGAAATATAATCTAAATATTGTGAAATATAATGTTAGTGTTATTGGTTACTAACATGCGCTAACAATAAAGTTAACGAAACCTTCATATAAATAACTCTATAAAAATAATATTGAACAAAAACAGAAGAAAAGAAGATCACTCTAAACCTAGGAAATCAAAGGAATTAAGCGTAACACTAAATCTACATAGTTAGGCCGTTTTTATAGTAACGGTCACAAAACTAAAAAACGGTTAAGAGGGACGTTATACCCTTACACAAAAGTGACTGATTGAAATAAAGAGGCAGATATATAAGTGTTTAACAGAAAACATAATCGTTAACTTCCAACAAAGAAATTGCTTGCAACAAGAAAAAAAACATGTTGGCACTACCGTTCGATGTATTGTTAGAAATACTGGAAAATGCTTTACGGCTTGGATACGGTGAATTCGTACGAGCAAAATCAACATGCACGACTTTACGTGATGTCGCGGAGAGCGATCAATTTTATAAGAACATTGATTTCTTCTTCCATCATATCAATTTATTCCCCAAGGAAGCAGCAAACTGTTTAGTGGAGAGTTGCTTAATACAAGGAAACCCATCAGCACTTGTATTAAAAGGGATTTCAAATTACATATATGAAGATAAGAAAATCGAAGGAGAATCAATGTTGAAGCGATCGTGTAAAGAAGGTTGGAAGATAGGACAATACATTTACTCAATGCTTGTTCATGTGTTCAATGGGCAAGCAAAGGTTGAAGAACGCGGTCTACTGTTGTCCGAGAAATAGCCAGGGATGTACGACTAGCAATAATATTAAGAGGTGTGCATCCATGGAGGGAACGACCATGTAAGATACTCTTGGAGAAAGAAGAAGAGTTGGATCTACTGCCGATCATTACATGCAATTGTACAACAATAAATGAGTCTCTTTACTACTACAATCAGTGGTGGATCTAGAAACATATTTTACCGGGGGCATAAAACAAATAACTAATTTTATTTTAATTATAAAATATTAAAATTATTAAAATAAATAGTATTTTTAAATATTAAAAGAAACTATGAAATATATAATCACATATATATATCGATATATATACGATCAAATTTAAACTGCATATAAATTTTATTTACGTTATGTATATGATTTAAAATATTGTTTTATAATTTTTTCCTTATTTCATTGATTTGTATGAATATTATTATCTATTAGATAATAAAAAATAGCATTAGTATCAAAAAATTGCAAAAACCAAAAAAACATGAGGCAAGAAACAATTATTAGACAGAGAAGAAATTATAAAAACAAAAAAGTTTGAGGTAAGAAAAAAAGAGCATCGTATATTATAAAAGAATGTTTTTTTTTTTTTTTGATGATTAACCTGGAGGTATCCCGGGCCTATGGAAGGGCCCAGACTAATCCCCAAGGGGAGGTGCAGCCCATGGATAGACCCTCTCTCCGGGTATTCAAATGGGCCGTAAGCAATGGGCCCATATCCATGTGGGTGAGCAGAAGAGGCATTTTTGTTTCCGCCTGGGCTCGAACCCGGGTGGTGTCTAGCCACCACGAGCCCCTCAACCAGTTGGACTACCTCAACCGCTCTAATGAAGGAGGTCAACGACCAGCTAAGCCAATGGTTCTTTCAGGATTTACATACGCATTTTAATAATTATATAAATCTACTGGGGGCACCTGCCCCCCTACCCACTCACCTAGATCCGCCACTATTATAAAAGAATGTTGGTAAAAATATATAGAATATGTGATCTAAGATATCTAGAGATATCATATATTACCATTAAAATATAGCATTAGTATCAACAAGTTATGAAAGACTCAAAAGGAAATACATAATAGAAGATGCTTAATATGGAAATCAATCATTTAGTTAAAAACTGAAACGAGACTAAGTAAGGAAATAAATAATAAAAGATGCTTTATATGGAAAAAAAATCATTTAGTTAGTTAAAATGAAACGAGAGTAAGTGGCACTCGAACCGGGGGCAGAAAGAATAATGAAGGGGGTCAACGACCAGTTAAGCCAATGGTTCTTTCAGGATTTACATACACATCTTAATAATTATATAAATCTACTGGGGGCACCTGCCCTCCTACCCACTCACCTAGATCCGCCACTGACTACAATGATGGATGGAAGCAACTGAGCATGTGTGATAAATGCTTCTGGACAATAGAAAGTTTGATATTTTGCAAGATTGTTCAAGACAACTTTGCAACTTGGCCCAAAATTTGCACAGTTACATGCAACTTCTAAAGGTTTTAGTAAGTATAGTGTTGTGTTTTACAATGGAGAAGGAATTTGAAATGTATTGTGTTACAGGCATTTTATGAAGAATATATTGTATTACTTAAAAATTTATATAATAATACATGAAATATTATCCATTGCCAATTAAAATAATTTGTATTACAACTAATAATAATAGTAGTCATGTAAGCCTTTAATAAGTCGTTAAGAACAATAATGTTAGAATTTGATGGGATTGCATTAGGTAGATTCAAACAGAAGATAACCAAACCAGGGAAATTTTAGTTCAATAGCAGATAAATTATCAATGCTAAAGATATTGTTAACAACCAATAGATAAGTTGGCGTTTGTTAACTCGATGAATAACATAGTACTAAACAACAAATGAAAACACCCAAACAATCGTACAAACACACCTGATACAGAACATATTACGAAATAAAGGATATCAAAGCAAACCACCATATTCTTCATAAAACACAATGGCTAGCCTCTTAGACTCGAACGGAAGAACTTCAGGGATGATACACTTACAGCCATCAAAACCAACCATAGAGTGAGCACCAAGAAGTAGCATATTTGTAACAGCAGAGTCCGCAGCAACAGGATTATGAGGTACCCTATGGCCAAGCAAGGGAGAAAGAACCTTCAGCAATTGCACTAGGATCAACAGTAACAGCTTTGATTAGGTAGGGCAGCATGAGAGCAACTGGTTCAAGGTCCTTCTTCATTAGGCTGTCGCTGCGAAGGGCGGTATTACAATCCAAGACTTGAATGGACCTTGCATGGATGTCAACACAAACGCCTACCCAATGAAACTTGTCAACTAAAAACGGGAAGTAGAACCTTTCAGGCGTGGGGTTAACCTCAAAGAAAGGTCGAATGCACTCCAGCAAGGACGGTTGAAACACAAATCTTACACGATCCTTAGGTGATAATTTGGTGAAATTCGGATAATGCTTTAGAAAAGAAGCAATGAGCTTGGTGTCAAGAAACCGATATCTAAAGGAATCAGAGCCAAAAACAGCCCTCATGAAGAGGAGACGAGAAAAATGGGTGAGGGCATCCACAACCTGGTTTTAAGTAGAAACAATCAAAATTAAGCAATTGAAAGCTAAACTTATACAACATAAATTGGTTTGTAACAAACCTTGGGTGTCATAACTTTGGTCCTCTCTGCTATCTCTAACACGTCTTTGCCAAACACTTGGCTACCATTGTTTAGATTTATTAGCCTGCACAGGAAATAAAATCCGATAAATAAATGAAATACAACTACATCATATGTTACATTTGGTAACAAAAATATATACATGTAAACAAGGATCATGAAACAAGTACCTATTAGCTTTAAGCTTCTTTACAAGCCTGGTGTACTTTAATTCATAGTCGACATCAGGAGATGTGCCCGGAATCAAGGGAAAGGAAGCCATACGCTGTGCACCTATGTTGGTGCATTCAAATCCTTGAAGGGCATGGGATTGTTTTTTCAAGCGCTAACTCTTCCTCTGCGGTAGCTCAGCTCCAGCACAAGCCCCAGTCAATTCAGCCTCATTTGCATGATAATTACCAACATTGTCATTCGCCTGCTGCTCAACCTTGGGTAAGATATACAAGGTTACTAGTACATAGCCATATGGACAAGAATACAAGATAAATATCATTTAAATCATAATGTAAACTCACCGGCTCAAAGACGTTATTAACAGACGCTTGACCAGTTTCCAAATTAACTCCAGTTCCAGAGTTTGCAGCTGGTGAACCAGTGTTATCTTTCTCATTGTTGTCCTACAAATAATGTTAGCATTTAAGTCATGAACTAAAAAATAACAAAAGAGTTAGCGTCTACTGAGGCTTATGGATATAATGTAAATTACCTCATGCAAAGATTTGCTAAGCTCACGCAGAACATTACCAAGAACTTCATCAGGGTTGGTCTCTCCATGCAGCATCACACCTCCATTGCTCCTGCGTTCCAACATCCCCGACTTATCTCCACCACCAGTACACTCATTGGGTTGTTGTCTCGTTAGGCTAACATTGGTTGGAGAATTGGGAGGTCTCTTAACAATCTTCGTTATTGCCTCAATCACAGAGTTCTTCACATGATTAATAGCTAAGACAAAGCGCTCATCAGAAGCCTTTACAGCTGATCCAACCTTCTCAATATCCTGTAAGCATGATGAAACTTTTGAATCAACAGCACTCATTTCAAGCCTCACTCGTTCTGCAACAATTTCAGACACTTGTATTGCGTCTATAGAATCGACAGCTACAGGATGTTGTGTATTTTTATCCTTGTCTTTCTTCTCCTTTTCCAATTTCTTAGCATTCCTCAATCTTTGAAGATCAGCAGCAGTGACACCACCCTTAAAGAACTTTTTCTCGAAAGAAAAACCTTCAGCAATAAGTCTCACCATATTATCCACCTTGGGATCTTCCTCTTCGTCAGACCAATAAAACAGATCATCATCCAAAGCCATAGTAAAAGGATCACCTGGGATTATGCATATAACAGAAGCCTGCAACAAATTAAAAACCCACAAACAGAGGACACATCAGATAATGATGAACATCAATTTACAGACAGTTAGCCAACAAAAAATAAAGTTAGCAACAGAACAAAAAATTGATCAAGCCAATAATAAATATCAATGCTAAAGGTTGTATAAAACACAAGCACCCTTGAGCATACCTCACACTTCTCATCAACATCTCTAGCATGACCAGGACTGAGAGTCACTTTGTGGGTTGTGGCCATTGATATGTTGGCAGGTCAATGACTCGTATTGGATTCACCCTTGGGCTCGCCGCTATGTTCACCCAGTGAAGAAACAAATTGGTTCCTCGTCTCATCTTCCATATCACTGTCATCGTCAGACGATGAAGAAGATGCTCCAACTTCAACAACCTCAAGTAAGGCCGGTACAACTTCAACCAAGACCAACTGGATGGCATGAAAAAAACCCTGGACAACTACTGATCTCTGAGCAAAAGCGACTTCATCTTTCAACTTTATGCATCCAACAACCATTTCGAAGGAAACACGACCCACAGGGTAGGCAAGGAATTGATCAAGATCCCTGATCAACTCCACATGCTCGTCAATGATTTTGGGTAAGTGGCTTGTCGGGCAGAGAACAGAGGCAGTCAATGCTAAGTAAGCATATTTGATCCTCCTGTCTGTATCACGGACAATCCTCTTCTTCAGCAGTTTTATAACTTTGTCAACAGTTAGGGTACGAGGATCATGACATCCAAAAAGCGCTCCAAAGTAATGTTGGTCCTTCACCAAATTACGCTTCTTCTTCTTATTCATCTTTGGATATTTACCACAAGGAAGGCCCGTAACGATTGCAAATTCCCTCAAAGATACACGAATTGGCCAACAAAAAAATAAAAACCAGATTTCATGCTTCTTCTTAACATAAATCATCCGGGTAATCAAAAACTGACCAAAGGCGCCGGAGAAGGTTGGTTTATCGGCAGTGGCCAAGAGCTTACCGAAGGAAGATTCTCTGATTTGGTTGGCTTCGGCAACAGTCAGAGCGTTCAAAATAGAACGAATCCTACCGGGTTTGACATACGAATTTACTCTCTGGTCGTTTGGTTCTTGGCCGGTGGCGAAGATTTGAGGAGGAAGCTCGGGAATGTCTTCAAAATCCATGAACCTAAAAACAAGATAAAAGAAAAAATGTTGAACAAACGAAATAGAAAGAGAACACCGAAGAATAAAAAGAGAAGATGATTGCTATCCAAAATTCTGATTAACATTTACAAAATTCGGACAAATTAAGTTAGTTACGGGTAAAGCGAGAGAGCTTCGGCGATAAGAAAAAGGTAGAACTGAAGAACAATGGCAGAGAAAATTGAATGGGTTTTCAGAGCAATAATCAAAATAAACCCAGAAACCGAAGAAGTATGAACAGTGGAGCATGTTACACAGTACACGCGAGATGAATTTGACAGACAATAAATCTGTCCTAAGGAGGGTAGTATCAGTAAGAGAATAGGGATACTATGGGGATTAAAAATTGAAAATTATATCATGGTCATCAATTTTATTTCGGCTCTTTTATGGCCACCTAGCCTAAATACTCTTTATAATTTTAACAAAATAAAATAAAAATTAAGAGCGGTTTCTTCCACCACACGACCTCAACTCCCTCAATGGCCTCTAACCTCAACTATCAAAACTATGAGCCCTATTACGAATCTCCTACCCAGTTTCGTATTAATTTGTTGTCTTTTTCTACAAAAACCGACCAGAAGAATCTCTTCTTCTCGATTGATCGGAGGTACTTTTCAAGCTTTTAATTGATATCTCGCAATTTTTATTTAAACAGGGAGAGTAGCTTTAATCGGTATTCGACCTCCTTTCGTCTTAGATGAAACAAACTTCATTTGGTTTGATCTCTGAGTTTTTCCCCATTTTTAGATTCAATGGCTGCTCCACCTGCTAGGGCTAGATCCGATTACGATTATCTCATCAAGCTTCTGCTTATCGGTGATAGAGGTACGTATTTTCCCTCGGGATCCAAGCGATACAATCGATAAATTAGAATTGCTGAATCTATTCATTTTCAGTTACTCAGTCAACATCAATTTAGTCGTTGAGAAGATCGTTCTGCGTACTCGTGTGGCTAATCTGATTCCATGCTCGATCCATTGTGTTTGTGAACCTCAATTGTGTGAGTTTTAGATCTCTGTAACTTTAAGGGATTCATACAATTCATGTCGCAGGTGTTGGTAAAAGTTGTTTGCTTTCAAGGTTCTCTGATGGCTCTTTTACCACTAGCTTCATCACCACCATTGGGTTTATATTTCTTCAACCATGTTAAGAGATTAGAGAGACTGTGATGTATGTCTCTCTATTTGCTAGATAACTCACTGACTCTTTGTCTTTGGCTTTTGATGCAGCATTGATTTTAAGATAAGAACTATTGAGCATAATGGTGTATGATTTTCAGACGAGTCATCTTTCAACAGTAAATTTTCTTGTGTCTATACATTAACATATTTGGTCATACATTTCTGCTTTGTTTTGGACCTATTTTCTTGACTTTATCGCAGAAATTAGGAACTGGATTCGTAATATCGAACACCAAGCTTCAGATAATGTCACCAAGATCTTGGTAGGGAACAAAGCTGATATGGATGAGAGCAAGAGGGTACAGTACAAGCGAGATACCTTCACACCGATTTATAAACTGCCTTATTCACGACTAATCAAATTAATAATGGTATTGGTAACACATCTTTTTTCAGGCCGTACCAAAAGCAAAGGGTCAAGCACTTGCTAATAAATAGAGAATAGAGTTCTTTGAAACAGTAAGCCAAACATTGTCTCATGAGCACAACTTCTACTACATTGGTCATATTCATTTGCTTGCATAGCTAATAAGTCATTTTTACATGTTAGAGTGCCAAAACAAATCTAAATGTAGAAGAAGTTTTCTTCTCGATAGCAAAGGACATTAAGCAGAGACTCACAGATCCTGACTTGAGGGCATTAGTAGTTACATTCTCCTTTAGCGTTTCTCTCACTTCACATTTTCTTATGCTAAATACTTGAAGATCTTTTTGTGTCCTAATTCCATCGTTCTTCATTGCAGCCATCGACGATTAAGATCAGCCAAAAAGACCAGGCAGCTGGAGCCGGACAGGCTACACAGAAGTCTGCATGCTGTGGAACTTAAAAGTCCCAAAAATTCCGAAGTTGAAGTGAAGTAAAAAAAACAGTTTTTCTGCATTTTTAGTTTGCTCATGAGGGTAAATGATTCTTGAAGAAATCGTTCGTTCTCAGATAGATTCGACATCTCTGAAGCTGATTTGTGGCTAAATTGTTAAGCTGATTTGGTGGCTAATTTGTTAAACTCTTACACATAACTCAAAAAAATCAAGAACTTATCTATTACTTTCTCTGTTACGTCGTCAATTCTTAAAGCAATTAGCACACTTATTAAAGGTTCTCTTTATACAAAATAAAGCAAAAAAAAAAATCCAGCCAAACATTTTAAATCTTACAATTTTCCACGTAATATAATACTATTATACATTCAAAAGGAACGCTCTTCGTTGCCATAGATACGCTGAAGTTAACAATTACTCTTGAGGATAGCGATATTAAAAAAAACATGAATTGAATTATCAAGGGAGTGAAATAAGAGTTGACCAAAAAACCATAAATTTTTTGAAAGATGAGACTTGAGTTACCAACCTTATGGCCCATAGGATTGATGTGATATATGCAACAGGTGGTGAGTAACAAGGATCTAGCTTGTGTATTAAAAATAATCCTTCAAAACAGGAATTTATTGCACTGAATGTATTTTTTTTGAAAAATAATTACAGTTTTGTATCTTTTGAATTCTACTTACAATTTTGTATCTTTTTTGTAGGGCCCAGCGTCAAAAAGGCATAATTAGCCGCAGGGGAGAGAGAAATGCACAAAAAGTCATTGATAGATACTATCATTCTCGCTTTTCTTGGATGGGTACAACTAGGTCTCATACACCACACTTCACATAAATCATCGATAGATACTATCCTTCTCTCTTTTAATATTGGTCTTATTTCGAATATACATCTATGGATAACCATACTATGATCTATTAATGGATAACCATTTTAGTTTTGAAAAAATAAACATGACTTGGTGGTTAGACAAAGAAATTTTAAGTTGAAGAACTAGTTATATGTGATCTTTAAGGATGGATAATTGGCACATTTGGTTTCGGGAGTGAGCTAAATTACCTAAATGATGGATAATTTTGTTTTTGAAGATAATACTCCAATAAATTATATGTGAAGATAGATACTAAGTATGTAACAAACCATGGATACATGTATGTCCGTTCATATTAGCATTGTCAAGTTTGGTTATCCATGAGAAGCGTCCAACATGATATAACTAGTTATATGTGATCTTTAGTATTGGTCTTATTTCGAATATACATCAATGGATAATCATATTATGATCTATTCATGTATAATCATTTTAGTTTTGAAAAAATAAACATGACTTGGTGGTTAGGTGAAGTAATTTTAAGGTAAAGAACTAGTTATATGTGATCTTTAAGGATGGATAATTGGCAAATTTGGTTTCGGGAGTGAGCTAAATTACCTAAACGATGGATAGTTTTGTTTTTGAAGATAATACTCCAATGAATTATATGTGAAGATAGATACTAAGTAGGTAACAAACCATGGATACATGTATGTATGTTCATATTAGCATTGTCAAGTTTGGTTAGCCATGAGAAGCGTCCAACATGATATAACTAGTTATATGTGATCTCTAATATTGGTCTGATTTCGAATATACATCAATGGATAATCATACTATGATCTATTAATGGATAATCATTTTACTTTTGAAAAAATAAACATGACTTGGTGGTTAGGCAAAGTAATTTTAAGGTAAAGAACTAGTTATATATGATCTTTAAAGATGAATAATTGGCAAATTTGGTTTCGGGAGTGAGCTAAATTACCTAAACGATGGATAGTTTTGTTTTTAAGATAATACTCCAATAAATTATATGTGAAGATAGATATTAAGTAGGTAACAAACCATAGATACATGTATGTCCGTCCATATTAGCATTGTCAAGTTTGGTTATCCATGATAAGCGTCCAACATGATATTATTGGTCTTATGTCGAATATACATCTATGGATAACATAATATAATCTATTAATGGATATGTAACAAACCATGGATACATGTATGTCCGTCCATATGTGGAAGATATTAACTTAGTCAAGTTTGGCTATCCATGAAAAGCGTCCAGCACGTGATATGATCGTGGTAGTATCCACGAATAGATGAGATTGTAGACACCTACTCTAAACTATCCATTCGAAACTTTTGTAATAAGTTGGATTTTGATTTTTTTTTTTTGAATTTCGGTACATCGGCCGGTTTTATCTCCATTCAGCCGGTCTATATTGCTGGAAACCTCCCCTCCGCCAATCTATCAACCTTCAAAAAATAGGGAGTGGAACTAATATAAAGTAAGAAAGAGGGGGAGAGGGAGAAAAAAGAAAGAAAAATAATAATAATAATAAAAAGGATGAATAGTTATGAAAAAGTGGAAAACTATCCGTCGAAATGCCATGTACAGGATACGCAGGAATAAAACTGTCTTTCTCCTGTTGGACCTACAAAAAAAAAGATACAACTTTGCAATAGGTTTTAGAAAGATACAAAAGTGTCATAAAAAGTTAAAAAAAAAATACAATACATGCAATAGACCCTTCAAAACAGAACATATATGCACATGACGAAAGAAAGAAATTACAAAAAATCACCAATTTATATACAACAAATTACCTTTTCAGCAGTCATAGTTTATAGAAAAAAAATGATAACTTAGCTTCTTTTTTTTTTTTGGCCAATTGCTGATGTTCTCAGTTGATATTTTTATACGAAGTTTAATTTTTTTCCAACCCAAGATGTAGGGTGTGTGTATGTGCTGTAAATAGCACAATTTTAAACACAAGTATATGAAATTCCGCACAAGACAAACACAAAGCAACAACAAATCGAAGCGACAAGAAGTAAAACCAACCATAGAAGGTACGATAGAGAGATATCACAAAGGACCCAATCCGTATGAGTGGACATTTTCTGTTGCCTTTCAACATTTGTGGTTTGAGATGGATGGTTTCATCCTGCATATGTAACAAAAATTGGGTTTACAAATGGATCAACTAAAGTATTAACCAAATTTGATCTACAAAAAATTACAATAGAAAGAGATGTCCCTTGAAGAATATCGACAAACCATGAAAACACCGAGCTTTGAATATTCTATGATTCGGGTTCAATAAAATGGGTAAGATCATAGATTTATGGTCATTGTATAAGACAATTATCATGCATGTGGTTTTTAGATAAAAGATATGAGCTGATTCTATCACCTTTTTTTTGTTTTTTAAATTATAAGCATGTTTCTATTTATTTTTTCCTGTTAGTTCCAAACCATAACATATACTTTTTCAACACTTATTTTATTTCAAAATTATTTAATTAAAATACTTTAATTTTTCTATTGACGTTATATTAAATTATGACATCATTTAACCCAAAATTTTCTAATTACACAATTAGTCCGTGCAAGGCCAGAAACCTAGTTCGTTATAAATATGTACAGAAAGCCAATTTGCTCCAAAAGCGAATCTTATCGACTGTGACTTCTGTGAGTTTCCTCTCTCGATTTTACGTTTATGTAAAATTTGTTTCTTATCGACCTGAAACCTAAAAAATTTAGGACAGTTAAGAAACTCATGGCATATGATTGAATCATTCGATCAAGACTACTGATATGTTTTTTTTTGTTTTTTAACTTGAGGGTTTGTCTCGTGATGAGGTATGATAGAATCAGCGAATTGCCGGATTGTTTGATAACTCAGATACTTCCAACCAAAGATTCTGTTAAGACGCGTTTTATCGACCAGATGAAGAAATCAATGGCTTGATTTTCCCGGACTAGATTTAAGCACCGATGACTTGGATTGTTTCACCAAATTTGCCACCAAGAACTTTGGTAACATCTTTTTGAAGGTTAACCATGAGTCGCGCCAACAAAAGTTCAAGATTAAGTATGATAAATGGTTTGCAGATCTCACTCAGATCAGCGAGTGGATCGCCACAGCTGTTGATCATCGCAGACTTCACCATCTAGATGTTCATGTCCAGAAAGCAATGTATTACACTGGTTTCTTGCCTTTGAATATTTATAAGAGCAAGACACTGGTATCCTTGAAACTCCAAAACGTCGTAGCGCCAAAGAATCCAGAGTTTGTTGTTTATCTACCATGTCTCAAAATCATATATCTAGATAACATTCATGACGTTAAAGATGGTCCTTTGGTGAAGCTCATCTCAAGCTGTCCTGTTCTTGAAGATCTGAATGTTGTTAGATATTATAATTATTTTCTAGACACTTTGCATGTGAGGTCTAAGACTCTGAAGATCTTTTGTTTAACATTGCATCCCGGAATGGGTGATATTGAGTATGTGGTCGAGATTGATGCTCCAGGACTCAAGTATATGAGTTTTAAAGATAATTGATCAGATAGGATTGTGGACCTTGTGGTAAAGAATCTGAATGCTTTGCTCAAGATAGACATTGACACTGATTTTAATGTCAACGGCAATGGTCTTTTGAAATTTGAGGTTGAGCAATTGGGCTCGGTGACACTTTTTGGCTCTGTTATTCGGCGTATGACACTTTATTTCGGTGTCATAAAGCACGTGACACTTCCAACATGGATTTGTCTCATATGCCCCTGAAGAGAGACACGTCATCCTTCTTATGCGAGTGGGAGTTGCCTGATTCAGCCGATTAATTTCTTCTTATTTTATTGGTGATTAGACTGCGCGTGGGATAGTGAATTTTGTTTTATATTTTATATTTTATATTAATTCCGTTTAAAATTTAACTCTAGAATTTTAAATTTTAAATGGAAAAGCAAAAACCTTTCATCAACCTTCCATTATTCTTCGTGGGGAGAACTTCGGGAACAGAGGTAGAGAAGCAATGGCGAGCCGCAGAGACAACAGTGACGCATTCGCTGATTAATTCCGGTTAGAAATTGATTTGAATGTTAATCGATTTTCGGTGCATGTATCGTGAACAAGTTTTTCTGTAGCGAGTTGGAGTGTCCGTTTGTGTTCTGGGTTTAGGTTTTTCAATTGGAGGAATTTGAGAGAAGTGATAATTCGTTCAATTTTGAAATTGATGTGAATGATTTTATTCGGAATTAGGGTTCTATGTTATTGTTGGGCAGGTTTTAGGTTTCCCGCTTGGTTGTATGTATTTGAAGGGAACTATTGTTTGTCGGATCTGATTCGAATCAGATATGAACGTTCTTTTCCTATATGGCCATTCATAAAAACTGAAACTTTTTTCTTTATGGTTCGTATGTACAGATATCCTTGATAAAGATTGCATACCACCGTTTGAGTATGATGACGATGTTTGCGACACTCGGCTACCCGAGAGGTGGTTTTGTCGGAATCACTATCCAACAGGGAGGAAACTTCATTCCTATTCTAAGACGGACTATTTAGTGGAATTATCTCTTGCCCTGAAAGATCACAAGGAGGAGATGGACAAAATCATGAATTCGCAGTTCGGGAAGTTATTCGATGTGCCTTTGAGGCGACTGGCTTTTTCGGGCCACTTGGTACATGGTCTCCTTTCACGTCAGCTGCAATGTTATAGACGTCACCAGCGTTGGTTTATCTTCGGCCCTAAGCCGATAAAGTTCTCTTTAAGGGAGTTTTACCTAGTTACTGGATTGAAATGTGACCCCTACGATAAAAGCTCTCCGGAAGCAGCAGGAAGCGTATCAGAAGAACAGGAGGGGGATGCATTGAACCTTTCTGAGGAGCAGCCAGTTGATCCACCGCAAGGTAAATTAGGGACCAACCTTATTTAGTAGTAGAGAGTCAATCTGATACATCACCAACCTTATTTTGTTGAGAGCTGGTTTGATACATATGTAAGTTGGCTTGTAAGTTGTGTAAGATGATTTAATAAACTGTATTTTCTGCTTTGAAACAGTTGCTGCAAGTCATTGGGACACATTGATTGCGGCGGGGCAGATGGGCAAAGACGGGAGTATCGATCAGCTCATAAACCGTCTGAAGTCAGGGGAACGAATGGAGGGAGACACGAGGTTGCAGCTAGCCCTTGTCATACTTGCTGACGGTGTGGTTGCAGTTGAGAATCAGAACGGAAAGGTTTCCCGTAAAATTGTTGAACTTGTCAAAGATGTGGACAAGTTTTTATCGTACCCATGGGGTCGTAAGGCGTTTGAGCTAACCATGCTCAATTTCACGGATACAGTAAGGAATAAGGGAATGAAGGATAGGTTGACAATGCCCTCGATAAGCATGTGGGGATTCCCGATAGCAATTCAGCTGCTTGCCCTCGAAGCAATACTGGAGCTACAGGCTAAGCTTCCAAGTGCATCTGCTGAGTTAGACTTCACTCCTCGTTCATGCAGTGGCTTGTACAAAAAGAAGACTATCGACTACAAAGATCTCATCAATGTCGAGAGCCTTCCCGAGGTATGATACATGATCATTTAGACATGTTATAGTATGCTGCGTGAACGTATATATTTATTACATTATGGATATGAACGTATATAAGAACACGTAAATATACATCTGTGAACGTATATATCTACTTTTGTTGCTGTACGCGATGTTAACTGACAAATCTATGCTACTTTTACAGCTTACTATAGATTCAATTCTTCATGCTTCCGGTGAAGAAGTTGATCCTAAAACGTGGGAATGGAGTGATGATGACGAGGAGGAGGATGAGAGCATAGCTTACTTGGAGGCAATCCTGAAAGAGGGGAATGCGTCTATACAGCTAAATCGGAGGTCTTGGCCCGGAGGAGACAGATCGTGGCCTAGGTTGCTGACACGAGATGAGATGGAAGTGTATGCAAAGAACAAAGAAGAGAAAGAACGTAAGAAGAGTAAAGCCAAGGTAAAGGGAAAGAAGAGAGAAAGGAGCAGCGCTGATGTCGGTGGTGTCGCAGGTCCTTCTGCCAAGAGGAGCTTATCGAGAATGGATGAAGGTTGGTGGGTGAATGAGCGGGAGGCGGTGATTAGAGAAGCCGTAGCAGAATCAGTAGGGTGTAGCAAATCTTCATGGGTGCATCAGTGGCGTCCGGAGGTGGAAGGCATTGTCAAGAATGCCCTTGATACGCTTATCAAAAAGTACCACTTAGTTAGGGTGGATACGAAGCGGGTCATGGAAAGTAGACAGGACCACGTGATTCCAGACGATGGCATGGCTATCCCTGATCCTAGCGTGAAAAAGAAGAAAAAAAAACGGGTGCATTTTGAACCTAAGGTGCTGAATGGGGTCGATAGTCCAATTATGGAGGGGGCCCAAACGGGTCGTGGCAGTGGTAGCGTTGACTCTAGAGCCCGGTCTAGGCGTTCCTCGAGAATATCTGACTCAGTCGGAAGCACGAGTAAAAAGCAGAAGGGGAAGAAGCAGGCGGTAATGTTTTGTGAACACGTAGAAATCTTTATGAACGTACATTGGTTGTTATTTATTGATCTGACCTTTGATGTTTAATTTGTACAGGAGACTTCTCTTAGCCCCGGTATGAGAGATGTTTTGTCGGATGATTTTGTTGATCAAAGTCCCAAAACACGTGATGGGAATGCTGCTAGAGGTGGTGTGGCCGTATCTGCTTCTAAGGCGGCTCGCAAGAAGAAGAATCGTAAGGCCAATTCTCTGATAAGCAAGAAAAAGCGTTCTGGAGAGCATGCTACTCTTTCTGAATCGCCAGTACAGCTCCCTGCTGACGAAGGCGTGCCGGATAACGTCCCATCGGATGAGTTGAACGAGACGGCAGAGAATCTCCCCTCTGATGCAGATGGAAATCCGGAGGCCGAGAACCTCCATAGCGGGATCGAGAATGTCCGTATTTAAGTTAAAAGTGTGAACGATCATATATTTTTGTGAACGTGCATTAATAGACTTGTGAATGTTCATTAAACAGGAAGATGCTGACCTCGTTGGAGCATCGAAGTCTTCGGGCATGGGGCACGAGACGAGAGATGAGTTGAACGAGGCGGCAGAGAAGCTCACCTCTGATGCAGTTGGAAATCAGGCGGCCGAGAACCTCCATAGCGGGATCGAGACTGTACGTATTTAAGCTACAATTGTGAACGATCATATATTTTTGTGAACGTGCACTAATAGACTTGCGAATGTTCATTCGACAGAAAGATGCTGAGCTCGTTGGAGCATCCCAATCTTCGGGCATGGGGCACGAGACGAGAGATGAGTTGAACGAGGCGGCAGAGAAGCTCACCTCTGATGCAGTTGGAAATCAGGCGGTCGAGAACCTCCATAGCGGGATCGAGAATGTACGTATTTAAGCTACAATTGTGAACGATCATATATTTCTGTGAATGTGCACTAATAGACTTGTGAATGTTCATTCAACAGGAAGATGTTGAGCTCGTTGGAGCATCCCAATCTTCGGGCATGGGGCACGAGACGAGAGATGAGTTGAACGAGGCGGCAGAGAAGCTCCCATCTGATGCAGATGGAAATCAGGCGGCCGAGAACCTCCATAGCTGGATCGAGAATGTCCGTATTTAAGTTAAAATTGTGAACGATCATATATTTTTGTGAACGTGCATTAATGGACTTGTGAATGTTCATTAAACAGGAAGATGCTGACCTCGTTGGAGCATCGAAGTCTTCGGGCATGGAGCACGAGACGAGAGATGAGTTGAACGAGGTGGCAGAGAAGCTCACCTCTGATGCAGTTGGAAATCAGGCGGCCGAGAACCTCCATAGCGGGATCGAGACTGTACGTATTTAAGCTACAATTGTGAACGATCATATATTTTTGTGAACGTGCATTAATAGACTTGTGAATGTTCATTCAACAGGAAGATGCTGAGCTCGTTGGAAATCAAGCGGCCGAGAACCTCCTGAGCGGGACGGAGCAGGTACGTACATAGTATGAAGTTGTGAACGTCCATATCTTCTTATTTGTGAACGTGCACTGATAGACAGATGAAGATTCATGCCACAGGAAGATGTTGAGAGGGATGGAAGGTCGAAGGCTCTTGGCTTGGATGACGGACAGTCGGATGGGAGGAACGAGGCGGCAGAAAAGCTCCCTTATGATGGAGATGGAGATCAGGCGAAGCTTCCTCGCGCGATGGAGACGGTATGAGCTTAGTCTAATTTGTGAACGATCATGCATTTTATGTGAACGTGCATTAATGGACATATGAACGCTCACCCGACAGGAAGGTGTTGGGAACGTTGAAATTCCGATGCCTAAGGAGAAATATGGAAAACGCAAAAAGCATATTCATGCAAGATCGTCAAAGAAGAGGAAGTTGTCAAAGGAGGCTCTTGATAAGGTATTTGTTTTCTCAAATGATTATAAACACCACAAACGTATCTATATCGGAGCGTCCACTATGCGAACGGCCCAGAATATTTGTGAGCGTTCATTAACGAATGTATGATCATGCACCCGTCAGGAAGCAGGACAGACTGCGGTTGCTGACGAAGCTGGCTCCACTACTGTCGAGGCTCCTGGTGCCGCAAACACGGTATGAAGCATATCTTCGAACGTACAATACAGCCATTATACTAACACTGTTTTGCAGAATCCAGCTTGTCCAACTGTCGAGGCTCCTGGTGCCGCAAACACGGACGAGCAAATCGCCCAGGATGCCATGATGGAATTGGTATAGAGTTAACATATATCTGCGAACAAGCAAACGTAACTATGAGCGTACACTTATGAAGTCGAAACATTTGTTTTGCAGGCTGCAGATGCCACAATGGCCCGTAAGCCGGTTGGGCCAGAGTGTATGGCAGATCCACTAAATGTGCAAGATTCGGGCTTCACATCAACGAACCGAGAAAACAAAAAAGCCCCTCCGGAGGAGACTGTACGTGTCTAGATATTAGTGTGCACGATAAAAAATGGCACCGTGATCGTTCACTCAGCTGAATATGAACGTTCATACTGTAGGAATCTGTTCGCGCAACTATGCAGGATCCACACGAGGATGCCACTAATCCTGCCTGTCCCCTTGACGTGCAACCCCTGAATGTATTTCCGGTAATCGACTTGGAAGACAGGGAGTCATGCGACAGGGAATACCCTCGTAGGGGAGGCAGACCAAAAGCCCGGAACCCTATTTTTGACTCCCCATTTGTCAATCTGTTTAGACCGAAGAGATTAGGTGAACCAACGATACCACCCCTCTAAGATGTAACATCCGATGATACGCAGGCTTCTACCGAGGCCGCCTTGAGATTTGTAGGCGAAGAGTAAGTTATCAAAACCCATTCAGCTAATTAATTGTTGACTAACTATTTTTCTTGTGACTAACACAAAGCTAACATTATTCATGGCAGACAAATCACATTGCGTACTGGCCAAGTTTTGTCTGCCTCTGCGATCCATGAAATTGGGGATTCGGGTGCCAATCTGGATTATGTGGTTAGTTTTACTAATTTTCTCATGAAATGTTCAGTGACATTAAGTAATAAAGTTGTACTGTATCTATAACTTAACATATGTATATGCACAGCAAATGCGGGTTATGTTGTCGCTGGTTTGGAATAGACATGAAATGGCGTATCGTACAGCCCAAATAACCATTGCGGATTCTCTGTTCGCGGATACGTTGTTGAGGACCTATGGAGAATTCGAAAGTGGGTACTTTGAATCTGGATATGGGGAAAATGAGTTCTTGTTCAAGTGGCCTTCTCTCTTGGTTGAATACGTATCGGGTTGTCAAGATAATGGGTTGCCCCAGCTCCGTTGGGGTACAAATGCGAAAACCATTTACATGCCGATGCGGTGGCATGATGATAGGTGGGTTGGCCTGATTATAAACGTACAGTCCAGAAAGGTGGAGTTGTTGGACACCGGGCTCGGTGACAGCAACAGCGAAGAGGTCGCAAATGCAATGGTACCATTCACGACGATGCTACCATATCTATTGAACCAGATAGGGAGAAGGAGGAAAATCACCAAACCCATTGGTCCTTGGAAGTATAGGATACGTGCTCACGTGGTCCAAAACATAGATCTTGCTGACAGTGGGCCGGTAATTGTCAAGTTGCTCGAGATGCTTAGCACCAACTGCAGCAAGAACGAGGTTCGCTCGATTAGTGAAGCAAGTGTAGCCGTAATTTGGGCCAAATTCGCCAGTGATGTGATCAACGATCTCGTTTAGTTGTGCAGTTTACATGTGTAGCGCGTGACACTTTAGTTTTTTTTTTTTTGGTAACATATGTCCCTTTTAGTTTCACTCCGTCGAATGACTTTCTTTCATAACCTATATCTGGACTTCTCGTTCCGAATTGCAATTTCGTTTCAAAAATTGAATGTGAAAACGGTGATATTTGAATGTGAACGTTCATCTGCTTAGTCGAACGTTCATATCGTTAATAGCGAATGTGTGGCTGTTGAATACAGTGTTTAAGATTTAGGTCACGTCATTATTTATTACTTTCATCATTTTCCATAAGAGGGCATTAATGACTCCGCATTTTAAATCTGCCTTAGTCGGTATTAATATGGTCATATCAGTTCACATTTTAAGAAACTCTCTAACAATCTACACATTCCAAGTGTGTTGCTGTACTGTAATAAAATGCTTGAGCTACCAGAACCCCTCCAGATTGACGTCATCAACCGGCTCGCTCAATCAAATGACATAGTTGACCTTCTAGCCGTTCGTTCCGTTTGCAAAAATCTGTATGGGCTGGCTAACTCGTCTGAAGTACTGAAGGTGGCCAATATCGACCACTATAAGTTCAGAGCGCGGTATGTCCGCATTGGAAGCACGGGCAGGGCTTTTTTTTTGAAAGGTAACATAAGATGATGGAGCTAATGAGTATTTAGGTGTATTTAGGTGTACTTTCTATAAATGTGGCTATACCTGTATGAATTTGGCAGGTGCCTTAACGCGAGCAATTCAACGGCTTTACTGATGGAAGGCATACGTGTGGCCTTTGTTGAACGAGACTGCGAGACGGCCATTAGCATTTTGGAAATGGGGCACACTACATGCCCCTATAACGTGCTGGCGAGAGGATTGTGTCACGTGATGAACAGAAGATCGGCCGAGGGGTCTGATATCCTGAAGACCTTGCGTTGGTGGGAAGATCGAGAGTTCGCGGCTGGTGTTGCGCGTTGGATTGTTCGCGCGGTGGCGGCGATGAGAGAGTGGGCACCGGTGAGGACAGATGGTGGCTTCTCCAGAACATTTAGACCACCAAGGTACTATGGGGCAGAGTGTGAATGTGGTTTTGATTGGAACGAGGAATACGTGTGCGACCATTGTTTCGGACGCAGCGTGGCAATCAGGCTAAGGCTTATGTGGTGACTCGGACTTATCGCTTTCTGAATTTCTGAGTATGTGAACGTTCACTTAGCACTCTCGTGACCGTTCACCATTGTCCAACCTATCCCTTTTTTGATATTGGACGTATATTTTCACGGCGTTGAGTTCAGTGTTAATTTAGACATTAATTGTACGTGTGGTATGTTACTTATTTAAGCCCCTTTTATTGAAATCCCCATTTGAATTTCCCTATTTTCCTCATACTACATTAATTTATGGCCGCACACTGCTCGATGATATTCAGGTGTATTTACTGCTTTAAATGTATAGTTTACGGGGGTGGTTTTAGGTCTAATCGAGGGCATTAACACTTACAGTTTTATCTATTTCTATCTACGTCTGAGTAGATATAATAATTATGGACATTTAATTATTTACTGCTTTATGTCATGTCAGACTTCAATTCAAAGCGGGATTTCCATCAGTTAATCAATGCAACCTTACTACTGGTTCCAGTTTTAAATTTTTTTTTCTTTTCCTAATCTTATTTTTTTTTGGCACACACCACAACTATCGTCGTCGTAGAACATCTCGCAAGGTATTGGTACATCATGGACTTCCTCTCCTTATTAGTATAAATGAGGTTACATTAGTGCATATATCTGAGCACTTCGTTCACACTTCTACGCATTCCAGGTGGGTTGCTGTACTGTAACAATATGCTTGAACTACCAGACCCCCTCCAGATTGACGTCATCAACCGGCTCGCTCAATCAGATGACCTTGTTGACTTCCTGGCCGTTGGCTCCGTCTGCAAAAAACTATACGAGTTGACCCACTCGCGTGAAGTACTAAAGGTGGCCAATATTGACCACTTTAAGTTTAGACCGCGGTTTGTCCGCATTGGAAGCATGGGTAGGGCTTTTTTTGAAAGGTAACAAAACAGGTTGGACCAATTTCGATATTTTTGTTCTACTTCCTATTAAGGTTGGCATACATATATGCATGTGGTAGGTGCCTTGACGCGGGAAATCCAACGGCTTTACTGATGGAGGGCATACGTGTTGCCTTTAGCGTTTGGGATTGCGATAGGGGAATTAGCATCTTGGAGCGTGGCCTCACCACATGTCCATACAATGTGTTGGCGAGAGGAATGTGTCATGTCATGAGCGGCAGGTCTGACGAAGGCTCCGACATCCTAGAGACATTGCGTTGGTGGGACGATATAGTGTTCGCATCGGGGTTAGGGCGGTGGATTGTTCGCGCGGTCGCGGCGATGAGGGATGGGGATCCATTCTGGGTCGATGGTGCAATCGTGAGCAGATACAGACCTCCTAGGTACCATGGCGCAGTGTGTGAATGTGGTTTTGATTACAGTGGATGGTTCGCATGCGAGCATTGCTACGCACGAAGCGTTTCTATCAGGCTTAGGCTTTTGTTCTAAATTTCCAGAAGCGTTGTCCTGTACTTTCAACTTTCTTAAAGTGATGAACGTTCATAAACTTTATCATACGTTCACAAATGTTAGAATATGCCCTCTGTTTAACAAGTTGGCAAGTTAATGCAACTCTCGCAGTCTTCTAGTAGCACAAATATCACCACTACTTTGGCACACCTCCCCAAAACTAATGTCTTGTAGTTATTGCAATTAAAATGTAGTTTACAGAGTGGTTCACAGTCAACTCCATAATAACAACACTTAATATTTTATCTTTACTCCATGTGGAACTTAAATGTGGACAGGTATACATCTAATCATAATTAAATTGTAGTGACATCCGATTGGTAATACACACCTTCAGAAGGGATAAACATCTGACCGTCTCGATACACCTTACCTTTAGTATAAGTAAGTTGTTATGTCCACATAATCTGCCACACTAATCCCGGTTCGTACTATTAACTTCTGTTTTCCTTTTGAAATCATGCTGCATCTGCCAGAGCCACTCCAACTTGACGTCATAGGACGTCTAGCTAAGTCGAGGCACATAGTGGACTTCTTATCCCTTGGCTGCGTCAACAAACGGGTGTATGAGTACACTCATCTGCCAGAAATTCTGAGGTTGGCAAACATAGACCACTTCATGTTCAATGCGTAATATGTTTGCATAGGTAGCACGGGCAGGCCGTTCTTCAAAAGGTACACAACCTCGTGACAAAACTTGATTGTTGCTTGATATATATCGGACCTGATGGAAATAAGAACTGAATGCCACGCTAGGTGTCTAGATGCTGGAAACCCAACGGCGTTCCTTATGGAAGGTGTTCGTGTCGCTTTTCTGGACCGTGATTGCGATCGGGGCATTTCCATTTTGCAAAGTGGCCTAACCTCATGTCCATACAACATACTTGCTACAGGAATGGGTCATTTGATGGTTGGCAGGTCTGATGAAGGGTCCGATATCTTAGAGAGGTTGCGTTGGTGGGAAGATCTTGAGCATCCAGCCTGTGTTGCGCGTTGGATGGTTGAGGCCATCAGGGCTATGAGGGGTGTCTCCATTAGCAGGCCATACGATGGGTTCTACAAAACCTTCAAAGCGCCAAGATACTACGGTCCTGAGTGTTCATGTGGCTTTGATTTCATAGGGGAATTCGACTGTGAGAACTGTTTTGCAGTTAGCGTGGCAAAGAAGCTGATGATTATGTGGTGAGCATTG
This sequence comes from Orychophragmus violaceus, assembly GCA_030180135.1. Lineage (NCBI taxonomy): Eukaryota > Viridiplantae > Streptophyta > Magnoliopsida > Brassicales > Brassicaceae > Orychophragmus > Orychophragmus violaceus. The sequence goes on along the minus strand of CM058240.1, from coordinate 29,237,805 downwards.
CGGATGGGTATCTTGCTTCATGGTATGATCAGTTGCTCAGTTTATGTGAACGTTCATTTTGTATTACTATACGTTCACAGCTATGTCGGATGATATAGGTTTATGGTAATTCCCTATTGTAAGGTCAACTTTTATATTCTTCGTATGTAAGCATAATCTATGATGTTTTATAATATGTTGTTTGTCCCATTCTATATAAGTTCATACATGCATTAAATGCCCATCCCAAGTAGTTGGGATTTAATGGTTGGACTAGTTAAAGGCATTTAATTTCTTTCCAACCACATCCAACTACCTAAGTGTCCACCACGCCTATAAAAAGAATATGAGTTCGATCTTCTGTTTCTCACATATTTTGTACTTACCTTATTCATTCGGAAAAAAATATGTTCGATACGCTTCCAGTCGCTGTGAACCTCGACATAGTCGAACGCGTAGCTCGTTCATGCTACACTGACCTTTTGCCGCTGATGGGAGTCAATAAAACCTCATATCGTCTAGCTACCGAGAGAAGCATTTTACGAGTCGTGAATATAGACCGCTTACTAGACAACGCGGCCAGGGCTTCCTTGTCAGACGATGCACGCCCTTTTTTCAAAGGTTAGTGAGATATCCACGAATTATTTTAGATCAAATAGAGCATACATGACTGGACCGATTGTGTTTCATCTGTAACTTCTCACTCGTTCATACTTGTGAGCAGGTGTCTACTGGCTGATAACCCCACCGCCTTATTGCTGGAGGGACTACGGACACTCTTCATAGAGCTAGATCCACATAGAGCAGTGGTTTTGTTTGGCCAAGCCCCACAAGACTGTCCGTACATCATACTTGCTCAGGGCATGTGAAAAATCCTTACTGGGAACTGGGTGGAGGGATTACAGCGTCTAGAGGACTTGCGCTGGTGGGTCGATATAGAACACTCGGGTCACATAGCGGCGCGCATACTAAAGGCTGTTATTAACTTGGGAACGCGAAAAGTAGGAACCTTCCTCTCCTCCTAAGCATTCCCAAACCCACCGTGCGGTGGATGTAGGCTCCGTCCTGACGGCGACCCGGAGTGTGAGCTGTTGGATTTTCTGTATCTCCTACACCTTTGCTATGATGTCCTAGTTTCGAAAGTTATGAAATACCATTGAGTCTATATAAGTTAAACCGTTGGGTATAAGTTCTTCCGAGGTGTTTTGTGGTGTACCGCAGTTACGTGCATCTTGTAATGTACTTGCCTAATAATATTATTTCGCTGAGTTTAGTGTGGTAGTTGTGAACGTTCTCATAATTGATATGGACGTTCATGTACGTCAACCGAACGTTCACAGGTTCCAACGCAAAATGTAGCGTGAACACAATATGAAGTGGCAGTGCATAAAGTGGTACAGTTGTTAATGGGAGCATTGGTATTGAAAATAATTTGTTAGTGGGTTATATGGATTTGAAATGACACCCCTACGCTCTGTCTAATTTTCGTGATCACTGTATTTTCTCATTCTTCGGGCCCAGTGAACGTTCACTCTTGCGCCGTTCAAATAGTCATTACTAAAAAACACGTCCGTGTAGTACCTTTCGAAGTAAAGTATGTTAAGTATGAAGGTTCAGAAAATTAAACATGAACGTTCATTTATATCCGTCTGTAGTCCACATAAACCAATACAAAGTAGACTGTGAACAGACTAATGAAGGAAAGAATCTAAACGCGAACATTTAACATCTGACATGTCATTGTAATATGGATTTGAAATGACACCCCTACGCTCTATCTAATTTTGGTGATCACTGTATTTTCTCATTCTTCGGGCCCAGTGAACGTTCACTCTTGCGCCGTTCAAATAGTCATTACTAAAAAACACGTCCGTGTAGTACCTTTCGAAGTAAAGTATGTTAAGTATGAAGGTTCAGAAAATTAGACATGAACGTTCATTTATATCCGTCGGTAGTTCACATAAATCAATACAAAGTAGATTGTGAACAGACTAATAAAGGAAAGAATCTAAACGCGAACATTTAACTAGGAAATAAGTTCATTACAAAGACGACTGCGATATTCAACGATTACACTTAAAAAGAAGAAAACCCTCAGCTAACATCTTGCAAAGATAAGCAACCTGCAAAATCCAAAAGCACCGATCGCACATGTCATCACCCTTCGGCTTCTCCCACCATGGTTGACTCGAATTGAATTCCGAACGGCTGCACACCGTGATCAACTGGGGATCGTTTAAATCACGTTTGGCAATTAACCAATCGGGAAGCACCCTTTCCCACCCATTCCCAATTATGTTAGGCATCTGGCTGCGAAGTTCATTGGCGCGTCCTCGTGTAAGGACATACTTACCGAGTACTGCTTCTCCCCATTCGTCTTTGAACAATCTGCTAATCAAGCCGTGTATATACTCGGAGATGATGCATCCTCTCCCAGCGGCGACAATGATCTGACCGATCCCTTCAGCCCTCTTGTTCTCGAAGAGCATGTTTGAGACTCCTTTTAGTCTTATTGCGTGTATGTTGCCCGCGTCATAGCACTTCTCATGGAACTTTTCCCAGTCAAACCGTGGAGCCCAAACCCAGCGACTAATCTTCTTCAGATTAATGGCGGCATAGAACTCATCAGTCAGAGACAAGTTATTCAACTTGGTGCATGTAATCCTCGAGTGCCGGAGATCCTGCATGTCATTTTCGCAGACTAGAACTAGGATCTTCCTTATTAGATCTTCCGGGAGCCCAAGCAAGTTGAATGGTGTACCTGATGCCTCCCTCCGCCTCTTTGTCACCGAGCGTGTTTCGTATGGCGGATCATTGAAACGTTTCCATGGCCAATATACATGAGGATTAGGCATTTTGGATTAAGAGAATTTAGAGCGAGCAATTGGGCCAAGGGTGATTTGTTGAGTAATCTGAGCAGATGTGAACTGACGATGCTTTGTAAGTAGATATATATAGAGAGTCACATATGTAACTGCTAATCATTAACTTTGCTTTTTTAGATTCGCGACGATTCGCTTTTCCTACGAAGTGACGGTTATGTGTTCTACAAGCCACGCTTCACAAACCCGATAAACGTGTCATTAATGTTTACACGTTATACGAGATGGTTGGATCCTTTCCCTATACGCGCCTCTTCGTTATACCGGTCCAATTGTTGCAACTTAAAGGCCTATATATAATTGACTAAATTTTTAAACCATGCCTTATCCAACCTAAACTCATTCGTCTTACAAACATGGCCATTCTTGATCTTCCAGAAGACCTTTTCATTACCATTTTGGTTCACCTAATCCACAACAATTTCAGAGATTTTAGACGAGTGACATCAAACTGCGAGGCATTGTTCCAGTTAGCACAGACCCCTCCTTTCTACAAATCCTTTGACTTCTTCAACAACTACATTATTTTCCCTAACCATGAAATGGCAGAGGAGTTTCACGAGGCTTGCCTAGACCACGACAACTCCTCATGCCTACTGCTCAAAGGTATATCCGAATTCATATACAAAGATCGGCGTGTAGCAGGGGAAGAATTGATTAAAAAATCCGCCGAAACTGGGTGGGAGACTGGTATGTACGCCTGGTCCATGCTGGTCCGGGTCATGTACGGTGAAGCAGAGGTTGGGGGGAGAGGCCTAGCACTGACCAGAGACTTCACTAGAAGAATCCGTATGCAGATTGTTGCGCGTGACCGGTTGGTATGGGAGCAAAAACCTTCTGATTTGTTCCGTGAGAAGGAAGCAGCTCTCGATATCGACAAAGTCCATGGATGCAAGTGTGCCACCATGAATAGCTGGGTCGGATGGTGGGTGGATGGCTGGAAGAGCCATGATATGTGCGAGGAGTGTTTCTGGACTATAGAATCACTGGCGTTTTGCAAGATTGTCAAACAAAACTTCAGCACCTGGCCCTATTAGCAATAACAATTCCAATGTTCTGTGCTCTGTCCTTCTTAATTACTAATAAATTTCATTTCTTGACGTTCCCGTCTAAGTGTGGTTTGCTTTTTGTAATAAAGATTTCCCTTAAATACAATATGTTGCTTTATGTCATCTCAATGCTCTATTTATTAGTCTCCTCTACCAGTATTAATTGGGTAGAATATATTTATTGAACGGTGTAGTTACATTTGAGATAAAGATTTCTTTTATTAGTTGTTATCAATATATTTAATTTTAACTTAGTAGAATATTCGAAGCATTAACTTAGCCTAGTGCCTAAATAACATAATTGCATGTCATTCATGTCCCAAGTTCGAACCTAGTTGACAATTTTGTTTTTTAATTTTAATTAAATAATTTCGGAAGACCTTCCTGAATAACTGTAATAGTTTCATCTATATTCATTGAGATGTACTATAATATACAAGTTAGTTTGCTTTATGAATATCATTCAAGTCCGACGATAGAAAGTTGAACAAATTTTTATAATTATAGATTTAATTTAATATTTACGGTTTTCCATTGTTTTTGTATGAAAAGTCACATGTTGGAAAGTGTGTGACTGGTCAAAGATGAATGAATTGGAAAGATGTAACTTGTCAGTGATTGTTTTAAAAGTTGCATCGGTTCACTATTTCCAAATTAAACTGCACACCCATTTCCTTTGTCTATATAAAGAGTCACATTTACATATACAAATATATCGATTAGTTTCACTTGTTTCTTCCTTTCATTGTTCGAGTTTAGGTATCTCTGTCTCTTTCTCATTTACAATTATGTATCTCTTTCATCTTTCATTTGCCCAGTTTCTAAATACACTTTCAATTTTAAATGCTTTCCTTTCGCCTTATAAGAGAAAGGTTGAAGAGTTTTTACATGTGTTTTTTCTAAACATGTTGCATGCGTTTCCATATGTTGTTGTAATTCAGAAATATATATATATATATATCTAAATATGTTACTTGCGTTTCATTCAGGAAATCATGTCGCTCCTACAAATACATGTTAAGAAGGCTTTGAAAAGTTTGGAGAAGAATCCACTTCCATTTGTTAGCATTGGTCCGGTTGAAGGTGACTTTTACAATTGGGAAGGCATGATGATTGGACCTGAAAATTCTCCATACGAAGGAGGCGTGTTCAAGTTTTCACTTTGGTTTCCTGTTGAATATCCTTTCAAACCACCAAGGTTCTTCTTTAAAACAAAGGTCTATCATCCGAACATTGATAAAAATGGGTATGTTTTAATTCCTAAGTTGATGGCCTTGAGGGAGTGGACAATTCTGGACACCATTCCAAAACTTCTGGAATGAATTCATTCTTTGCTGAAAGAACCAAAAGTTGGAGAAAATGATCAGATTGTTGATGAAATTGCCGACCTCTACATATCGGACAATGTTGTGTTCAAATCCCTTGCTGAGGCGTGGACTAGGGAGCATGCTACTATCTGAAATTACATTTTATTATGAATATTTATGTTTTGCCATCTTTGTTATTTAAGCCTAAATCTATGTACTTCAACTCTCTTTATATTGTTGTAATGATATTTATGTTTTAGGAATGTTTGTCCCGTTTCTCATCAATTCAAAACACTTTGTATTCAAACCTTATTGCCAAATGTGTATGAAATAATTTATAAATTGATTTAACTAAAATATTGACGGTGATCCAGTAATTACACAAACCATTAAGTGGCATTGGGTGGTATGTCTACTCAAAATTTAACACATATCCTGTTAGGTCATCAAGGGCTATGTGTTCAATTGTTTAATTCAACAGGAATGGTGGCATGTAAACACAGATCCTGTTAAGTCATGAACGTTCATAGTTTAGGGGGGTAAGACAAGGAAAAGTAAACGTAAGTAATATATGAACGTTCATATATTAACCATGAACGTACATATGAGACATATGAACGTTAGTAACATAATGACCATACATAGATCCAACATACACGTTCATTCCAAAATTTTCCGGCGATACAATACTTCATTTTCCCATGCATGGCGATACTATAATACATCCTTTAAGGTCAAATGCAGCGTATCAAAAAAATGCACGACCATTAAAAAAAAACCCCAAAATATAAACATAGTTATAACAGACTTACGTACGTACATCCCAAAAATGGTGAACGTGCATAACCGATTAATGTACGCACATGCTAAAATAATGAACGTTCATTCATATTGTTCCCGGGCCATATCAGATGGGGTTCTTGCAATTGGTCCGGTTATGTCCAGGCTGGCGACATCTTCCACACTTATTTGGCGTCTTTTTTTTGGTGGGGCCCGCACTACCCTGCAAAAGAAAGATACACGACAACAGTCATAGCCAAAGGTTCTTGTTCGACCGCAGTAGAGAAAGCTTCACAACTTACAAAGATTTCAAAGATCGATTTCTTTCTCTTAGTTGGCGGCCTTCCAGAGGGTCTCCTCGTATGCGGGGGATGAAGATCCATATTTTTAAGCTCCGCCGGCACATACTCATCGTCTTCGGCTGAGTTAGGTACGGGTAATACGCTGCCCGCATAAGCGCGCTTCCATGTCTCTAAACCATACCATTTTGACACAAAGTCAGGGGGTTTATTCCCATAAATTTCGCTGAGGAAATTGCGTGGCAACAAGGTAGCTTTAGCCTGTCGTAAACCTTGCATGTGCATTCACCAGTGTTTAAGGCAACATGATACCGCTTATCGGTGAGGGATGTAACTTGCACACTCCACGGTGACGCTTGCGTGACTACCAATTTTGTTGAATCTTCCGCCAACGTAAGAAGCAACTTGTCCACCTCTGGGGTCACTATCGACTGGCTCTTCGCAGCCACTTTTTGTCTCAGACAAAACCACCGCATCAGCATTGTCCGTATGAACTCAACGGTGGAAGTAATTGGAAAATCTTTGCCTTTCGCGAGCGCAGCGTTCAAGGACTCGGCAATGTTGCTACTCATCAAATTATACCGTTCTCCCTTTCCATGAACCCGTGTCCAGTGCTCAAACCCAATATCTTCTAACCATTTCACACAGGCAGCACTGCGTAGGCCTACCTCATTCATAGCACCGAGGAAGTGGCCGTTCCTATATGCTCGAGCAGCATTCGACACTAGATCCCCTAAACTCTCTACCTTGAACTTTCTCCCTACATTGCGTTCCAAGTGTACAGCGCAAGCTCCGTGGTTGGCCAAGGGGTAGACCAGACTAATTGCTTTGTAGATTCCTGAATGACGGTCAGAGACAATGACCAGATCGGTGGAGTCAGGGACAACCTCTACCAAGTTACGCATGAACCACTCCCAAGATTCATGGTTCTCACCGTCAACAACGGCAAATGCAATGGGGAAAATCTGAAAGTTCCCGTCCTGGAAACTCGCAGTTATCATACACCCTCTGTATTTACCCCACAGTTGTGTCGCGTCTACAACTACTACGTTCCGTAACCATGGAATACCTTCAATGGAGGCACCAAACGAGAAAAACAGGCTTTCAAACCGCTTCACGATCTTACCCTCTTCTAAGTAATCAATGCAATGCAGATTGTAAACAGTTCCTGGATTTGCTTTGCGCATCAAATACAAATACGCCGGAAGTAACCTGTAGCTGCCCTCTGCTGATCCGTGGATTTCCTCAATAGCTAACTCTCTGGCTCTCCACGCTTTCCAGTACGACACAGTCACTGACAGCTCCTCCATCAACATCAGAGGCAGGTCTCTCGGCCTTGGCCCAGATTTTCCATTCCCATACTTTTTCTTCATCAGCTCTGCTATGACCCTTGCAGTAGCATGCTTGTTGTTCTCGGTTCTCGAGTTAATGTCGCAAGAGTGGTGCAATTCTACTTTCCTTATCTCAAAATAAGAAGAATATGGCACAACTTTAGCATAAACCCTCCAATCACATTTAGGGTCCACACATTCCATTACTATCTTATCCGGAGTGGACCGCGGAGTACGGAAGTGAAACAGCCTCTTTATAGCATAAACACACATCGTTACCTGTAAATCCTTCTTGCTTTTGAACAACCGCCCAACATATACACCATCATCTTCTGCTATTATATCAATATCACCGAGTTCTTTCCCACCTTTTATCTCATCGTCAAACATAGGTTGAGCATCTTGCGCAAACATAGTTGCTTGATCGCGGATATCCTCATATATGTTTTGCAGGCTCAACAGCATACCACCTGAAGGTGTAGGCTCCATTGTGTTCTGAGTTAAAGAAGACACCAATTCCTGTTGCTCATTACCCGGTCCATCAGCATCTTCAAACGCCCTGTTAAGCTGTTGTGTCCACTGAGTTAGATCGAAACAATCATACTCTCCTCCAGTATCTGCATCAGCAGTTGTCTGTTCAGTGGATCTTTGCACAGTGTTTGTCTGTCCACTAGGTTTCAGTTCAGCAGATGTCTGTCCAGTAGGTGTCTGTGCAGCAGATGTCTGTCCAATAGGTCTATGTTCACCAGATGTCTGTCCAATAGGTCTATGTTCACCAGATGTCTCTTCATGATCATCATCATTGTCTGACCCATCTTCGCTGCCCGACGACTCCTCGCTTACCGCTGGCAGAATGGCATCCAAATCCTGGTCCAGACCATTCAAAGATATAATGGCGTCGTTTTCTTCCTCCTCGCCGACAGAATCAAGGGCATCAAAGTTTTGCGTTTCAGTCACAAATGTATCGACTGTAGGAAAGACAACATCCTCCGAGGCTTCAAAGGCTTCAACAATCGACTTTGCCCCTCTGGCAACAAATGCCCAATGCTTCCTGAAGTTGTTCCACCACCGTCTGAGCAATCTGCTCCAAACACACTACTAGCGCTTTGGCTTAAAAGCAATTCTTGGAAAGAACTCCCGCCAGAACGTTGGCCAGCTTTTGCCGCGACATCATAAACTCTTTCTTTTGCCTTTTTACTCATATTCAACAACACGCTACCACCACTTTGACTAAGCTTCGGAGGTATGTCCAAACCACATTGTCTTGCTTCTTTAAACATACTGCTTCTACCACACTCTTCAAACTCAGCATATAAACTAACACCCTCGTTCTTTCTTCTAATCACTTTGAAAGTCTCCAGTCCATCTCCGCTCCCAATATATATTGGCGGCATCTTCGACGCTGCAATTGAACACATCGTCGCCGGTGCCACATACGTCAGCTTACAGCTTGTTCCATGTTCAGCATCGAACTCCTTCAACACTCGGGACTTGTATGATTCAGGTGTGTCATCGCTGCGCAAGTTTATGCACCTCCCGTACGCCCGGTAATCAATGCTGAATTCCCATTCTCCGTTGTTGGAACGATTCCATTTGCCGGCCACGACGTAGACATGATCGAGGTGAACCTGATCAAAATAGGGATATGCAAACATGATTTCTTAGCAAAAACACATGTCTTCACACTAATGAACGTTCATTACACAAGAAATTTGTGAACCTTATTGAAATTCAGCCTCACAGTAAAAACGGAATCTGAACAGACCTCTGTTTCAGACGTGACATATGTTCATAAGAACAAAGCAAAACTAAGATGCAGATACTTCATACTTCCAAAATAGCGAATAACGAGTAAGAAAGAGATCCAAAACTCACGAAAAAGGAAAAATTTTCGGTTCACGCCGTTGACGACGTTCATATGAACAGTAAACCACTGGTGCACGTTCATACTTCCACTCCGACAGATTCACACAGGAATTTATTTACAGATTTACAAACGGTATAATTAGAAGGGATGAATTCTTACCGCTGCCATTAATGCAGTTCTGGAGCGAAAATTAACCACAAAACCACTGAATTTAATTCCAAACAACTATCCTCGACAACCACCAAACGGATTGATAACCTAGATCTGTGAGGAAGTGAGGTAAATTCTGGAATTTAACTCAGATTCTATTAATTAAATAGGCTAAGTAAGCCTAATTAGCATTAAATGCAAAGACATTGGCGGGAAATAATAATATAGATAAAATCAGCATCATGTCAGTTGCTAATCACTCACGCGCCACGCTGATAAGGTGACAGTCACGTGTCTGCCCTTCGACAATACCTCACACGCGCTCTAACTGGCCGTGTCTCACAGTCCTAGGGGCAAAACCGAGTTTCACTTTTTATAACAGTAATAAAGCGTCACCCAATTAATTACAAACACAAAAGTGTTACTTTCCTAAATGCTACGCCAAAAAGTGTTAGTTTTGCCTGATATCCCTTCGAGGTTTTAAGGAGGAGACGTCTTATCCGTGAGTTTCTGAACGGTATTTCTAATGTAAAACATATAATCATCTCTCAGCCTACTCTAGAGGTATTATGTGACACTGTGATGCATATACAATTTAATTTTCAATGAAAAGATTCTATTACCTGTAATGTAACCTTGTCTCTCTTCTTGCAGGTCCTTCGTCGTTATTCCAAACTAGGACCTTTTCCAGAATTCCATAACCTATCTCATTTGCAGGCTGCCTTCTCCAGCTCATCGTAACCACTTCTGCCAGTTTTTCTTGAGAGCTGTTCGAATCTGGAAAACCTTATCTTGGTAAGAATCTGTTTGAGCCTATATATGATGATCTGTCTAAAGACATTGTGGAGCTATTGTAAAAATTGAGCGTTTTTGTTCGTAGGACTTCTCTGTCTCAAGGGAGCCAGAGCAGAAGATCGATCTCACCCAGTGTACCTCAGTGTTTAATATCGACTCTGGAGCGTGTTGAGATTAACAAACTGAATCAGTGGGAGGGAACTGGGATTAAACTAGCGAGTTACTTTCTTATGAATTCAGCAGTCCTCAATGATTCTCTTATGATCAACCAAGAGATGGATTTCTACAAGAGTCTCTTTAGATTGATAAAGCGTTCTCTAAAATGTCAAGTTTTCTTTGATGACATGCAGCTGATGATGCTGCCGCTGGGGAGAAAATGAGCAACATCAGTTTGGGAATGATCATCTATTTTCATGAAAATTAAATTTAGGGAACTAAAAACTCTCATTATTGTTTTTCTTTTGCCAATCTTCATTATGTTTGAACTAAACACTCATGATTTGATATTTTTGTATGTTTAGAAACCAGATTATAAATATGCCTGTAATTGCTTTGATTTCAGTCTCAGACTTGGAGAAGATTAATGATATTTGCATTTGTAAACCAAACAGCTTATTTTGCACTGCTAAGTGAATTAAGCTAAAGCTCTTTGTTTGACATCAATCACTTCCTCTCTGAATACTAAATGTCGTTGCTGAGAGTATGTAATTTGGCACGTGACATGGTTACCACAATGGATCTATGGTGTAGAATAAGCGGTTGAGTTTGATCCTTCAAAACTCGCAAGTATATATATGTGAGTGTTTTAGAGATGATCATTTTTATGTGTAGGATCATGGTAAGGAATTTTTTGATCTCAGCGTGACTCATTCTCAAGTAAAATAAGTTATACCTTGACATAGATGTGATTCTCTGTGCCAAATTGGTGAACTACATATGTGTAGCAATACAAATTTTCATTTGAATAGTTTCCAATTCAGCTATGTTCTCCTGCAAGACACATGTTAATATATTATGTGTGTTAATGTATCAATCTAAATATTGCTTCACATGGGTAAGCGTTTTTATTTTCTTCTTAGATCTAAATCTTAAAGGAATACCTTAACTATAATTCTTGAATTTAGGATGTCCACCAAACTCCAAAGTTTATGATCTCAGCACTATAATTCTTGAATATTTTTTTTAAACTCCCTTAAATATAGATTTTAATAAGGAGAATAAAAAATATTTGTTACAAGGAGCAAATGCAATCTTCACACATTTCACACATGCAATCTTCACACACTTCACAGATTTGTTTAATATCTTTAAACCTGTGATTTTAAATACATTAAGTCCTCTCACAGTGGCTTGATTTCACTCAACAATGTGATTTTCCACAATGGAGGGGAGCTTGATGGAAAATATTTTGCTTTCATAAGGTCGAAACTGTCGAATTTGTGATAAGTTTTATCCATTGTTAGAGTAAAACTTGTACGTTCTATATTTTTGGTTATCAAATCACGATTTACCAAGTTATTATACCTTGACCTCATGAGAGACAAATTGAACAAAGTTTTATATCTATTGTACAATCTTTGTACAATCTTAGGAAGGAAGGGCTTATAGGTCTTAGTGTTATTTTATTATATTGCCTCTATGTTTTAGGCTCAAGTTCGATGACGGGGTAGTAAAAAAGTGGATGTGAAAAGGGCGTTAGATGAGCAATTTAGTGGCCACAAAGAGATAGTTATGTTGAGATTTTTGGCTTTATAAATAAAGATTTATATGACTCTCTTTTAATGCATAATCCTTCTTTCAACTTCAAAAAAGATAAGAACACAGCTTGCGGAGGAACAACAAGAATGATAATATACTATGCACAACATAGTAAAAAGACATAACTGTAAGACTGAAAAATTAGGATTGAACTCGGGATAAACATGTATCATTTATTTTCTGAACTAATTGAAGACATTTTCACATGTGAGACCAAGAAAGATGGAAAAAAAACGAAGATGATTAAGCCAACATTTTTTTCACAATAAAGATTAACAATTTTAGTTACCATATTTAGTTAGCATATTCTGATATAATTGATAACTTGTTTTACTATCATGAATGTCACAATCCCAAGATACGGTGAAGAAGACATAGTTCTTAATTTTCATGTCCATAAACTTTTCACTTTTAATTTTTTGAGGTATCTTATCTTTCTTTTTTACTTTGCTTTTCTTGAAACCATTGCTTCTTTTAAAACCATTGATTTTCTAACAGATTATCTTATTGTTGTTATCATTTGTAGGAGGGAGTAGCTGATTATTTTGGTGTGCCTAGTCACATATTGCATTTCTAGACCGCTCCACCTCCATCGTACAATCTCATTTGATTCAAGATTGATATGAACCGCACGATAATCTTTACTTACTCTATAATAAATATATATCTAAAATGTTGAAGTTGGAGAAGCTAGTCCATTTGTGTTGTAAGAAGACGAAAACGCAACCATGGCATCAACAAACCTTCATCAACAGTTATATACGAGAAGATACCATAAGCAATTATGAACTATATTATAATGAGAAGGTACATCCGTAAACATTTATCAGGATTCCTATTAATAACAAAATAATAAAAAAAAAATTTGAATATATTAGATGAGAAAAGGACACAATTGTAAAATTAATAGTTATTCAGATTATTATTAAAAAAATGGCTATGTACGAGAAGATACAAACAAAAAGGATAAAACCAAAAGACACAACATTTGGATTTGTAGTTATTCAAGAATGCATGCTAAAAGACACATTAAAAAAAAAAAATAGTTATGTAAGAAAATGTACAAACAAAAATGTCAAGACCAAAAACATAATTATATGATTATTTGTTATTTAAATTATCATAAAACAGCTATATACTTTTTCATAGACATTGCATTAAGTTATTAATTTATTTCTTTTGCATGGTCATCCAAAATAGAATTATGACAACTAACGGTAAGACAACAAAAATTAAAAATAAATATCGTAAAATTACAAAGTTCATAAAATTATTATATAATAATACATACTTTTCCAAATTTTTGTGTAATGCGATCGTCTGATATTAGTTGATATTAAATATCTAAACCCAAACGCATTGGTTAATATACTGAATTAAAATTTAAACTATTAACTAAATAATTAAACATATGAGTGACGAATTGTTCATTGAATTTTTTTGTTTGGAACTACTTCCTAATTCAATTGATTTTCCTATTTCCAAATGAATATGATCTGATATATTTTCTTAGTAATTTTTTAATTCAGGAAAACTGAATTTTTCAATATAGATTAATTAATAAAAACAACTTCATTATTTACCAATAGTGAAACTGCAGATTTTATACAATTAGTAGTAGGTAAATTAGAAACCGAAGAAGATAATTACACTTTATTGCATTTCACAGATGAATTGTACGTTGGATGAATAGAACATTTATTCATATTTTAACTTCAAAACTATGTACCAATGGTGGGTGTGAGATGGTGAAGATATATCTATTAGGAAATAAAAAATAGTAAAATGTGTAAAAAAAAAGAAAATAGTCAAATTCAAAAAAGAAAAATGTGAAATGTGTAGAAAAGTTATGGAAAGATGAAATATTTGTGTTTAAAAATGAAGTTAAATGATGTTCTTAAAATAAATAAATAAAAATTTGATGGTTGTGGTTAAAAGACGTAACTATAGAATTAAAAACACACAGCTTTGACAAATTTTAAAATTATATAAAAATATATCGAGAGACTAAATCCAATATTTATTCAAGTTGTTATTACTAATCCTTATTCGGAAACTTGCTATGCGCTATATGCACGGCTGGTCCGGGCCTAGCGAGTTGATGGAAAATTGGAAATTAAGCGGAGATTATATGCGACCTATTGTTGTAGGATTTTATATAGTTTTATATATATATATATATATCAAATAATGTAAGAGAAAATATAAAAAAAACATTGATTGGTCTAGTGGCTGATGCGCCATTCAATGAATTCTTTGTCACAGGTTCGAGCCATGTCATCTTTAGTTTTAATGAAGGGTAAATATGACATTTGCTTCTCATCTTCTTCAAGCAGCATGTGCGTCCAGCAACCCTAATTTTCATGGTGGTTGCCATTTTTTTTAATCATTTTTATAGTGTTTTCTTCACGGCTTTGTTAGATCTATGCTACATATTGATAAATCTATGAAAGAAAGTTCGATTTCAAAGATGAGATCGATAAAAATGGAGGTTTTGTAAAGATCCGAATTTTTGGTCGATTTAAACCAGCGCGACGGCTCCATCCCGGCTGGCAATTTTCCGACGAGTTTTCGGTCCTCGGCGCTGATTTTTAGAACATGGTTACTAGTTGATAAAACTAGTGATCTGTACACCCATACGCACGCGCGGGGGTTGAGTTGCGAAAATGGATTGTTCAGGTATTTTTAGGTTATTCGGTCGTAAATATAATTAAATGTATTTGTAATGTAATGTTGACTGTGTAATTTATTAGAGTTGGAAGTGGTTGTGTCTTACGTGCTTAAATATATTACCTATGCATCTTTTTTTGAGATACAATCGGCCTTGTCTTGTGTTTCATGTTGTGTTTCATGTTTTTGTTCTGTGTAGTTTCTTAGAAAGTTTTTGTGGCGTGTGTATTTTTCTTTATTAATCTAAAGTCCATGAAGATGAAGCTTAAATGGAAATATGTACGTAGGCGTACATGTCCTCCTGACTCTCTCTCTCTTTTAGTGTCTAAAATTTGACTGCGGATATCTGGGCATTGGCATTTAGGCTTTGATGTTAGACATTTATGTGTGTCTTTCCAATTTGATGCAAGTTATTATATTAAGAATACAGTAAGCCGACTTTACCTCGCGTAGTTGAAATAGCGACTTCTTGATCCTCAGCTGGGACGATTAAACTTGCGAATGTAATGTTGTAGTATATTGATAATTCTATAATATTGTTAATAACTAATTAAAATAAAATCATTAACAAAATATCTAAACATAAATATTTTGTTTATTATTTTAAATATATTTATTTCTGTTTTTTCATTATTTATTATTAGTTTTATAGTTTGTTTAAACTTCATATAAATAAAATTTGGAATAGAAAATTAAACAAAACAAAATCTTAAAATTTTAAATAGAACATCATAATAGTATCAACAAAAGATAACTTATGTTTTAAAACATCATACTACAAACGAAGCAACACTTATAATAATATCGACAAAACGATAATTTAGATATAATAATCTATTCATCACAAGTTCACAACATATCAAAACAGTAAACCACCAGTCTTCTTCATCTGATTGCTTCTTTTCCTCTACCTTGCCTGCTCCAGCTGAAGCACCACCACTGCTACTGCAACAGCAAACTTGCTAGGATCCTGCAGCAACAACCAGTAAAGCCACTTACATGATTCTCTTTGAAGTTCTCGAATATCAAAAGTACCTAACCAAAGCACAGAATGACATTGTAATTTTATGCATAATGGATATATATATTGACTTATCTTCCACGCACGGGGTCTAATAGTATTTCAAAGTGATGCTCTCACATAGTTGTCAATACAGCTTTCAAAGTGATTTAAACCAACATTGCAGTGAATAATGTCATTACAGTGCAATATGAAAATTACATGTACATATACTAAAAAGCCAAAGCAAGCTGAAACCAAAATCTAGAGGTGTGTAACTTCTATTCTTAAATCATTCCATGGATTACAAAACAAGTTCTACTAAGATGTAGACAAGTCTAGAAACAAAATCAGAACTTTAGCGACCAAAAAGAATATCATAAATGATCCTATTTGAACAATTTAACCAGAGACAGAGACTTGTTTCTCTGTTATTGAGAAAGTTGCTAGGTAGCTTGATTATGCCCGAGAGTTAACCTTCTAATGACCCTTCCAGCCAGTAATAGATTTCGTTGCTTCAGGAAGCAACTTCACAGCTGAATCCGCCGTAGTCAAGAATGTAAAACGAAGCGTCAAAACTCGGGTGTTGCGGATAAATCCATGAGTCGATAAAGCCAATAACAATATCTTCTCATGCTCTATTGGTTTGTAACCTCCACCGGTTGGACAAACATCAGTTGGTAATCCCAAAAGCTGTGGTGTATGTGTTGTGAGCTTCCTCACTTTCCAATCTCTGCTCACATGTTTCACACCAGGCGCGCGACGAAGCATTTCTGCCTACTAAGATAGCGGAGTAGTTGTCATATATGGGTTTAGCACCCCATCCTTTTAGAAGGCCCAATATTTATCCTCTGAACAGAGGTCGGCCCAACAAAAGCAAAACGGTCCAACAAGCAATAAAGGCCCGAACACATACGCCCAAACCGAGCTCATTATCATCGGCTCGGCTCAATCCAAGCAGAACGACAGCGAGTCGACTCGGCTACGCTAACAGCCAAAAGAACGTACGGCTCAGCCCATCTCGTCACCAAGTACGGCCCAATCTGCACGAGCTCGACAAGCGGTCAACAGCCTGTAAAAAGTACGACCGTATTTTACTATAAATAAGAGTCGTCACTGTACATTAATGTAACTTTTTGGGATCTGTGCACTTCTTACTACTTTCTCTCTCTAGAGTCAATTTCCCGAATTGTAAACCGAGCACGTCTTTCGGCTTGCTCGGGAATCTGAATACCAAACACGCTCGTTACCGAGCACATCGCTCTCTTCAAAGAATCCCGAACGTAATCTCCCTCTTGTTCAACCGAACACAATTTCATTCTCGCTTATCTTTGTATCTAGTCGGTTCTCTCTTAAGAACAACTTAGCTCCCTCGGACCGAACACGTCAACTCTCGAGCAAGACGCGCATTCCGATCTCGTGACCATCTTGGCAATCACAATTGGCGCCGTCTGTGGGGACTAAGTTTCTAGTTCACTGACGGACAGGTTCAACGATGACAGGACCACTACCGAACAAAGATTACGTCCACATCGAAGATATAACGAGCTCAGAAACAGCTCCGAAAGCAAGGGGGCAACCCCAGCACGTTTCTCAGGTTGCAGATCCAATCATTCAGCCGGCCGGCGCCGAGCAGCAACCGCAAAATATCGAACGATCTCAACAAGTCATAGAAGCTCAGACAAACGAGCAGGACATGTCCGCCTTACTCAAAACTCTCATGACTCAAGTAACTGAACTCTCCCAGGGAAGCAACGCACGCTTCGACCAACTCGCTACGGCACACGCAGTATGCCAGGGGCAAATCAACGATCTACGGATGGCAAGCCAACAAGGATCCGTTCCCCGAACTCACCTCCACCGAGCGTTATTCGAAGAAACGCCGCCTCCAAATCCGAGAAACCGAACGGTATTACAGCAGACCAAAGACGAGCAACCTCCCAATGCGGATATCCCGGGCAGCTCAGCGCTAGGCGCACACAGAGACAGCGAAATTGAAGCTTTGAAGCTGATGTTGAAAAATATGACATCCAAAGTCCACCAAGCAATCAGCTCGGCACCCGAGATCGACGCGTACTGGAGGAAACCCAGAACACACCCTTCACTCGTCGCCTCATGGATATCCAGGTCGAGCATCCTGTCTCTGCGGTCAAAATCAAGATGATGACCTACGACGGCAAATCTGACCCAAGACAATTTCTGACGGCGTTCCGTATCGCGATGGGACGAACAAAGTTCAGCATCGGAGAACGTGATGAAGGCTACTGTCAACTGTTCGTCGAGCATCTAACCGGCTCGGCCTTGGATTGGTTTTCTCGTTTAGAACCAAACTCGATCGAGGGATACAACGACTTGACGCACGCTTTTCTCAAACATTACTCGATGTATATTCAAGAGGAAGTATCAAACTCCGACCTGTGGGCCATCTCCCAAGGGCCGAAGGAAAGCCTTCGATCTTACATCACCCGCTTCAAAAGTATTCTGGCCAAAATCACGATCACTGATAGCGAAGGTCTGCCCGCGCTCCGAAACGGCCTCTGGTATGAATGCAGCTTCCGAGAGGAACTAAAGAAAAACAGACCAAGCTCACTGGAAGACGCTCTCCACCGAGCATCGATCTTTATCGACCTCGAGGAAGAAAAAGAAACCCTAGCCAAGAAGTTCGGACCCAAGAGTTCGACTTCAAAAGATAAAGCCGAGAAGAGCGCCGAGCAATACGAACCTCGGCAACACTACGATCAGGATTACAAGAAGGCCAATGAGGAAGAAACCGCGAGAAAGGGGAAATCGTCGTATTACGTCAACGATCAGTTACAGGACCACCGGCAGGACGAGGAACGCTCCCACCAGGGTCATCGACAAAATTATCTCGACCGTCCCCAAAATTACCAGCAGGATCGACCCAGCCAAGGCTGCCAGGGTCAAAATCAAGGAAAGCCATGGAACAAATTCGTCCGAGGGGCCGACAAAATCAAGCTATTTTGTGAGTATCATCAGCGAGCAGGTCACAGCACCGAGGAATGCAAAAATTTTCAAGCCCTCCTCTACGCCGACTACCAAAAAGACGAGAAGAAATTAGTGCTAGATCGCAACAGGCCTCCCCCGAAGCAAGTCAATCAAGTAACGCAACCAAAAAACGAAGCCGAGCGCTTCAGACTCGTCCAAGAGAAACGAAAGAAGCAAATAGCTTTCGCCGAGGAAATCGGACAAATCAACGCGAATACGGCAGCTGCGGACAAACGAGCTCGCGACGAAGAAGATGAAGAAGGAACGCATCCACCAAGAAGGCATATAAACATGATTATGGGAGGACTACCAATGGTAAACGACTCAGTACGATCAATCAAGGAGTACGAGCGACGGGCCATGGCAGCCCAGCATTACCGACGAAACGCCACCGACGAGCTCAGAATCGTCAATGAAATAAGCTTCACCGAGCATGACGCTGAGGGAGTGGACCGACCGCACAATGATCCACTCATCGTCGCCATGCGGATCGGCGACTGCGGAGTGGAGAAGATTCTGATCGACACCGGAAGCTCGGTAGATCTAATCTTCAGAGAGACGCTGCAACGGATGGAACTCAACGATTACCATATCAAGCCATCGATGAGACCACTAACCGGCTTCTCGGGCGACTCAATCAACATAATCGGAACCATCAAACTTCCCGTTTACGTTGGCCGAATCACCAAGCTGATCAAACTCGTCGTCGTCGACCGACCAGCCATCTACAACGTTATCCTCGGCACTCCCTGGATCCACGAAATGAGAGCTGTCCCGTCCACCTATCATCAATGCGTCAAATTTCTCACCCCATTCGGCGCATTTACTCTGCGGGGAGATCAGAAAATGTCCCGAACATGTTTCCGTATCGAGCACAAAATGCGCCGAAAGTCACAGGCGTACCTAGTCGCGGAGCCCAAAATTGAACTACCACCGCCCCATCGACCGCCGAAAGATGCAGTAACACAAGTTAATATAGACATAAAGGATCCCGAGCGTTGCGTCGGAATAGGAGCCGACCTCCGCGAAGACCTGCGAGACAAGCTCGTAGAATTTCTCAAGAAAAATACCGCAACCTTCGCCTGGACCACCAATGATATGACCGGAGTTGACCCGACCATCGCGTGCCACGAACTGAACGTCGATCTAATTTTCAAACCAATCAAGCAAAAGCGAAGGAAGCTCGGTCCCGAGCGCGCTAAAGCTGTCAACGATGAGGTAGAACGGCTTTCAATGGCAGGTTCAATCACCGAGGTGAAGTATCCCGACTGGTTGGCAAATCCCGTGGTGGTAAAAAAGAAGAACGGTAAGTGGAGAGTGTGTGTAGATTTCACCGACCTCAACAAAGCGTGTCCCAAAGATAGCTTCCCACTGCCAAACATTGACCGGCTCGTAGAAGCAACCACCGGTCACGAGCTGCTGTCGTTCATGGACGCCTTCGCAGGGTATAACAAGATCATGATGCACCCTGATGATCGGGAAAAGACTTCCTTTATCACCGACCGCGGCACATATTGCTACAAGGTTATGCCATTCGGGCTCAAGAATGCAGGAGCGACATACCAACGCCTCGTGAATCGCATGTTTGCTGACCAGCTCGGTACCACAATGGAAGTTTATATTGACGATATGCTCGTCAAGTCCACCTTGGCGGACGATCACATCAATCATCTCACAACATGTTTCACGAGTTTAAACAAGTACATAATGAAACTGAATCCGGCGAAGTGCACGTTCGCAGTCACATCGGGAGAATTCCTCGGCTACATCGTCACGAGAAGAGGAATCAAAGCAAACCCGAAGAAAATAACGGCGATCACCGAGCTTCCACCTTGGGGCGCGTCGCGGCTTTTAATAGATTCATCTCACGATCAACCGACAAATGTCTCCCTTTCTACAATCTCCTCCGAGGGAATAAGAAATTCGAATGGGACGCTAAGTGTGAGGACGCTTTCCAACAGCTAAAAACCTACATCTCCACCCCACCAATTCTGGCCAAACCCGAGGAGGGAGAGACGTTGTACTTATACATCTCTGTATCAACTTCTGCTGTCAGCAGTGTGCTCGTCCGCGACGACCGAGGCGACCAAAGACCCATCTTCTGCACAAGCAAAATCTTCGACGACGCGGAAACGCGATACAACACACTTAAGAAGCTCGCGTTAGCCGTCGTCATCTCGGCTCAAAAGCTCCGCCCCTATTTTCAGTCACACTCGGTGGTTGTACTCACGAATCAACCAATAAGAACGATATTGCATAGCCCGAGCCAATCAGGAAGAATCACCAAATGGGCAGTCGAGCTAAGCGAGTAAGATATTGAGTACAAACACAGAACCAGTGCCAAGTCCCAGGTCCTAGCAGATTTCCTAATCGAGTTGCCACCCGAGCTCACCGTAGCCGAAGGACTAGGCCCGAAGGAGAAATGGGTTCTATTCGTGGATGGTTCTTCATCGAGAAACGGTTCGGGAGTAGGAGTCAAATTGACATCCCCGACCGGCGAGCTAATCGAACAGTCCTTCCGCCTAGGATTTCCAGCCTCAAACAACGAAGCCGAATACGAAGCACTGCTCGCCGGACTGCGACTAGCCGAAGTGGTAGGGGCAAAGCAGGTAGACGCGTTCGCAGATTCCCAGCTCGTCGTAAACCAATTCAACGGAGAATACGAAGCAAAAAACGAACGCATGGACGCATATCTAAAGCTCGTCCAAGAAATCGTCGCACGAATCGGGTTGGTTACGCTAACAAAGATCCCGACCCGAAGACGACGACGAGTTGGATTCGATCCTCATACTTACAATACAAAAACAAAGCTAGAGAGAGAAAATAAATTCTAGAGAGAAGGGAGAGCAAAATATCTGCAGAAGGAGAGAAATGAAATCGGAGAAGAGCGGAGCGCGATATATATAAGCTAAGCGGGAGGAATTCGAGGCAAGCGCAATAATGACCCCTACGCAACCCTTCAGCTTCCAGCAGTTATAGGTATCATCATTACAAGCGGTGCGACTCTTCAATATCCAGCTGCTTCCCATGAAACCTTTTGAACTCCCCGAGAAAGAAACGACAAAACAAGCTGATCAAACTGGCCGACTAGACCTACACCGGATAAATATTGGCCCAACTAACACTGTCAAAATCCGCCGACTTCAAGTACTACGAAGATCGACGAAATGGGGAGGGGGCTTACTGTCATATATGGGTTTAGCACCCCATCCTTTTAGAAGGCCCAATATTTATCCTCTGAACAGAGGTCGGCCCAAAAAAGCAAAACGGCCCAACAAGCAATAAAGGCCCGAACACATACGCCCAAACCGAGCTCATTATCATCGGCTCGGCTCGGATCAATCCAAGCAGAACGACAACGAGTCGACTCGGCTACGCTAACAGCCAAAAGAACGTACGGCTCAGCCCATCTCGTCACCAAGTACGGCCCAATCCGCACGAGCTCGACAAGCGGTCAACGGCCTGTAAAAATTACGACGGTATTTTACTATAAATAGGAGTCGTCACTGTACATTAATGTAACTTTTTGGGATCTGTGCACTTCTTACTACTTTCTCTCTCTAGAGTCAATTTCCCGAATTGTAAACCGAGCACGTCTTTCGTCTTGCTCGGGAATCTGAATACCAAACACGCTCGTTACCGAGCACATCGCTCTCTTCAAATAATCCCGAACGTAATCTCCCTCTTGTTCAACCGAACACAATTTCATTCTCGTTTATCACTGAATCTAGTCGGTTCTCTCTTAAGAACAACTTAGCTCCCTCGGACCGAACACGTCAACTCTCGAACAAGACGCGCATTCCGATCTCGTGACCATCTTGGCAATCACAGTAGTGTTAGGGACAACGAAATAAACACTGAAATGAAAAGACTATCTTGAATCAGATTTCACCTGATCAGGGGAAACATGAGCTTCAAATCCATTTATAAGGTGTCTATAGCTGTAAAGCTTTTGTATGATCCTTCTTCAAAGAGCATTCCAAGAAGCATATCATGTTTCCTCTCAAGGTGACGGGCATTTGATGTCACTAATTCACTGCAATAATAAAGGTAGCAGATTGTTAATCTAGCAAGCAACATTAAAGAAGATGCTAATGATTCTGGCCAAAAAAGTATAACACACAGGGTACCTTGTAGTATCAGATTTTCATCAGATTCAATGGCAGTTGCTTCAAACCCATTATCACCGCCTTTGTAACTTATGATGGGATATCCTTCCATGTAAATCTCTATTGACACAGTGAAGAAAAGTGCGAGAAAGACAAGAACTTTACACTCGATATTCACCTTGCTTCTCACCAAAGAAGTGCCAGCTCAATTTGGCTATAATCTAATCTGCAAAATCAAAAATCCAATGATAAAATAACATTAGCAATCCTGAAACAACAAACAGGAACAGTCACTTGATCACATAATAAGAACCCTTGTGTAGAAACCACTACAATATTAGCGACAACTTCTCAACTTATTTATGTACTTACGCGGGCCTATTGTGTTTATGCAGTAAGCTTAGCTCATTTTTGGAGATGATCATGCAGTTGATGACAGCAGAAGTTCGAGGCCAAGTGAAGGAGGCGAGAATTGTCGCTGTTCTATTTATGGATTTTTATAGTAAATCGGGAGTTTTCTGCTACGTTCTGGAATGTGGAAGGGTAGGAGAAATTGAATGAGATTGAAGCATGAGCGTTAACAGTATTTGCATTGGAAGGGATTCGAAAAAGCTCGGCGAATTAATGGAGCTTCGGTTACGGTGTTTGGCCATTTCAATGCGGCTGCTGTTCAGATATAGAGGGGAAGAAGAGAGGTTTTACAATTTGGGATGATTTTGGACTATGGGCTTACGTAATGTTTAAACAAAAATATGGTGAAGATACTTGAAGTCCAGATGCAAAAAGAAATTGAGGACATGTGGAGGCATTATTAGGAGAGAAAGATCTCTTATTATATATTAGACTAGGTGTTATTTCGCGCAGAGCATGAGTTCAAAATTATTGTATTTATATTATTTTGTGTATAAATCAGTTTTGTATTTAGTATCATATATAATCTTATGTTTTTTTTTGTATTTCTTGTATTCATATATTATTTGTTTAAAAACTCTCGACTATTGGGTGATTAATTCTTTTTCTACTATTTTTACTGCAAATATAATATATAATACAAATAAAATGAGATATTATGGAGAGAATGGATGATATCGAAACAATTATGAATTTATATTATTTAAAGTATATCATTTAAGGTTGGAAATAAAAAGAAACTACAACATATATAATAAATAAATGAAAAAGGCAATCCAACAAAATTATATCATATATATGTTTCTTTGTTCTCCGAATACTATTGTGTACTTACTTGTTATGTGTATAATTAAATATGGTATAAACGTTTTTTTTTTTCACATATGTGGATTTGTTAAAGTATAATTTTGCTGTCAGTATTGAAGCGAGGAGACAATTACTTTTACTTCCATAAAACACTAGATTTTGACCCGCACTTAGAAAGTGCGGGTTTAATTTTCTTTACAAATTTTACTTTTTATTCATTTTGTTAATAGTAGTTTAGATTTTTAATTATGTAATCTAATTTTGATTATAATTGTTTAACCAACATTATAAACAGTGAGTTAGCAATTTAGTTTTTTTTTTTAAATGAATTATGTGTTATTTGGAGGAGATATATCGTAAGGATTAAGAGATTAAAATAACGATTTCGCATTATATATTTTAATCTGCGTTGTATCGTAAGATCATAGTTTGGAAAAATATATATATGTGAAAACAACTATTGTAAAAGTTATATGGTATATGTTTAATTGTTATTTTATTTATCTAAAATATTATTTTATAAAATACATGTTGTAGTCGTATATATAATTTGCAAATTTGATGGAACTATCCGTTAAAAACTTCATTCAAACATAAAGCATAATTTGACGCTTCAAATATTTGAATAATATAAGTATGAAATTATTTTATTATTTTATTAATTTTAAAATATATCAGCTAAAATTATTTACTATATACGATTTTTTATAGAAAATTTATAATCAAGATTGGCTAATTAATTTTTCAACCCGTTTAATTAATTAAATATTTTTCAGTTTGATGGAAAAACCTGCTAAAAGTATAATCGTAAAAACATCAATCGTAATATGTGTATATATATATATATATATTTGAAACAAAATAAAAAGATATTAAAATATATTTCAAATATTTGAATAATACAAGTATGAAATCATTTTAATATTTTATTAATTTTAAAATATATCAGCTGAAATTATTTACTATATGCGAATTTTTAGAAAATTTATAATTGAGATTGGCTAATTAATTTTTCAACCCGTTTAATTAATTAAATATTTTTCAGTTTGATGGAAAAACCTGCTAAAAAGTACAATCGTAAAAACATCAATCGTAATATGTGTATATATATATATATTTGAAAAAAAAAAGATATTAAAATATATTTCAAATATTTGAATAATATAAGTATGAAATCATTTTAATATTTTATTAATTTTAAAATATATCAGCTGAAATTATTTACTATATGCGAATTTTTTTAAAAAAAATTATAATCGAGATTGGCTAATTAATTTTTCAACCCTATTAATTAATTAAATAATTTTCAGTTTGATGGAAAAACCTGCTAAAAAGTACAATCGTAAAAACATCAATCGTAATATGTATATATATATTGAAACAAAATAAAAAGATATTAAAATATATTATAAATATATTTTGAATTAAATCATAAATTAAAGAATCTTAATTTATATATAATAGTTGATGTATAAATTATTCATTATATTTATCAATTAATTTGTTTTGATTTTAATTAATTAGGAAAGTGGGACCCATTAGATTTTGGTTGTTTGGATACATGTTTAATAATTGTCTTGTTTGGAAACATGGATTGTAGAGATAATGTTATATTCCCTAATTACCCTTAATGAAGGTTACAAATCCTAATAATATCAAGGGCAAATTTCTGGAACAACATTTATGTACCATGGCCAAACTCCAATTTTTTAATAGTATTGATATCTTGAAGTTCAGAATGTTCTTTATATATCTAGATAGTTTTTGTTGACCAAAAAAAAAAAAAATATCTAGATAGTTTTAAAGTATGAATTTAACATGGTTTGTGGTCCGCCCTAGTGGAGCGTACGGACCTACGGCCCCGAACCTTCTAGTCATTAAAAAGAGAGTATAGAAATCTTTTTAACTCTTCTTTAATCTTTAATTATCGTTGATTTTGAGTTTTAAATTTTAAAATTTGGTTTTCATAATGATTTGGATTCTGACGCAGAGATTTTGGTTGATACGAATACCCTTAGGGAGGATGATAAGTATATGGCTTATGGTTTTATCACATGTGTTAGTGATTGTGTAAAGATTAAAGTGATGAGGATTGGAGATAAAACAGTGTAGCCTGATATTTATCTTGGGGTAAGATTTCGTTAAGTTGAGTACTTTACTGCTCCTTAATTAGTCTTCAACTTTCACATGAATCTGGTTTTGTTGACTTTAGGTTAAGTTTAGTGGAATTACATGGGCACATGATGGGAAATGTTTTTTATACAATCGTTTCCCAGCTCCACAATGAGTCATGTTTATATAATTTCTTCTTATGGCTTTGAGTTTTTGACCAGTTTTGTACATGTAATCTTATTTAGTTTTAGAATTAAGTTTGATATTGTTTCCCAAGGGTTCTTAATTCCTGACATCTGTATGTTAGCTTATGAAATTGTTCAAAATTCATTGATTAATTAGTGAGTCGTTGTACATGGTCTACAACTTCGGTAGAATGCAGCAATCACATATGCATTATATTCCATGGCTATACTCAAACACTTTTTTCATAAATCTGTTATTTGAAGGACAAATGAAGCATATAGTAAAATATATTGAGGTTGTTGGTTGCAATCTCTGCCTGTTGGACTGTTTTTTTGCAGGCTGCAATGGTTCCTCGAAGCCACACATGGTTGGTGAGTAAAACAACAATACAAACAATTTTTGTCTTCTTTATGGTTTCTTCATATTTTGAGATAATTATTGTCTTCTGATTGGTAATGTTGCCGGTTTCTTTTACAGCTACCAATCTACTTTGTAGCATCCCTCAGATGCTATGGTCTATTAATGGTTGGTATTGGGCTAATGAAGTTCCCTACCTGTGATACGCTGGAGCAGACGTATTATCGGAAAAGGAAGAGAGGAAAGGTTGAGAAGAAGGGTGAAGAAACAGAGGAGTTGGAAGAAGCAGAGAAGTTGGTGGAAGAAGAGTTGACGGATGGTGAAGAAGTCAACTGAAGTGAAACTTCTTATTGGAATAGAGGGTTTGCGGTTTAAGTGGAAATATAAAGAATAGCTCGAGAGTTTTGTTAGTTTCAGCTTTTGTCTAACTGATTTTGTAAGACCTTGGGTCTGTGGCGATTCTTGTAGAGAATCGATTGGTGAGATTGATCGGAGGATACCTGAGTGAAGAATCTGATAATCGAACCTGAGTTCTTGTACAATTTGTTCATATCAATACAGAGATTTTACAGTTCTATTCTTGGATTCTTGTGTTACGATAGTTTGTCAAGTTCAAACTAATCAACTGGTGCGGTGAAACTCGAACGAACACAGCGATGGGGTCGATAGATGATTCAGACGATAGGATGGAATTGATGGATCAGAATCTGGCGGAGTTACAGAGCGAGGTCGCGATTTTATCGAAGGGGTGTAAATTGTTATCATCGTCTAGCGCGGAAGCTAACAAGAGATTACAGGGTCTTGAATTGCAGATGATGAACTCCAGTAAAGAGACGAATGGGAGAATGGACTTGGTTGAAAGACAAATGGCTTCGATTGCACAAACCCTAGCAAGAATTGAAGTGAATTCCTTTTCCGGGAAACCGAATGGGAAAGGTATTGCGGGGCCATCGGAGATTCAGTATCAGGTATCTTCACCACCTCTTAACGAGAATTCGGGATTTACACATTTTGATGATCAAGGATTAGAGATGGCAGTAGTTCAGCGTAAGAATTTGCTTAAGAAGATTGAGTTGCCAGTGTTTGAAGGCAATATGCCTTATGGATGGATTTCTAGAGTAGAACGTTTCTTCCGGGTGGGTAAATACAGTGAAGAGACAAAACTCGAACTGGTTGCTTTGAGTTTAGAAGGACGAGTGCTGAATTGGTATAATGCCGAAGCAATGGAAGAACAGTTTACAGGGTGGACTCAGTTCAAACAAAGAATGTTGGCAAGATTTGCAGTATCAATAGAAGATGAACCGGGTCAACGATTGTGCAATATTCGACAGACAGGATCAATTCAAGATTATATAAGCGAATTTGAGGAACTGTCAGCTCAGGTGACGGGTATGGATGAGCAGAACATGGTGAATTTGTTCTACAAGGGCTTGAAGAGAGAAATGAAAGAGGTCATAAGGCTCAAAGAACCTAAAGGGTTGAGGGAGCATAAAGCGGCAGTGGTTAAGATGGAGGACAGTGTGTTTTGCTAAGTAGTGGCAAATGCAAAACCTGCTGAAGGAAGATGATACATACCATATCAGTATACTCCTTTCAAGTCGACACAAGTGTATGTGAATAAGGAGAAGGACAATAGTGTTGTACCAGTGAGATCCCAAACTCGTGAGACAGGACAGTTGGGAAACACTACTCGTCCTAGGATACATTTGACTGAGGACCAACTTAAACAGAAGAGGAAGGATGGTATTTGTTACAAGTGTGATGCAAAGTATACCAGAAATCATGAATGTCCTAACAAAAATGTTCAATTACTGATGATGATGGAAGGATTTGCGATGGAAATTTTGGATGAGAGCTGGACAGAGATAGACAATGTAACAGAAGAAGAGACATTGGTGGAGCAGGAATCTCACCTTATGGAGATCTCTTTAAATGCCTTCTTAGGTATGGATTCTCCTACAACGACGAAGCTGAGAGGATTCATGGGAAAAGTTCCAGTCACAGTGTTGATTGATAGTGGAGCTACACATAATTTTGTAACTCCAAGTGTCATTGAGAAGGGTGGAATTCCTTGCACAATAAACCCGCACTTACAGATATTATTGGGAACAGGAATTACAGTTCACGGAATGGGAGTTTGTGAAAATGTGGAGTTCAACTTACAAAGGGTGGACTTTAAGAGCAAATTCATATCCTTGGAGTTGGGTGGAGTAGATGTGGTTTTGGGTGTTCAGTGGCTGAGAACACTGGGCAAATGTGAAGTGGATTGGGGCAAACATGAATGGAGTTTCACTTATGCAGGAAGGAGAGTGACGTTGGTAGGGAATCAAGAATTGCAGAATGCAAAGATGTCCTTCAAATCACTGTCTCTAGTGACTCCAGTCAAGCATAAAGGGGTAGAACTGTGGTTTAATAAACATCCGCTCATGCATACAGAAGCGTTTATTCAACCTCCACAACAGATAGCGGCATTGTTAGAAGACTTTGGTAACATGTTTGCAGTAACAGTGGGGTTGCCGCCAGTAAGGGGACATGAACATCACATTATACTGAAGAAGGGTTCAGAAGCAATAAGTGTGCGTCCTTATCGATATCCGCATGCTCACAAAGAGGCGATGGAGGGACTGGTGAAAGAGATGTTGCAATCTGGAATAATTAGAGCCAGCGGAAGTCCTTTCTCTAGTCCAGTTTTATTAGTAAAGAAAAAAGATGGCTCTTGGAGATTTTGTGTGGATTACCGTGCGTTGAATAGAGCTACAGTGCCGGATAGGTTTCCTATTCCAATGATAGATCAGTTGCTTGATGAACTTCAAGGAGCTGTCATATTCTCAAAGTTGGATCTACGGGCAGGATATCATCAAATAAGGATGGAAGAAGCTGATATTGAGAAGACTGCGTTTAGAACACATGACGGTCACTACGAGTTTCTGGTTATGCCTTTTGGCTTAACCAACGCACCGGCCACATTCCAAGCTCTAATGAATGACATTTTCAGGCCGTATCTAAGGAAGTTCATATTAGTCTTCTTTGATGATATATTGGTATACAGCTCCAGTTTGGAAGAACATTTGGAGCATCTGTCGGTTGTTATGAAACTGTTAGAAACGCATGGCCTATACGCGAATCAGAAGAAGTGTATGTTTGGACAGAATCAGGTCGAATATCTCGGTCATGTCATAAAAGAAAAAGGAGTGGCGACGGATCAGTCTAAGACAAGAGCAATGACAGAATGGCCAACACCTAGAAATGTTAAACAACTGCGCGGTTTCCTGGGATTAACAGGTTACTATAGAAGATTTGTGAAGGGTTATGGGGTACTTGCAAAACCCTTAACAGAGTTGCTTAAAAAAGACAGTTTCAGTTGGTCTGAAGAAGCTCAGAATGCCTTTGATATGTTGAAACAGGCTATGTCATCGACACCAGTGTTGGCATTACCAAACTTTGATAAGCAATTCATTATGGAAACAGACGCATCTGGTTTTGGCCTCGGAGCTGTGTTGATGCAAGATAGGAACCCGATAGCTTTCTTCAGTCATGGTTTGACTAGTAGAGAACATTTTAAACCAGTGTACGAGCGAGAACTGATGGCAGTGGTATTTGCTGTACAAAAGTGGAAGCATTACCTGTTAGGCAGATCATTTGCAGTACATACGGATCAAAAAAGCCTCAAGTTTTTGTTGGAGCAAAAGGAAGTGAATATGGAGTACCAGAAATGGTTAACAAAGTTGCTAGGATTCGACTTTGAGATATTCTATAAGCCTGGGTGTGAGAATAAGGCTGCAGATGGGCTAAGCCGTATTGATAAGAGGGAGATTGAGGATGTTTCTGCGACCTTGTTGGCTCTGACGATACCAACAGTGATCCAGTTACAAGTATTATATGAGGAGATTGAGAAGGATGAGAAGATTAAGTCACTCATTAAGCGAATACAAGAGGATAAAGAAGTTATCAAAGGATATACAGTGATTAACGGAAGATTATGGTATCGGAGGAGGCTAGTCATACCAGCTTCATCGACATTTATTCCGGTTATCATAAGGGAATGTCACGATAGCTTGGTTGGGGGACATTCAGGAGTGTTTAAAACACTGAAGAGAGTCCAAAACCAGTTTCAATGGGATGGAATGGGAAAAACAATACATGACTATGTTAAAGCTTTCCATGTGTGCCAAACTCATAAGTATTCTACCATGTCTCCCGCGGGGTTACTTCAGCCTTTGCCCATACCAGAGTTGATTTGGGAAGAGCTCTCTATGGATTTCATAGAAGGATTGCCTTCTTCACATGGATGCAATGTCATATTTGTTTTCGTTGACAGATTGAGCAAATATGCCCATTTCTTGGCACTAAAACATCCCTTTACAGCAACAGAGGTGGCTACTAAGTTCATTAGAGAAGTGGCCCGACTTCATGGAATGCCAAAATCTATTGTATCGGATCGTGATAGGATTTTTTTAAGCTCGTTTTGGAAGGAGATGTTCAGAATGACGAATACGAAGTTGAAGTACAGCACTGCATTCCATCCACAGACCGATGGTCAATCGGAGGTGGTAAATCGTTGTCTGGAAACGTATCTACGGTGTTTTGCCTCGAGACACTTGAGAACATGGTTTCAGTATTTGACATGGGCGGAGTACTGGTACAACACCTCTTTTCATTCCTCACTGAAAGAGACACCGTTTAAGGTAGTATATGGGAGGAACCCGCCTCCACTGATTCGTTTTGAGCAGGGGTCCACGACTAATTTTGAGGTCGAAACTATGTTACAAGAGAGAGATGCTATGTTACAGGAGATTAGAGATCATCTGACACAGGCTCAACAACGCATGAAAATCAATGCGGATAAACACCGGAAAGAGATGGAATTTGAAGTGGGTACCTTGGTCTATCTGAAACTGAGGCCTTACAGACAACAATCAGTGGCAAAAAGGGTGTGCCAAAAGTTGTCAGCCAAGTATTTTGGGCCTTATGAAGTGTTGGAAAGGATAGGCAAAGTGGCTTATCGTCTCAGGTTGCCAGAAGGATCAAAAATACATGCGGTTTTTCATGTATCTCAACTGAAACAAGTCATTGGTGAGCATCATCAGGTATCTGCAACACCACCCTCATTCGCAGATCAGGAAAAAGTGATCATTGAACCAGAGGAGATTCTGGCGACTAGATACAATGCGATTGGGAGTCTGGAAATCTTGGTGAAATGGACAGGTTTACCAGCTCATGATGCTACATGGGTTGCAATGAAAGAGTTCCGAAAGAAGTTTCCAAATTACAAGCTTGAGGGCAAGCTTGCTCTTAAAGGGGCGGGTATTGATACGCTGGAGCAGACGTATTATCGGAAAAGGAAGAGAGGAAAGGTTGAGAAGAAGGGTGAAGAAACAGAGGAGTTGGAAGAAGCAGAGAAGTTGGTGGAAGAAGAGTTGACGGATGGTGAAGAAGTCAACTGAAGTGAAACTTCTTATTGGAATAGAGGGTTTGCGGTTTAAGTGGAAATATAAAGAATAGCTCGAGAGTTTTGTTAGTTTCAGCTTTTGTCTAACTGATTTTGTAAGACCTTGGGTCTGTGGCGATTCTTGTAGAGAATCGATTGGTGAGATTGATCGGAGGATTCCTGAGTGAAGAATCTGATAATCGAACCTGAGTTCTTGTACAATTTGTTCATATCAATACAGAGATTTTACAGTTCTATTCTTAGATTCTTGTGTTACGATAGTTTGTCAAGTTCAAACTTATCAACCTGTCCCGAAGAAGCACTTCTCCTGTAGCAAGTTTTTTTTTTAAGACATGCCTTTTTGTTTGCCAAAATCTGGTCTTAGTCTTTGAGCTCAATTCGAAATGACAAACTGGTCTTGTAGGATATTGCAGAGGCCAATGACTTCTTTAAGCACAAAGAGGTCGATATCAGATCAGACTGATACAACGGCTTGTTAATGACTATACATTAGAATATTTATCGTTATAGAAAGAGATCTTAAAGGTGTCATTTGAATAGTTGACTTGAGCAGTCTTTTATGACCATTCTGGAAGAACAAACACCCATAACGCAAAAAGCTACGGCTAATAATATTTGTTGTTTTGTTTTTTTTTTTTTTTTTTTTTTTTTTTTGTCATTCGTCCTTGTCTATTGATGTGATGATGCCAGAAAGCCAAGTGATGATGTCTATTGATGTGATGATGCCTTGTCTATTTTACATCTGCAAACACATTGTTGTGTTCTCAACCAGTTTTGGAAATTAAAAACCATATAATATGGAGAAAATATTCTGAGAGAGATATGGTGGGCTTGTTTATCTCCTTTTTAAGTTTTTTGATGAACAACTAACGTGTGGTTTATTTTTATCATCTTTTAATCACAACTAGATTTTGACCCGCACTTAGAAAGTGCGGGTTTAATTTCCTTTACAAATTTTACTTTTTATTCATTTTGTTAATAGTAGTTTAGATTTTTAATTATGTAATCTAATTTTGATTATAATTGTTTAACCAACATTATAAACAGTGAGTTAGCAATTTAGTTTTTTTTTTTAAATGAATTATGTGTTATTTGGAGGAGATATATCGTAAGGATTAAGAGATTAAAATAACGATTTCGCATTATATATTTTAATCTGCGTTGTATCGTAAGATCATAGTTTGGAAAAAATATATATATGTGAAAACAACTATTGTAAAAGTTATATGGTATATGTTTAATTGTTATTTTATTTATCTAAAATATTATTTTATAAAATACATGTTGTAGTCGTATATATAATTTGCAAATTTGATTGAACTATCCGTTAAAAACTTCATTCAAACATAAAGCATAATTTGACGCTTCAAATATTTGAATATTATATTTTAAAATTATTTTATTATTTTATTAATTTTAAAATATATCAGCTGAAATTATTTACTATATGCGATTTTTTATAGAAAATTTATAATCAAGATTGGCTAATTAATTTTTCAACCCGTTTAATTAATTAAATATTTTTCAGTTTGATGGAAAAACCTGCTAAAAGTACAATCGTAAAAACATCAATCGTAATATGTGTATATATATATTTGAAACAAAATAAAAAGATATTAAAATATATTTCAAATATTTGAATAATATAAGTATGAAATTATTTTAATATTTTATTAATTTTAAAATATATCAGCTGAAATTATTTACTATATGCGAATTTTTAGAAAATTTATAATTGAGATTGGCTAATTAATTTTTCAACCCGTTTAATTAATTAAATATTTTTCAGTTTGGTGGAAAAACCTGCTAAAAAGTACAATCGTAAAAACATCAATCGTAATATGTGTATATATATATATATATTTGAAACAAAAAAAAAGATATTAAAATATATTTTAAATATTTGAATAATATAAGTATGAAATCATTTTAATATTTTATTAATTTTAAAATATATCAGCTGAAATTATTTACTATATGCGAATTTTTTTTAAAAAAATTTATAATCGAGATTGGCTAATTAATTTTTCAACCCGTTTAATTAATTAAATATTTTCAGTTTGATGGAAAAACCTGCTAAAAAGTACAATCGTAAAAACATCAATCGTAATATGTATATATATATATATATATATTTTGAAACAAAATAAAAAGATATTAAAATATATTATAAATATATTTTGAATTAAATCATAAATTAAAGAATCTTAATTTATATATAATAGTTGATGTATAAATTATTCATTATATTTATCAATTAATTTGTTTTGATTTTAATTAATTAGGAAAGTGAGATCCATTAGATTTTGGTTGTTTGGCTACATGTTTAATAATTGTCTTGTTTGGAAACATGGATTGTAGAGATAATGTTATATTCCCTAATTACCCTTAATGAAGGTTACAAATTCTAATAATATCAAGGGCAAATTTTTGGAACAACATTTATGTACCATGGCAAACTCCAATTTTTTAATAGTATTGATATAAAGACTATAAATATCTGCTTTAACATAAAAAAGTATAGTCAATAAAAGAATGTAATTGGATGGCCAAATGCCTAGAACTCGTGATCAAGTTCTATATGCTTGTTTTATACTGAGTTTTATTTTCCTAAACTTTAATACTCTTAGATTCTTGGAACTCGTATATATCATCTAAAGTGATATGTTAAGACGTTTTTGCAAATTGCTCCACTGGTTATAAGTCCATTTAAAAAAAAATGAGTAAGTTAAAATTCAATAAAATTGGGGGAAAACTATTTATAAATAGTGAACCCAACTCTAACAACATTCTCAAACATCTCTTAACAACATTGGAGTTTCTCCGACTCAAATCAAAGTTCCGGCGGCGGAAATCCGATTTGTCCTTAAAGAGTGACGATGGTAGTCTCGTAATTTTCGATCTGCTTAGGGGTTCCCTTTCGGTTATTTAGTTTTTTTAGGTTTGGTTTTATTTTGGTTTGGTTCGGTTGTAATTTCGGTTAATCCTCGATTATGGATCGGTTAGGTTATTATTAATATATTATATTAAATAAAAAAAGATATTTGAATAGAAAAGTCTAACAAAATAAGAAACCATAAGATATCTATGAAGAAATCTCAATTACTTAGTTTAAGTATTTTGTCAAATCTGTATATTGTATATATGAAGTATAATGCAATTATGTAATATTTTATGTTCTTTGTTTGTTGCTTTTTCAGTACTCTTGCTGTTCTTTATAAATTGACTCTGAAGAACAATTTCTTCGGAAGATTGATTTTTAGTTTCATAGACTTTTTATTATTATTTTTCGTATTCCCTTGTACTTTATATTAAATAATAATTTGCAAAGAAGTATATATACAAACTATTTGAACGTTTAATGTTGTTATATAAAGTTGAGAGAACAAATGGTTTTTATGTTGTTATAGAAAGTAGAAGTCAGAACTCAATCAAAACTTTGAATCCAATGGTGTATGCAAACTTGGTAAAATAGTCATGAACTCTATGAA
Organism: Orychophragmus violaceus; assembly: GCA_030180135.1. Classification (NCBI taxonomy): domain Eukaryota; kingdom Viridiplantae; phylum Streptophyta; class Magnoliopsida; order Brassicales; family Brassicaceae; genus Orychophragmus; species Orychophragmus violaceus. Next base: position 29,202,010 of record CM058240.1, on the reverse strand, counting down.
TCCTTCTTTTCCCTTCTTTAACACCGTGTGAGCTTTAACTCCATCTCATCTCCTTATTCCTACTCTCACCATACTTTAAATTGTTTCCTTTCCATCTCCATATAATTCCCCCAACCATACTTCCTTTCTCATTTCTCAACTCTCTTTTGTTTCTCATCGTACACATTACCATTACAACTTCTCTCTCTTGCTCCATGATGCATTTTTAAAAAAATTTGTTTCTTCAAGTGTTATTGCTTCTATCTCCCTTTTTGTCTACAGCTGCATTACTCTTCTCCATTCTTTACAACTGTGGTGAGACAAACTTGTGGAAGAGATTATAAAAGCAGAAAGAATACATTTCAAATAAAATAATCAACTTTACAGTATGCATATTATGTCACATGAAAAGGTAAGATTGAATTTCTTCCCCACAACCTGACAGACAGTGATATTCCGAGGACATTAAAAATCTAAATTTGAGAGACCAGCCCATTCCGATTCTCATCCTATTAGTCTCTGAAGTTTTGATGAGCTGATTACCATTACGTTTGATGGATCTAGAGTCGAAGCCGCGCTAAAATTTTGGAAAGAAGTCTAAAATATCAAAAACCAGAAAGTTAGAGACGAAATATATAATGTGAAAATGAAAAGGTGTTGTTACAGAAATCCGACCTAGTCAATATTACGGGCTGCGATCTGGAATGTCTGAACTATGGGGTGAACTGTAAATATAAAATGAGGACGAAATGATTCTTTATTGATCTTAAGGCCGGAGCCGAGCAATGAACATGATGGTACGAGGTGTGAGTCCGTCGAATGACGTGCTCACTAAACAGTACTTGAGGTCGGAGCTTTATATAAGTAGCTCGGCCTCTCGTAAGTTACAATCAGCCTAAAATGAAGAGTGAAGTGTCCTATTTATAGCGCTTGGATGCCGACTCTTTCTTGGACTGTTGACTCCTTAGCGGGCTTGTCTTATTGGGCCGAGATAACATAGTTGTTTTAATTAGATTTCTAATGGGCTTATGAATGGGTGCTAAACTCATATCCAACAATTAGTCCCCCCCCCAGTTCGTCGAGTCACGGCGCTGAGCTCGGCGAATTTCCTCGAGCATTTGAGTCAAGAGGAAATCTAATTAGGTCAGTCTCATTTTGATATTCCCAATCAACATTTGTCGGATTTATTTTTCTTTCCAGGAAAGCGAAAGGACGCGATTCCATTTGCACAAAGGAGAGGCCTTTTCTCAGATTCAATTCTCTCGGTTCTCATTTTCTCTTGACAACTGTGTTTTAGGGTAATTGTTTCTGTTTCTCCGAGTTATCGTCCTTCCTCAATTAGCTTTTCTTCGCTTCGGGGTGTAATTTTCCTACGAGCTTTGGTTTGTTCCTATCCCGTCTTTTCTTTCCTTTTGCTCATAATCTTCTTTTTTTGGGGGGGGGGATGAGTTGGAGAAACGCTTCGTTGCCTGATTATATTCAGAGGGTTCTTGCTTGATAACAAGAATTTAGCAATTCCTTGAGGTATCAATTCCTCTTACTTATCGTGTAGTAAGAGGTATCGAACCAATTGGGAATGGATCAAAACCAATATGAATGCACCTAACCTTAAAAGCCAAGCAAATCAGATTCAAGATGAGATTCTAATAGTTCTAAGTTCAATTAGCAATAACTGAGCAATCAAATTGAAGTAAAAGAGAACTAAACAAGCAAACACAAAGACAATCAAATACTAAAGATAAGGCTCATGAGTATAGGTCAATGGACTAGTGACTCGGGATGATCTCGGGATGCTAATCAAGCCTCAAACAAGCTAACCTCCTAGCAAGAACACAATAAGCTAATTAGCCTAATCTCTTAGAGCTAATCCCTTTACTTAATCCTAATCCAAGAACAAACTCTCATTTGTGAAATAAGATTAAGCAAGTATTCAATCAAGTTCTAAACAGCCAATAATCACTCTAGACATCCACTTTCATGAGCTAGAATGTGAAAATCCTATCAAAGCTAAAACTGGCATTTCATCAAACACATGGTGAGCATGAAATCCTAAACATCCTAGTCAACTTGATCAAGGTCAAATAGGCATTAAGCACACTTAGATAGAAGAGATTTAAGAAAGATTAAACATTAGACATTCCTTAATCATCCCTAATCAAGCTAATCCTACCTAACCCATAAACCCTATGAGAAACTACTCACTAATCATCATTTGATCAACAAAATCTATAGAGATAGTGTAAACCATTGAGGATTAGAGAAAGATGAAAGATTGAAACAAGAAATCTTCAAAGAAGTACTTAGATTAGCAAAAGATTTAAACTTGTTCTTACAAAAAAGTTTAGAATCAAAAACAAGCTTAATGAGACAACAAAAATCAGGTTTTTGGCATTAAATAGTAAAGGAACCGGGTCAACCCGGAACAAACCGGGTATTGACCCGGATCCAAGTGAAAATCTGGGGACCGTATCGGCCAGCCAGACCGATATGCTGGCCAAGGATATAGCCATACTCATCAAGACAAAACTTCTAGCTTAACCTTCAACCTACACAAGCATTCAAATCCACTAGCTCCTTGACATTCATTAGATTTTCAAGTGAATCCTATTCAAAGCAATGTGTTCAAACTCATTTGGTTTAAGGGTCAAGGTCTTGAGACAAAAATGGTCTCAAATGAAGGAAAGGCTTCTCCACAATCATTTAGGTTCTCTCGGAAGAAGTATGAACAAGCTATAGCAAAATGCTAAGAGTTAGAGGCAATTGGTGCATACTAGGATAGATTCCCATCTACCCAAACCCCAAGAGCTTCTTCTCCTAGACTATCCCTTCCTAAATGAGATCTACCCATTTTGAAGGCCACTCTTCCCTTATCTTTATTTCACAATCAAAAACCCTTCAAGAAACCCCCAAGGATTATTCAAAACACTTTTTAAACATTGGCAACTTCACTCTTTTTAACTTAGCTCAAAACTTTTCTTTTCTTTTCTTTGGTCTCTTTTTTCACAAACTTTCTTTTCTTTTTGGTGAGCCATTTGGCTTCTTTTCACTTCAAAAAAATGAGACACTTTCTTATTTCAAAATACTTAAGAGCTTTCATTCTTTGCTTACCAAACAACTTTGATCCCATTCAAACTTCTTTCTTTTCTTCACCCTCTTTTTCCTTTCCCAAATCTTCCCCCAAACTTAAACTCTAGCCTATTGCAAAGCTAAAGATGTTGAACTTGCATCTACAACAGAAATCTCTCCTAGTCGCCTCATACTCAACACTTTTTACCGAGCTTGTTCCAAGTAGGCCTACCACTCAAGATAGTGTTTGGGGTTTGAAATAAGGGTGGTGAAAGGTGTGGAAATCTATTTGAGCAAGTAGAGAAGGGTAGAAAGGATAAGCTTGCTCAAATATTTTGGGGTACCCATGAGTTTATCACACATAGCATGAAGAAGGATAATTAGATGATTCAATTAAAGTTCTCACTTAGATGGAGCTAGCTTCAAATCACAACAAGTTTCAGCATCAAATCAAGGTTCAAAGAAAGTTATCCAAGCAGGGTCCGTTCTAGCTTTCATGCAATTCTCGGGTTACAACTTTAGTGTGGTCTATCTAGCATAAAGCTAGCGTGTAAAACAAGTTTACCCCAATTGAACCTTACGAGGAAATCAAATCATTGTTCCCAATGCATGCGTCCTATATGATGCAACTAGACTCGATCCTATTATGCTATTGCAACTACATGCTTTCTTTTTGAAGTTTTTTGAAATTTTTTCAATTTTTTTGGATTTGTCTATGCCTTAGATGAATGCATGAGACTCAAATGATAAAATCAAAAATAAGAACAAAGCAAACAAGATTAGCAACTGGTCTCTCCCCCAAACTTAAATCACACGGTCCCTTGTGTGATCTAAGCGAGGAAGAAAGACCGGAAACAAACAAAAAGCAAACAAAGAAAAGACGAAAAACTATGTACAAAGGTGGAGTGTAACCTGGCTAGAAGTGGAGGTGTGGAGCTGATGAATCCCCCATGGAGTATGTCGGGTTGGAGGAAGAGCAAGACGGTGTCCTCATGGCTCTCCTCTTCCGCCTTCTGTCCTCGCGAGTGGAGTGGCGGTGAGGATCCTCATAGTAGGAATCGTGAGCCATGCGCGCAGATCCTCCTGTCTCGTGTCCAGCAACTGAGTACCTTCCCTGCTCAAACTCTGTCTGCTCAACCAAATCATCGGCTTCAGCTATCACTTCCTCAGTTGCTGCCCGAAGCTCCTCGTCCACACCAGCCTGAGCCTCTCGGGATGTGGAAGCCTGTCCCGTAGCACCAGTCTTATCTTTCTTCCCCACGAACATCTTAAGAACCTTGGTCACTTTCTTCAAGCAGGTAGCCATCTTCTTGATGTTCCTCCCGTGCTATTTGCTCTGCCTCTGGAGGGCCCGGTTCTGGTCCCTCAATGCTCTGATCGTCTTGTTCGCGATAGGATCATCTAGAGGCTCAATATAGTATATGTGCAGCCCATACACCCCAGCAGGTGCGTTGGAAGGATCAGACTCCGCTGCGGTCGCTCTTTACGATCCGTGAGGTCCAAACTGATGCTCCACCCCGGTAAAAATCTGATATGAGCCCTGTTGGCAAAGCTTGTAATGTCGGGGTTTGGGAGGAGATACCCTTCTTCGTGGGACGTACCCGAGCACATCCGGTAGAGATGACGCTCTGGAGGCGGCTTGGAGGCAAGGTAGTGAGTTCGGATAAGCTGTGGAACATCCAACCATGCTACCAGTGTAGGCTCCCCAAATGTCTTCTCGTTCAGACTTCCTTCCAGTTTCACCTTCTTTTTCACAAGCAATGGCGTGATTAAACTACCCATGCTGAACTTCGGACCAGAGTCCCTGACTGACATTGCCCAATCCTGGTGGACAGCAAACTGCTCTACCAAAATGGAAGTGTAGCTCGGGAGGCGCTCAACTGGTGGTATTGGCTGACTGTTGGGATATGTGAGCAGGAGAGGCTGTAACCCAATGTAGAGAAGCTTCATCTCCATCTCTGTGACTTGCCCCGTCTCCTTCCTAGCAAACAGAGTATGTGCTAGTGCCTTGTGCACATAGCGAATGGCCGGGTGTCTGATCCTTGCATTCTTCATTGCCCCCAGCTTAAATGGCCCATCAGCTATCATCTGCCACACACTCTCGAGGTCGTCCTTCTCAATGGGGATAAAAGATCCCAGCTGAGCACCATGCTCCGGAAAACCGAAGACTGCAGCTATGTCTTCAAACGTCATGCTGAGCTTCTTCCTACCCATTGATAGGAGGTTTATCCCTATTCTAACTGCAAGTGCACAGTAATGCAGATGTAGTACTTAGGGTATCGAATCCACAAGGACTCCGGTCACACGATAGATTATAAGTGGTTCGGATTAAACTAAGCGAAGTAGATTTTGTAAAGCAGTAAATAGCAAGTAAATAAATAAGATCAAGCGAGGCGGTTGTAAGCAATCAAACGAAGGCGTCAGGTTTCGGGAGTTCTCAGGATATCAGGAAATCAGATAAGCAATTAGATTCAATCTATAGCGTTCTTGAACTGGAATCACGAAGGTAAAACTAACCAGCTCTCGCTGCGATAATTATCTATGTCTAACAACCTAGCAAACCAAATCTCTTTGCGAATTATAGAGTTCTAAACATGCATTAATTCTAAGTTCGTTCGTTCACAAATTCTCTAAACCAAATCTCTTTGCGAGTAGACAAATTGTTCATCTAAATCAGATCTAGTTAAATAAACCAACTGTCGTTGCGAGAATCAACCTAAAATTAGTAATCTAAATGGCTAGTTCAGATCAAGCTTTAAGAACAGATTAGATGAAGAACTAGACGATGAATCTTAATCAATTAATCTAACATTCCTTCAAATCCCTAATGAGAATCCCTAACCTAACAAGAGATCTACTCAGACATAGCAATCATAACAGAAAACATGATCAAAGTAGATATCATAAAATAATCAAAGGAATAAGAACAGGGGTTCGAAATCAAGTCTCTCTCGAGAACAAAACCAGCCCCTAAAATCTCCTAAGAAAAATAAAACTTAGTTATGAAAGCATAGCCTAACAAGTGGCTGAAAAACCTAATTATATTCTAAAACACGAATTGGGTCACTTTGTAATTAAGATAAACTTCTGGGTCAAGTTGTAAATCTTCATCAACCGGTCAATTTCACTGGTCCGTGAACTGTGTCGACCAACACCAATGTGTGTGTCGATCGACACCAACATCATATGACGGCAGTGACTTCTTCTTCTCGGGCAATTGCTCAAAAAGTCTCCAGAAACTATCATAATGTCCAAATAAACTCCAAATGTGGTAAAACCTGTAAAGTACCTGAAAAGACTCTAAAACATAGTAATAGACTCGATAAATAGGACATATACCATGGTTAAAAGCCATAAAATCCATGGTATATCAACTCCCCCACACTTAGCTCTTGCTTGCCCTCAAGCAAGTAAAGAACCAAAATATAGGAGAAGAGGTTTGAAAACACAGAAAATCATTTCGTCATAGGAACTTTCGCATTCACATTCACTTAGTAATCCACTGAAAACTTTCCTACAGACCTCAAGACCACAATATACTTCCCCCACACTTAGCAACTGTCCCAAGTAAACTCCACAATCAAGTTAGGACATCCAAATTCACCACACTAGCCTCTGTATACAATTAGGTGCGGTCTCACAGAGGGAGTATCGAATCAAAGGACACATGGACTCAACCTATTCAGTATCTGACCACCAAACTGTCGGTTTCTTGTTTCTTTCTTTTCCCTTTCTTCCTTAGCAACTGATTTTTCCCATATGGGTATCTTTTTATTTATTTTTCTATCAGTGCTCTTCCCGCATTGGGATGTACTTTGGACCTTTCCATGGATGCACAGGAGGTAATAGGGGTCTCTACCACTCCCGCGACCACTTCGAAGCTATTAGTTGGTTCTTTTCCATAGATACACAGGAGGTAATAGGGGTCTCTACCACTCCCGTGACTACTTCGAAGTTCCTAGCTTATCCTCAGTTTTTATATCTTTTATTTTATTCTCAAGAAAGGGGAAAATCAGAAACCTTACTTTGGAACAGGATCATAGGCTGTGCCAAACACATCAAAGGAATCCGACCCAAAGATTACCAAGCCCCTAAGTGAGAAATTAAAGTCAAGATTAAAGTGAGACTAGTAATGGATCCTCTGAATACCTGGTTAGATATGGGTGTCCTTGGTAGGTTGATCTGTTTGGGGTTTTCTAACAGTCATAGAGGCTTTGCAAGTCTGTCCAATGGTCACTTAGTTCCTGTTCAAGCGAAAAATTTCCTTGAAAAATCATAGTTTCACACAAATTTTGACTCAATAAAAACAAATTTTGAAAAAGAACTGACTCTAAGAAAACAGAACACAATGTTAGTAACTACCTCCCCCACACTTGAATAACACTGTCCCCAGTGTTACCAAGTATAGAGGAAGTAAAATAAGGTGAAAATTCTGTGAAAACTGGGAAAACTGCAATTATTACCTGCTGTCGCTAACTGTGTCGATCGACACGATATATGTATCGGTCGACACAATGCGAAAATATCAGTACATTCGCGCCAGACTTGGACACGATCCGAAATTATCAATGTTTGTCACACAATCTCTCCATTGTTAGTGCTGTCAGATCACTCAGAAACAAGTCAGAAGCAACAAAATAGATATAAAAATAAGTTCAAAAGAGTTCAAAGCAAGAGAAACAAAACAAACTGACTCAAACAGAAGCAAAGCAGACTCAAGAAAAATGAAAAATGAAAAACGAAACAAACTCAGGGAAATGCGAAAATCATGGACGAACTAAGGATCAGAATCATCGTCGGCTCCCTCTGGTGGTGTGGGTAATCTCTAACGTCGACGTCCGTGCGAAGGACAGGTGCAGGTGCAGCTGAAGGCTCTAGCAACACCACTCCAAAGTGATCGAACCGTATCTGTCAAGAACTTCATGTGAGGATCTACATCATATCCGGGAAGTGGTGGAGGAGCATCTAATGGAAGAACCCAATGTGGATGTGCGTGTGGACACCCAGCAGGGTCAGGAACAGGCTCGTCTTCAGCAGGAGTAGGAGCAGCTCGGGAGGACGGAGCTCCTCTGCGTAAACGAGCAGCACGTGGCAGCCTCACATACCTCGTATCATGTCGGAAATGCAAGTCGTCTTGTGTATCTATCGATAATGGTGCGTGTCGTAAGTCAACTGTGCGCTCCTCAATCCCCTCTCTGTAGCACCATATCAAATCTGGCTTCAGCCAGGTTGCACTCAACAAGTGCTCCTCTTCAATCTCAGCAAAAGACCGCTCACATCTATAATCATGTAGAGGTATCCTGAAATGCCGGAAAATCGGTGTCAAAAGACTCCCCACTGACTCTGTCATGCCTCTCCCGGAACCTCTAAATGGCTTCGCCTGCAGTGAGACTAAGTGCTCTGCAAATACCGCACCCAGGTTAGTCCTCTCAAAAGGACCCTCGTGATCATACTCATGCGAACACAGATGTCCCACTGCTAGATGGAGTAGTACCAGCTCCTGCATCCTCATCTTATTCGGTTCCATCTTGCACTGGAGAGTGTTAGCCAAGACGCGTACGACATAGCGTAGGACTGGATGTCGTAAGTCCTTCATCTTCGTTTCGCTGGAGAAATAAGGTGTAGAACCGAAATCACCCCAAAACTTCTCAAGGTCAGGAAAGCTCTCTGGAAGCGTAGCATGTGTGTAGCCTTTCCTGAAACCATAAATAGCACAAAGATCTCGCATGGGCAGTCTGTATCTCCTACCATGTGCCATGAAGCATAAATAACCTTCCTGTGCGTTCTTTGCGTTCCCGTCTCTGTATGTGACTCGTACAGTGGCCATAAACTGACGCACCAACTCCAGATACAGAGGATAATGGACATAAGGCATCGTCCCTAGACCCATCTGAAGGAACTTTGAGCCAATTCTACCAGATTTAGAATTGCTGTCAGGTTCCCGAAGCCTAGGATCTAGGGTCTAGTTAATTGAATCATGGATCGATCTAGCGTTTACCTGGAGATTGGCAGCGGAAGATGGTCAGATAAACGAGATCTCTGGAACGCCTCAGATGCTGCGCCTCTACTGCAGTCCACACGCACACAAGCTGGAATACGCCGGGATGCCAGTGCCGGGGCTCGGATCTCCTGGGAGCTAAGTTTTTTGAGGTTTTTGTGTTTTCTATCAAGAAAAACACTGTCTGGGCGGCGCACTGTACTTCTGGGTCGAAATACATAAGATCACTTATATATGTACAGACCTCGACGTAAATCGAAACTTCAGTTTCGGTTTCGGCCTTGTGTCGACCGACACACTTAGTGGTGTCGTTCGACACACATCTTGTGTCGACCGACGCACCCAATGGTGTCGATCGACGCACCTCATCAAAACTCACATTCGATGTGTATCCAATACACATCGACCATACCATATGCCAATGATCAATCCCATACGAACTATGTCCAACTTGCTTAGGTGTGTGACCCTGTAGGTTCACACGATACTGGAAATGAGTTACAACTCATTTGTCATAAGCGGTTTCTAGCAAAACATTATGACTACCCAGTATCACATGAATTGTCCGATCTCGACAATACAACTATCTCTAGAGTGAGTACAATGTGATTTCAGGACATAATCCCAACAATCTCCCACTTGTACTGGAATCACCTATTCTATAATCCCTTCGTCTCTATATCTCGATATGGCATAAGGCAAGAGACTGTGTCATCCTTATTATAGCCAACATCATGTTCATCGAACTCCTGATCTATACTGATAAAACAAACGACTGACAATCACCTCGTTTGAGCACGGCCACGCATTTTCTCAGTATCAAATCTTCGATGGGCCCTGAGATATTTATCTCCCGTTATAGTAGGGACAAATCCCATCTTGTTCTATCCATGTTTCTACACATACTTCATGATACGCATAAGCAATGCCGTTATAGCCGCCAGTTACGGAACGACGTTTGACAAGATCAAAACGCACCAATTCATATGCTAGAAAGCATGATGAACTCAGGTCTAAGGACTATACTCTATAGTCGCAATGAGAATCTCCCATGACACTGATATAACTATCCTGTGGAGTTCTCATTAGCGGGTCATGTCCGATCATATGTTCACCAACATGTATCTATGTGACTGACTGTGATAATCATATCATTGACTCCATGAAACTTAGTCCAACAGTCACCTCACATACTAGTCTCGCACGGTTATTGGTGTCCCACTTCAACAACCTCGACTAGGGACAATCATAATTTATGTCATCTTTACTTATAGGGTTTCATGATCAATTCCTCAACTTGATGACCTATATGATGATCATAAAATTCTATGGGACCATTACTTAATTATCCAATAATTAAATAACATTGATGTCAGTTTTGACTTGCATAAACACTACCATAGCATGTCTATGTAAGGATTACAACATAACTAAAATAACTCCCACTAGAATCAAGATCATCTCTTCAGATATCTTATACCTACAGCAACAGAATAAATTTCGTGCTTAGGTTGTGGGAGAGACTGCGGTGTCATTGCTTGAAAAAATTCCAACAAACCACACCGCCATTCAGATAAAAGCACTATTCTACGGTCCACTGCTTGGAGCCTTTCCAACAGCTAGCACCGCTATTCAGACAAAAAGACATAACCAGGTGGGAACCGGGAATCGTCTTTGTCTGTCTAACTACTTTCAACTGGTTCGTCACTTCATCAGTTCACCACGAACCTATCCTTAGTGTTCCTCAAACACTTGGGATATTTCTGGTAATTGTTCAGTGACTATTACCGGAACATATTGGTATTTTCTTGTCATGCTTTATGCGTAAGCTGCATCTAGACGAGCGCAAAATATGGCATTCATGATGGATTCTATTGCAGCAGCATTAGCAATCACACTCATTAATACTAGTTCAGCCAGTGTTCAAAAACACTTCATCTTGCTAATATTGTTACTAGCTCAGCCAGTGTCCAAGACACTTCTTCTCGCTTAGATTATTACCATAAGACCTTTGGTATGAAGCCATCCTTGGAATCACGCATATTGGAACTGTCCAATACCTTATCAACATAAGGATTTTGACACGATCCAATTAGTCTTTCTGATCCATTCCAATGGATCCTTATTCCAAGAACTTTTACGGCCTTCTCCCATGTCCATCGTTAAATTTGACTTCCGACCCAAATCTTGATAAGACTTTAGCGTCGGAACGTCGTTTATGAGATTAAGTACATTACGTACATACGGTGTGAGAGTTGCAATTACGCTCCCACTAGTCTTCTTGTAAACGCACGGTTTCATTTCTAATCTGACCAAGTCAAAACTCTTGACCACATTATCAGAATGTTGATTCTAACTCCAAGATGTTTGCTTCAATCCAGAAATGGATTGGTGAAGCTAACATGCATACCCAGCCAATTTTTCGGAGTTGGGGCTCACCATCGCTTCTTTGAATTTCGCACGCTCGTCACTTTTCAATGATCAACAGATCACGACAATTGGCTACGAGAAATCACTCTCGAGTTAGTGACGGATCCTTTCGGATCTGCGAATTTCAGGCTCCACAGGTGTAGATCCTACAACACTTTGTAGATCTCACCGCTGCTCTCCCTCAACAGGTTGAGCAGCCTCCTGCGTTTATCGAATTTCTTCGAGGTGTACTTTTACTCCCACTGTTCCTTTTGAGAGTACGATCTTTCTCAAAAACACAGTTCCGAACAACAAAACTTTGTCCTCTGATTGGTTGTAAAAGTAGCAATCCTTGGTTTCCCTAGGACAACCAGCGATGTAGAACTTATCAGATTTGGGTTCAAGCCTTTTGGCTATCATCCCAAATTATCAGAAACAACTTACTTGAAAAACTTCCAGTCCACATCCAATGTGGTGTCTTTCAATTGATTCTGATTGAAACCCTTTTATGTGCAAACACAGACATTTCTAGAGCGTATTCTTAAAGGGTTATGGAAGATTCCTGTGACTCATCATTAATCGGAACATATCTAATAAGATCCGATTCATACTGTCAGATGATCACCCAATTCATGACTCAAGTATTTTCTTCCGCGATCCAATCGAGGATCTCAATACTTCTGTCAAATCGGTTATATACTTCATCTTGGAACTCCTCAAGGGATTCCTGCTCGTGTCTCATCAAATGAACACAACAATACTTATTGAAGCCATCAATAAGGTAATGAAGTACTGAAGATTTCCTTTGGTACTAATGCTCATCGGGTCGCATACATCAGTATGTGTAAAGCCCAATAAGCCTCTGGCCCATTTCCTTTAGCTCTGCTAAAAGGGCCTTAGTCATTTGGCCCCAGTGAACACAATTCATATCTCAAATGATTAATAATCAAATGAGTCCAAAACTATGGAACTTCTGAATCCGCTTCACTTTATGTGGTTAAACGACTATGCCAAGGAAAAGTCGAGTTCGAGTCATCAGACTTAAACCTTTAGTATTTGTGTTATATTCAAACTCACGCTGGTTTAAGATATAAAACCTATTCCAAACGGTGTGCTACCATATGATATTTCATTAACATCTAAAGAACAAAACTTGTCTTTTATCAAAATGAAAAACATCCAAATTCTTACAAGAAAATGAAAGAAATCTCTGCTCAAGGCAGATACATAGTAGCAATTACTTAATTTCTAAAATCAAGTATGAAAGGCTCCTACAAGTGGAGAATCTCTACGGCTCATGTAGCAACCATTGCTTCATACCAGACACACAGTTCCACTTGTCCTTTCTTCAACGTTCTACTGTCGCTTAGGTCCTGCATATTTCAACAATATCAGTACCACAACTAGTATCCAATACATACGTAGAACTTGAATTAATAACACAATACCTGAAGAAGAAGTACCATACATCTCCTTCATTTCTTGTGAATCTTCCAAGAATTTAATGCAATCTCTCTTCCAATGCCCTGACTCATCGCAGTAGAAGCATTTTCTAACACCAGATGGGCCTGACTTGGGCTTATAAGATGACACAGGCTTATCCTGATTCCAAATCTGGACGGCCCTGCCTTCACCCTTGGCTTTACAAGATTTCTCAAATCTTTTACCCCTTTTGATGTTTTGCTCTGCTGTCTTGAGCATGCCTTGCAGCTCAGTCAACGTCTTCGTCAAGCCTTTCTTGATATAGTTCTTAATGAACTTATCATAGCTTGACGGCAGTGACTACAGAATGATGTCAGTGGCCAACTCTAAGCTGACAGGACATTCCAGTTTCCCCAGGTTATCAATGTAACCCATCAGTTTAATGACATGAGGACTTACTGGAGCATCCTCTGGTAGCTTGCACCCAGTGAGAGACTTCACCATCTGGAATCTCTCAACTCGTGCCAGATCCTGAAACTTCAGTTTCAGGCTGGTGATCATCTCTATTGGCGACTCCACGTTCTCGTATTGACTTTTCAAGTCCGAGTTCATTGTAGCCAACATCAGACCACGCACATCTACCACATCATTATAATGCTTATTCCAAGCATTATACACAGCATTCGAGCGATTGGCCCCAAGCCTTTCTGGAAGAGCTTTCTCAAGGACATAGTCCTTGCTCTCCTGCTTGAGAATTAATCTCAAATTCCGATACCAATCCAGGAAGTTGGATCCATTCAACCTTTCCTTCTCAAGGACGGATCGCAACGAGAAAGTAGTCATAGACATAAGCTGAAATCCAAGAAAAACAAAGATTTAGTCATGTATATCATGAGAAATCTTATCTAATAAGAAAACTCGCATTATATTCAAACAATGTTTCCTCTATGAATATAATGATCCAAGATCCATACTTCACCAAAATCTGAGTGGGCGACTCGCCATCACCCAAACTTCAGTTATCTATGTAAGCAAATCATTGCTAATTGTACTCAGTACAACTCTTGGTTGTGGATGAGACAAACTATGTCTAATCCACTATGATGTCTCTGGGCCCAAAACTTCTGATAGCCCAGTCAAGTAAAACCAATCTCTTCTGTCTTGTGATCACTGACAGTCGCACTGCAAGTCTGTCAATGACCACCTGCCTTACTCATGTTGCAGTGGATACCAAGGACTCCAAGACTATCCAACAAACAAAACAAGTTTTCACAGCAGACAAAATTGGGCAAGACATCAAGGTCACTTGATATTTAGTTGAGGAAACTAAACTCTGAAAGGTTAGCAAATCAATCTATTAGGTCATGTAATTGTTGATGTCAAGCACTGCAAGTCCATCAACATAATTACCTGCCTTACTCACCTAATTGTGGACACCAAGCTCTTGGCTAGACCATCGCACAACGAAATGAGTCTTGACAGTTGACCATATTGAAGCTAAGCTTTGATCAAGGTTTAGGTCGAGTTTGGTTTCTGCAAATTCAAGGTTCAATAACCAGAATTTCAGCACTGTATCGATCGACGCAGACTATGTCTGTCGATCGACACCACCAAACAAAACCGGACTTCAATAACCGGTTAATCCAATTAACCCGGTTCATTGAACCGATCATGTCGATCGACACAACCCATGTGTGACGGTCGACATAGACCTAAACCGAAGACAGTTTCGATAACCGGTCCAATCCAATTGAACCAACTTATCAGATCAAGCCGATCTTAACCAATCGGTTTGTACTAATTGGGATAATCAGTTCAATCCAATTGGACCAATTCATCCAATTTAAACCGTTTTAATCAGTTTCAACTAATTGTGATAACCGGTCCAATTCAATTGAACCGACTTATCCAATCAAACTGATTTTTAACCAATCGGTTTATGCTAATTGAGATAATCAGTTCAATCCAATTGAACCAATTCATCCAATTTAAACCGATCTATTCGGACTTAACCAAGCATGATAACCGGTCCAATCCAATTGAACCGATTAACCATTCGCTAGGTCTGTGTCGACCGACACTCAACCTGTGTCGATCGACACTGTACCGAATCTGCTCTGTGTCGACCGACACTCAACCTTTGTCGATCGACACAATAGGCTTTCGGTTTTTCTTCGCAAAAAACCCTAGCCGCCGATTCTGTCGAATTCGCCACTCTGTGTCGACCGACACACCTAGTGTGTCGATTGACACTGTGCGAAAACACAGAATCGATTTTGATCAGATTCGATCTCACCTATTCTAACGCATATTCCCTAATGAACGAATTTAACTCATCAAATTCTATAAACAGGTTCGATTCAATGTAAAACTTTAAGGCTCTGATATCACTGAAGGAACTTTGAGCCAATTCTACCAGATTCAGTGTTGTTGTCAGGTTCCCGAAGCCTAGGATCTAGGGTCTAGTTAATTGAATCATGGATCGATCTAGCGTTTACCTGGAGATTGGCAGCGGAAGATGGTCAGATAAACGAGATCTCTGGAACGCCTCAGATGCTGCGCCTCTACTGCAGTCCACACGCACACAAGCTGGAATCCGCCGGGATGCCAGTGCCGGGGCTCGGATCTCCTGGGAACTAAGTTTTTCGAGGTTTTTGTGTTTTCTATCAAGAAAAACACTGTCTGGGCGGCGCACTGTATTTCTGGGTCGAAATACATAAGATCACTTATATATGTACAAACCTCGACGTAAACCGAAACATCAGTTTCGGTTTCGGCATTGTGTCGACCGACACACTTAGTGGTGTCGATCGACACACATCTTGTGTCGACCGACGCACCCAATGGTGTCGATCGACGCACCTCATTAAAACTCACATTCGATGTGTATCCAATACACATCGACCAGACCATATGCCAATGATCAATCCCATACGAACTATGTCCAACTTGCTTAGGTGTGTGACTCTGTAGGTTCACACGATACTGGAAATGAGTTACAACTCATTTGTCATAAGCGGTTTCTAGCAAAACATTATGACTACCCAGTATCACATGAATTGTCCGATCTCGACAATACAACTATCTCTAGAGTGAGTACAATGTGATTTCAGGACATAATCCCAACACCATCCTCCGTAAGCATATCAAAACCTGCTCTCTCATACCACTCTTCTTCAGGAAATCATGGCTGACCAGCTTCGTAGGCTCAAGTGTAACATCACACCACCCATTGTACAACAGAGTGTCATACTCATCCCAGGTGTCCAACACCTCCCTGTGGAGACAATCATCACTAAGCACAATCCGCCTGGGTATTTGATGCCACACCTTATCTGTCAGTATCTTCACTCCTTCATCCTTGGGCCATGGGTGTGTAGGAAACTCGGGAGGTATCTGGGGCGAACCCGGAGGCGATTGAGGTGTCATGGGTGGAAGTGTATCCGCTGGTGCTGTTGGTGCTGAACCAGATGAACTCGCTCCATCTTTGCGAGTCTTTTTCTTTGGAGGCATCTTTGGAGGCATCTGTGAGCAAAATAAGAGCATGAGGTTCTTTGAAAAATCAGAAACAAACTCATTAAAACCTCAATCAACAGCAAGAGCAGCATCTAACAGAGCGGTAGGGACAGTTCAATCACGTTTTTATTTCTTTTCATCCACAATGGTGTGTAAGCAGTAGCAGCATGAGATCGTCCAAGGAACATAGGAAGAGATTCAGGGTGGGAGCGAAACTTGGGAGGCGCAAAGCGTTTTCCTGCATTCACATAAATGGAGTCAGGAGGTTTAAACCTAGAGGATTTATGCCTTACCTTTGGTGGAGATCTGATGCTTGGAGTTTTCCGCTTATGAGTGGCTTTGGGTTCTGAAGATGTTAGAGTAGATTTCTGAGGAACCACCATCTCCTTATCCACCACTACCATGCACTGAACTACATCTTTAGACCTTACATGAGCTTTTGGGAATGGAATTGGAGGTTTGTAGACCCGTTCCTTAACAACTCCCCGAGAAATAAGTGAGACTGGTTCTTCACGATGTGCAACGACCGATTCCAATGGTGCAACGATCGACGCAGGTATTTCAGCTTGAGTCTCAACTTTAGTCTCGGGTTTCTCAGCTTCCTGGTCTAATTCAACAGTCCTAAACTCAAATTTCTCCTCTTTACTTGGTTCATTATCAGTTTGAACTACCCAAGCCAAAAGATCAATGTCAATCTCCGTTGAGTCTGGTCCGTCGAAGCTCTCAAACTCAGGTGATTCGATCTCAGACTCCTCTCTGTTTTCCACAATTTCTCTAGCCTTAACTGCAAGATATGGTCCATGATCCATCCTATGGCCAACCTGAATTGGAGTGTTGTTGACATGAGCTTCTTGAGCATCCTTCTCCTCGAAAGAGCTTGAAATCTGGTCCACTTTCGTATCCAGCAGCCTTATATGAGTGCTCAAGGATTCTAACTTCCCTTTAAAATTAGTGTACAAGGACTCAATCTTCGAGCTGGAAGACACAGCGATCTGTTGTTGTTCCTCAAGATACTGCTCCATCATGGCTTCCAATCTGCTCTTATGTGTCGGTGCAGGAGGTTCTTGGTGATATGAATGACCAAAGTCCCTCAATCTTGGAGCATAACTAGAACCTTGTCTCTGCTGATTGCCATATGTCTGTCCATAATAATCAGCTCCAGCCATATAATTTTCCTCTGCAAACTCTTCAGCTTCTGCATCAGCTCGGAATTGTCTCTTCCTAAGTAGGACGTCGTGAATGTTATCTATCTTGTCTCTCATCTCAGTTATCTGCCCAACTAATGCATAGTAATCTGTCATGATGGGGTTTCCTTCCCCATCTAGTTTCTGACCCTTTGCGTTGCATATATGACCCTCTTGGTCTCGTAGAATGACGTTCTCGCCGCGAATCAGAATCACAGGTTCCATAGAGCGAAACCTGTTATACATCCAAGCTCTCGGTATCTCTGGTTTCGCCTTGTGTTGACCGATGCAAGAAGAGTATCGATCGATGCAGTTGCGAATCAGTGTCGATCGGTACACAGGACCGTGTCGATTGATGCAGTGCGATTCCTGCAATACCAAAGAAACAAGAACGTGAGTAAACAAGAAAAATAAAAAAAAATGCTTAATCTAAATCCTAATACTAAATCTATCGGCGAACTCAAAGAGTCCCCGGAAACGGCGCCAAAAACTTGATAGGTCAAGGTTTATCCCTATTCTAACTGCAAGTGCACAGTAATGCAGATGTAGTACTTAGGGTATCGAATCCACAAGGACTCCGGTCACACGATAGATTATAAGTGGTTCGGATTAAACTAAGCAAAGCAGATTTTGTAAAGCAGTAAATAGCAAGTAAATAAATAAGATCAAGCGAGGCGGTTGTAAGCAATCAAACGAAGGCGTCAGGTTTCAGGAGTTCTCAGGATATCAGGAAATCAGATAAGCAATTAGATTCAATCTATAGCGTTCTTGAACTGGAATCACGAAGGTAAAACTAACCAGCTCTCGCTGCGATAATTATCTTTGTCTAACAACCTAGCAAACCAAATCTCTTTGCGAATTCTAGAGTTCTTAACATGCATTAATTCTAAGTTCGTTCGTTCACAATTTCTCTAAACCAAATATCTTTGCGAGTAGACAAATTTTTCATCTAAATCAGATCTAGTTAAATAAACCAACTGTCGTTGCGAGAATCAACCTAAAATCAGTAATCTAAATAGCCAGTTCAGATCAAGCTTTAAGAACAGATTAGATGAAGAACTAGACGATGAATCTTAATCAATTAATCTAACATTCCTTCAAATCCCTAATGAGAATCCCTAACCTAACAAGAGATCTACTCAGACATAGCAATCATAACAGAAAACATGATCAAAGTAGATATCATAAAATAATCAAAGGAATAAGAACAGGGGTTCGAAATCAAGTCTCTCTCGAGAACAAAACCAGCCCCTAAAATCTCCTAAGAAAAATAAAACTTAGTTATGAAAGCATAGCCTAACAAGTGGCTGAAAAACCTAATTATATTCTAAAACACGAATTGGGTCACTTTGAAATAAAGATAAACTTCTAGGTCAAGTTGCAAATCTTCATCAACCGGTCAATTTCTCTGGTCCGTGAACTGTGTCGACCGACACCAATGTGTGTGTCGATCGACACCAATATCATATGACGGCAGTGACTTCTTCTTCTCGGGCAATTGCTCAAAAAGTCTCCAGAAACTATCATAATGTCCAAATAAACTCCAAATGTGGTAAAACCTGTAAAGTACCTGAAAAGACTCTAAAACATAGTAATAGACTCGATAAATAGGACATATACCATGGTTAAAAGCCATAAAATCAATGGTATATCACCCATTTGGAAATCAATATTCCCTCGACTCACTTCTCCTGCCAAAGCTGCCCTTCTCATGTTGACTGTTGCCTTCATGGATGAGAGGAATTGGCATGCTGAGCTCTGGTAAGAGTCACTGGAAAGGCTGAAGAACTCCTTAAGGCCCATGTTCTCTACGATCTCGTTGTAGTCATCCAACAGCCCAAGTGCAGTAAGTGTCAGGATATGAGGGTATCGGGTTGGCCAAAACGGTATCCCCTCTCGCTTTTCATATATCTCAGAGGTGGAGTACTTATGTGGCACCTGAATCACCTTTCCTAGGGCCTCTGGTACCTCTTCCTCAACTGCTTTCCCTTTTCCTTTTGATGAAGTTCCCACATCTTGTACCGGCTTTTGTGCCTATGGGTTTGGTTTCGGGGTGGCGCGTTTTCTAGTCATTGTCCTACAAAAGAAAACTCAAAGAACGGATCAGCACATATCACAATCCACCAACACAATCAATAAGAGCTTAAAGCATTGATGATCAACAATTGTGAAAGCTTAACAATTGCATACTTTTTCAATTTCAATGGAACAAACAAGCCCAAGCATCTTAACCAAACTCAATTCTAGCTCAGCATAAGCATAATGAACGAACAAATCAATCACATTCTTGAGCAATTCACAGTCTCATCAACCAAAGGTTCTCAATATGCATTTTTGAAATTTTTGTGAAACGAAACTCATCCAAATCAAGTAGTATCACAAAATTAAGCTTTTAACAATCCTATGCATTATTATAAACCATCAAATTGGAAAAACCCCAAAATTTTCGGAAGCCCAATTTCTCAAGAACCCTAATTCACCAAAGATCAAATTCAAGCAATCCTAGGGCGAAATTGGCTATGGAAATTCAATCAAACACATAATTGGGAGGATTTCAAGCAATATCAACCATCAATCAACCGAAAAATTCAAGTTCAAAAATTTCCGGGTTTTTCAATCCGAAAATTTGAAGAAGTTAGAGAGCTTTACCTTGGTTCGTGATGAGAGATGAGAGTAGAGGATGGTTGCAAGAGATAGAACTAAGAAAATCTCGAATCTAGAAGCAAAAATCGACCAAATCCGACAAGAATTGAGAGAGAAGAGGGTTTTTGAAATATTCTTGTAAAATGCTCTTCAAAAACGCAAAGGAGGAAGAAAATGGCTTAGGAATCGTCGATTGGAGGAGAAAACAATGTGAAATTTGGACCAAACCGGTTGAATCTGGTTCATTAAATCAATTTTGGTTAAAATCCGGGTTGGTCTCGGTTTAGGCTCAAGAGAACTTACCTGGGCGAAGGGCGTATCGGTTGGCTGGACCGATACGCCAACCGATACTGAGCCTCGGATTTATTTTGTTGCGTCCGGTATCGGTCTGGCCAACCGATACGGTGACCGATATCGATTAATCCGAGAGTCTGTATCGGCTTCGCCAACCGATACGGTGATCGATATCGAGTTCCGGATTAATTTGCCCAGATCCGTATCGGTCTGGCCAACCGATACGGTGATCGATATCGAGTCACGGATTAATTTATCCAGATCCGTATCGGCTTGGCCAACCGATACGGTGACCGATATCGACCCAGATGCTTCTTTTCTCCACTTCATGGCCTTTGCTTAACTCCCATGAGTCCACAACTCCTCCTAAAGACCAAAACCTGATAAAAATTCAAGGAAAAGATCAAAATAACAAGAAAATCATCATATGTACAAGGATAAACATGGGAATGTCTCCCAAGTGCGCTTTTGTTTACAGTCGGTAAGCTCGACTGTTCAAACCGTGATTTTAGGCTGAGGGAGAGCTAGAGAGTGGAATCGAGATCCCTTCCTCTATAGCTTCTGAAGCTGAGTAATGCTTAAGCCTCTGACCATTAACTGTGAACTCTTCATCGGATTTCCCCCAAAGCACAACAGCTCCATATGGCCTCACTGTTGGGATAGTGTCCTGAAATCACACTTGTACTCACTCCTGTGATAGTTGTGTGTCGAGATCTGACATTCGTATAATACTGGGCGTTTGCAATGCTTTGCTAGAAGCCTCTTGCAATCTGTAGGTCGTGGACTTACTGCCAGTATTATATGATCCTATAGGGTCACACACCTAAGCGAACTGGAAGCTACGACATGGGAATGATCATTGTGGCAATGATCATGTTATGTGTATTGAAATACACATAAGAATCGATATAAAGGTGTTGTGTCGATCGACACAGCTTGTGTGTCGGTCGACACAGTTCGGATTTTCCGAACAGGCTTTTCGGGTTATGGCTTAATTGAGTCTGGCCCGTTAAGCACGTTTAGGTCGAATGAAAATGTGTTTAGTTCGACCTAAACAAGAGAGCCGTCCAGTTTTCTTGACAGAAACACTAGACACACCAGAACCTTTTGATCCCCATTGATCCGGCACTAGCATCCCGTTTCCAGCGAGCGTGCGTGTGTATCTGGTAGAGGCAAAGCGTTGCGTTGCTCCACTGATCTCGTTCACCATCTCTTCCGCTGCCAAAAGGTAAGAACGAGGTTGGTTTTAAATTCAATATAACAAACCCTAGATCCATCGGGATCCAACAGTGGTATCAGAGCATGCTTAGGGTTTAGCTATTGAAACTGGTAATATAAAATTGAGACTTGATGTTGTTGATCTGTATATTGCTTGCTGAATCGTGTTTTCATAGAATAATTCTCGGTTTTGTTCCTGTTGAAAAAAAAAAACGAAGAATTGATGAACACGCACTGTGTCGATCGACACAAAGCGTGTGTCGGTCGACACGCCGCGGCGCAAATATAAAATTTTTAGGGTTTGTCGCAGGGTGTCGATCGACACAAAGCGTGTGTCGGTCGATACAGAGCGAAAACTCGCGAATAAAATTTAGGGTTTGTCGCACAGTATCGATCGACACAAAGCGTGTGTCGGTCGATACAAAGCGAAAATCCGTAAATAATTCTAGGGTTTCGATCTGAGATCGAGTACCCGTTATCGTGTTGCGTCGATCGATACACTGGGTGTGTCGGTCGACACAGGCAATGCGATCAGATAGATCGGTTCAATTGGATTGGACCGGTTATCTAGCTCGGTTAATTTTATAAACCAAATTGATTCTGGTTTGGTCATATCGATCGACACACAGTGTGTGACGATCGACATGGACCATTAAACCGAACTGGTTCAATTGGATTGAATCGGTTAAGTAAATTCGATCCGGTTTGACCGGTTATCGAAGAACGGTTTAAATAGAGTTGCATCGATCGATGCCAATGGTTGGCGTCGATCGACACAACATCCGCAGACTTGTTGGTTTGACCACAAATTTGCATGAACCAGAATAATTTAATCCTAAAAGTATTAGATGAATCTAAACTAAATAAAACTAAATGTTTTAATTAAAAATTATTATTTTTTGATATATATAGTGAATATAAATCAAGATAAGATTAGTTCTTTTCCTCAACTAAATATCAAGTGATCTTGATGTCTTGCCCGATCTTGTCTACTGTCAAAACTCGTGATGTTGTTGGATAACCTTGGAGTCCTTGGTATCCACAGCAAAATGAGTAATGCAGGTGATCATTGATAGATTTGCAGTGCAACTGTTAATGATCACAAGACATAAAAGATTGGTTATACTTGACTGGGCTGTCAGAAGTTCTGGGCCCAGAGACATCAGAGTGGATTGGACATAGTTTGTCTTATTCGCGACCAAGAGTTGTACTGAGTACAATTAGCAATGATTTGCTTACCTAGATAACTAAAGCTTGAGTAACGGCGAGTCGCCCACTCGAATTTTAGTAATCTAAGGATCTTGGCGCATTGTATTCATATGAGGAAACATAGTTTGAATACAGTGCGAGTTTTCTTATTAGATAAGAATTCTCATTTCTTGTGCTTTATAACTAAAATCTACCTCTTTTTGAATTACAGCTATGTCTGTCTCAAATCACATCAACACTTTCTCACTAAGATCCGTCCTTGAGAAGGACAAGTTAAATGGATCTAATTTCTTGGAATGGTATCGGAACCTGAGAATAGTTCTCAGGCAAGAGAACAAGGAATATGTCCTTGAAAGAGTTCTCACCGAGAGGCCACGTTCCAATGCTCCGCAGACAGAAAAGAATGCTTGGGATAAGCATTCAGCGGATGTCAAAGATGTTAATTGTCTAATGCTGGTGACTATGAACTCTGAGCTGCAGAAGCAATATGAGAACGTGTTGTCACCCATTGAGATGATTAACAGCCTGAAAGCTTTGTTTCAGGAGCAAGCTCGCACAGAGAGATACCAGACGGTTAAATCTCTCATGGATTGCAAGCTGGCTAAGGACAGTCCAGTAAGTCCTCATGTCCTTAAAATGATGGGTTACATTGATAACCTGGGGAAACTGGACTGTGCCATTAGCCAGGAGCTGGCCACTGACATGATTCTGCAGTCATTGCCGTCGTGTTTTGATCAGTTTATTATGAACTACAACATGCAAAACATGACTAAGACATTGACTGAGTTGCACGGTATGCTGAAGACAGCAGAACCAAATCTCAAGAAGGCTACTCCCAGTGTCCTGATGGTACAAGGGAATCAGAGGTTTAAGAAACCTAAGAAGGGTAAGGGTAAGGCCCAGGTTGTCCAGGCTGAAAGTCAGGACAAGCCCAAGCCGAAGCCCAAATCCGGGCCTTCTCCTGAGGATAAGTGCAACTACTGCAAGCAGTTGGGGCATTGGAAGAAAGACTGCAAGAAGTTCATGGAAGATTACAAGAAGCTGAAGAAGACGTATGACGCGTCTGATTCAGGTATTTATGTTATCGAACTTGGTATTATATCTTCTCGTTCTACTTCGTGGGTATTGGATACCGGCTGCGGTGCTCATATTTGTACTGATATGCAGGCACTAAGAAACAGTAGGACGTTGAAGAAAGGACAAGTGGAGCTACGGGTCGGGAATGGAGCTAAGGTTGCTGCACTGGCCGTAGGCACCTGCGAGTTGTCCCTACCTTCGGGCATGGTGTTAATTTTGAATAATTGCTACTATGTACCTGCGATTAGCAGAAACATAATTTCTGTTTCCGTTTTGGATTTGGAAGGTTTTGATTTTGCTGTTAAGAATAAAGTTTGTTCTTTTAATCGTGATGGTATAATTTATGGTAGCGCCCCATTAGATAATGGGTTATATGTATTAAACCAAGAAATGCCTGCTTTTAACATAAATGCAAAGAGGTTTAAGTCCAATGACAAAAACCCGACTTTCTTATGGCATTGTCGTTTGGGCCATATCAATGAGAAACGCATCCAGAGGCTCCATCGGAATGGGCTTCTGGGCTCATTTGATTTTGAATCATGTGAGAAATGTGAATCTTGTTTGGTGGGCAAAATGGCTAGAGCCCCTTTCAACAAACCGAATGAAAGGGCCAGTGACTTATTGGGCCTTGTCCATACTGATGTATGTGGGCCAATGAGTACTGCTGCCAGAGGAAACTTTAAGTACTTCATCACCTTCACTGATGATTTCAGTAGGTATGGCTATGTCTATTTGATGAGACACAAGTCAGAATCCTTTGATAGATTCAAGGAATTCAAGAATGAAGTACAGAATCAACTTGGAAAAAGTATCAAAGTTCTGCGATCGGATCGCGGAGGAGAATACTTGAGTCAAGAATTCAGCGACTATCTGAGCGAGTGTAGAATTGTTTCACAACTCACTCCTCCTGGAACACCCCAATGGAATGGAGTGTCGGAGAGGAGGAATCGAACTTTATTGGATATGGTTCGGTCTATGATGAGTCATTCTAATCTTCCATTATCCTTTTGGGGATATGCTCTAGAAACGTCTGCGTTTACACTAAATAGGGTGCCATCTAAATCAGTGGAAAAGACACCACATGAATTGTGGACTGGGAATGTTCCTAGTCTGTCTTTCCTAAGGATTTGGGGTTGCGAAGCTTATGTCAAACGTTTAATCTCTGACAAGCTTGCACCGAAATCAGATAAATGCTACTTCGTTGGTTATCCTAGGGAAACCAAGGCATACTACTTTTACAACCAATCTGAGAACAAAGTATTTGTTGCTCGGGACTGTTCCTTTCTTGAGAGGGAGTTTCTCTCTAAGAAAAACAGTGGGAGTAAAGTACATCTTGAAGAAATTCAAGGTGCACAGGAGGCTGCTCAACCTATTGAGGAAGAGCAGCAGTTGGATCCACAAAGTTCTGTGGAACCGGCACCTGTGGAGCCTGAAGTTCGCAGATCCGGAAGGATCCGTCACGAACCCGAGAGATACTACGGATTTACCTAATGGTGTAAAAGCCATTGAGTGTAAATGGATCTTCAAGAAGAAGATTGACGTGGATGGCAACGTACAGATTTACAAAGCAAGGTTGGTGGCTAAAGGTTTCAAACAAATTCATGGTATTGACTATGATGAAACCTATTCCCCAGTCGCTATGCTTAAATCCATTCGGATTCTTCTAGCGATTGCTGCTCATTATGATTATGAGATTTGGCAGATGGATGTCAAAACCGCATTCCTGAATGGTATTCTGGAAGAGGATGTGTACATGACACAGCCTGAAGGTTTTGTCGATCCTAAAAACGCTGGGAAGGTATGCAAGCTTCATAAATCCATTTATGGGTTGAAGCAAGCATCACGGAGTTGGAATCTTCGTTTTGATGAAGCAGTAAAACAATTCGGTTTCATCAAGAACGAAGAAGAATCATGTGTATACAAGAAGACAAGTGGGAGCAAAATTGCATTTCTTGTACTGTATGTCGATGACATACTCCTCCTCGGTAATGACGTTCCGTTGCTTCAGTCTATTACGACTTGGCTAGGAAGTTGTTTTTCCATGAAAGACATGGGAGAAGCCGCATACATTCTTGGAATCAGGATCTACAGAGATAGAACTAACAAGCTGATTGGATTGTGCCAGGACGCTTATATTGATAAGGTGTTGCACAGATTCAGGATGCACGATTCCAAGAAGGGCTTCATACCAATGTCTCATGGCAAGAGTCTCTGCAAGAAGCAGTGTCCGACGACACCTGCTGAGCGAGAACGCATGAATAGGATTCCTTATGCCTCTGCAATAGGATCTATTATGTATGCCATGCTCTGCACTCGTCCAGATGTAGCTTACGCGTTAAGCATGACAAGTAGATACCAATCTGATCCAGGTGAAGCTCACTGGACAGCTGTCAAGAATATTCTCAAGTATTTGAGACATACTAAGGATAAGTTCCTTGTGTATGGAGATAGTGATGAACTTGTGGTGAATGGATTCACCGATGCGAGTTTTCAGACGGACAGAGACGATTTCCGATCACAGTCTGGATATGTCTTCTGTCTAAATGGCGGTGCGGTGAGCTGGAAGAGCTCTAAGCAGAATACCGTAGCTGACTCCACAACGGAAGTTGAATATGTTGCTGCTTCAGAAGCGGCAAAGGAAGCTGTTTGGATCAAGAAGTTCATGACTGAACTTGGTGTGGTTCCTAGTATCTTGGAGCCAGTGGCTTTGTTCTGCGATAACAATGGAGCCATTGCTCAGGCGAAAGAACCCAGGTCACACCAGAAGTCCAAACACGTTGAGAGGAAATATCATCTGATTCGTGATATTGTCAATAGAGGTGATGTGAAGATCAGCCGAGTTCCGACAAACGAGAATGTCGCTGATCCTCTAACCAAGTCACTCCCAAGGCCTAAGCATGAGAGTCATACGACTGTTGTAGGCATTAGAGATCTTAAGATGTAATCTTGATTTTAGTGGGAGTTTTGGTTTTTGTTTTAGTTATAATAAGACGCTATTGTAAACATTCTTTTAGAAGTGTTTAATGAAATTTGATTTCAGCATTATTTATTGTGATCTAAATAATGGTCCCAAAATAAGTTTATGACATATTATAGGTCATCAAGTTGAGAACTTGATCATGAAACCCTATAAGTTAATAAATTATTTTGTCCTTAGTCAAGGTTGTAGAATCGGGACACTGACAACCGTTAGAGACTAGATTGTGAGGTGACTGTTGGCTAAGTTTCATGGAGCCAATGATATGATTATCGCAGTCAGTCACATAATTATATGTCAGTGGACATATGATCGGACATGACCCGCTAATGAGAAGTCCACAAGATAGTAATATCTGTGTCATAAGAGGTTCTCATTACGACTATAGAGTATAGTCCTTAGACCTGAGTTCATCATGCTTTCTTGCATATGAATTGGTACACTTTTACTTTGTCAAACGTCGATCCGTAACTGGCGGCTATAACGACACTGTTCAAGTTTATCAATGAAGTGTGCGTTGAAACAGGGATGGAACAAGATGGAATTTGTCCCTCCTGTATAACGGGAGATAAATATCTCAGGGCCTATCGAAGATTGATTACTGAGAAAATGTGTGGCCGCACTCAAACGAACTGTAGTTCAGTTGTTTGTAATGTTCAGTATGAGATCAGGAGTTCGATAAACACGATGTTGGCTTAATAAGGATGACACAAATCTTGCCTTATGCGAAATCGAGATATAGAGACAAAGGAATTATAGGAATTGATGATTCCAGTACAAGTGGGAGATTGTTGGGATAGTGTCCTGAAATCACACTTGTACTCACTCCTGTGATAGTTGTGTGTCGAGATCTGACATTCGTATAATATTGGGCGTTTGCAATGCTTTGCTAGAAGCCTCTTGCAATCTGTAGGTCGTGGACTTACTGCCAGTATTATATGATCCTATAGGGTCACACACCTAAGCGAACTGGAAGCTACGACCTGGGAATGATCATTGTGGCAATGATCATGTTATGTGTATTGAAATACACATAAGAATCGATATAAAGGTGTTGTGTCGATCGACACAGCTTGTGTGTCGGTCGACACAGTTCGGATTTTCCGAACAGGCTTTTCGGGTTATGGCTTAATTGAGTCTGGCCCGTTAAGCACGTTTAGGTCGAATAAAAACGTGTTTAGTTCGACCTAAACAAGAGAGCCGTCCAGTTTTCTTGACAGAAACACTAGACACACCAGAACCTTTCGATCCCCATTGATCCGGCACTAGCATCCCATTTCCAGCGAGCGTGCGTGTGTATCTGGTAGAGGCAAAGCGTTGCGTTGCTCCACTGATCTCGTTCACCATCTCTTCCGCTGCCAAAAGGTAAGAACGAGGTTGGTTCTAAATTCAATATAACAAACCCTAGATCCATCGGGATCCAACACTCACTTCCTTCACCTTGAACGGACCTGACCATCTAGACTTGAGCTTCCCGGGAAACAGCTTCAACCGGGAGTTGAACAAAAGCACAAGATCACCTTCCTTGAACTCTCTTTTCAATATCAGTTTGTCATGGAAGAGCTTGGTTCTTTCTTTGTAGATCTTTGAGCTTTCAAAAGCCTCAAGTCTTATCTCATCTAACTCATTGAGCTGAATCAATCTCTTCTCAGTCGCGGTCTTGATGTCAAAGTTCAGCAACTTGACAGCCCACATAGCCTTGTACTCAACCTCAACTGGTAGATGGCAAGACTTCCCGTACAGCATATTGAAGGGAGTGGTTCCAAGGGGAGTCTTGAATGCTGTTCTATAAGCCCATAAAGCATCATAAAGCTTTTTGGACCAATCTTTCCTTGAAGCTCCAACAGTCTTCTCTAGAATTGCCTTTATATGTCGGTTGGAAACTTCTACTTGCCCACTTGTTTGAGGGTGATAAGGCGTGGCAACCTTGTGCTTAACTCCGTATTTCTTCATCAACCCTTCAAACAACTTGTTGATGAAGTGAGATCCCCCATCACTAATCACCACTCTTGGGACTCCAAATCTCGGGAATATTATGCTCTTGAAGAGTTTGATAACAACTTTGTCATCGTTTGTAGGACTTGCTACAGCTTCAACCCACTTGGATACATAATCCACAGCCACTAAGATGTAGTTGTTCCCATAAGAAGATGGGAAAGGTCCCATGAAGTCTATTCCCCAAACATCGAACACTTCCACTTCTAGAATTGGGTTTTGAGGCATCTTATTCCTCTTGCTAATGTTCCCCTTTCTTTGACAAGGATCACACCTTGAGATGAAGGTTTGAGCATCCTTAAACATAGTTGGCCACCAAAACCCAGCTTGTAGAGCTTTTTGAACGGTCTTGAATGTGGCAAAGTGACCTCCATAGGGTGATCCATGACAATGTAGAAGAATCCCTTCCACTTCCTCATCTGCTACACATCTCCTGTAGAGTTGATCCTTGCACAAGGTATAGAGATATGGCTCATCCCAATAGTACATGTTCACATCACGGAAAAACTTCTTCTTTTGGTAGCTGTCTAGACTAGGTGGTTACTTCCCAACTGCCAAGAAGTTGACTATATCCGCATACCATGGCTCCTTGTCCTCAATGGAACCAATCTCCTCCAGCTTCCTACTTGTGTCATGAGCTTCCTTGACTGCTTTGACAGCCATGAGTTGCTCCTCCGGAAGAGAGTCATCTAGAGGGACATCATCTTCAATTCTTAGCCTTGACAAGTGATCCGCTACTCCATTCTCAATACCTTTCTTATCTTTGATCTCCAAATCAAACTCTTGTAGCAGCAAGATCCATCTTAGAAGCCTTGGCTTGGCATCTTTCTTGGAAAGTAGATATATCAACTCAGCATGATCCGTGTACACCACAACCTTAGACCCAACCAAGTATGATCTGAACTTCTCAAAGGCAAATACCACAGCTAGAAGCTCCTTCTCAGTTGTTGCATACTTCACTTGAGCATCATCCAATGTCCTACTAGCATAGTATATGACATGGAGTTTCTTGTCTTTCCTCTGTCCAAGGACTGCTCCAACTGCATAGTCACTCGCATCACACATAATCTCGAAAGGCAATTCCCAGTCTGGAGCTTCTACAATCGGAGCACTAATCAAAGCTTCTTTAATCCTGTGAAATGCATCCAAGCACTCCTCGTCAAACACAAAGTCAGCTTCCTTACACAGTAAACGAGTGAGCGGCCTAGCGATCTTAGAGAAATCCTTGATGAACCGTCTGTAGAAACCAGCATGACCCAAGAAGCTTCGGATCCCTCTAACTGAGTTTGGCGGCTGAAGACTTGTCATAACTTCTATCTTAGCCTTGTCCACTTCTATACCATTCTCAGATATCTTATGACCCAACACAATTCCTTCTGTTACCATGAAATGGCATTTCTCCCAGTTAAGCACCAAGTTTATCTCCTCACATCGCTTCAATACCCTGCACAAGTTCAACAAACAGGAAGAGAAGGAAGAGCCATACACAGAGAAATCATCCATGAAAACTTCTACAATGTCCTCGATAAGATCCGAGAAAATAGACATCATGCACCGCTGAAAAGTAGCGGGTGCATTGCACAAGCCAAATGGCATCCTTCGATATGCGAAGGTACCATAAGGACAAGTGAAAGTCGTTTTCTCTTGATCATTTGGATGTATCGGGATCTGAAAGAACCCACTGTACCCATCAAGGAAACAATAGAAAGGATGGTTAGCAAGACACTCAAGCATTTGATCAATAAAAGGCAATGGGAAGTGATCTTTCCTAGATGTTGCATTAAGTTTTCTGTAGTCTATACACATCCTATGTCCGGTGATAGTCCTAGTAGGGATTAATTCATTGTTATCACTTTTAACTACTGTAATCCCCCCTTTCTTCGGAACACAATGCACTGGAGAAACCCAAGTGCTGTCCGAGATAGGGTAGATTATCCCTACATCAAGCAATTTAAGAATCTCCTTTTTAACAACTTCCTTAAGATTAGGATTCAATCTTCTTTGATGTTCAATAGAAGACATGGATTCATTTTCAAGGTGGATCCTATGAGTGCATAAGCTAGGTGACAGTCCTTTTATATCATCAATTGAATAGCCTATTGCTTTTCTAAACTTTTTCAATTCGGTTGTTAAAGCAATCAATTCATCATCACTCAGCAACTCATTCACAATGACAGGATAAGTAGAATTAGGACCAAGAAATGCATACCGAAGCCCCCACGGAAGAGGCTTTAACTCAACCTTTGGCGCCTTAAGTTCACTCCAGTCGTCAGCTACAAGATGCTCCTTGCATAGCTCAACTCTCTTGGCGCCATCAGCTTCAATACCCATAGCAAAAACCTCTTGCTCTTTACCCACAGAATCTGATCCCAACTCCATGTATTCAACCTCTCCTTGCAAAGGCTTGTGTGAGTCAAGTGCTCTCATGTATGCCCAACTCTCATCGCGAAGGTACCCATACTCTCCACATTCCTTTGTCAGAGCCACTTCCAATGGATCACTCATATTTAACTCTTCCAGAAGTTCATCAGCTAGCAATTCCATAGTCTCAATATAGAACATCTGCCCTTGTATAGTTGGCTTCTTCATCACTTTGTTGATGTCAAAGTTGAGCACTATGTCTTTACCAAGGTTGAGATCAATCTTCCCTCTCTTGACATCTATGATGGCACCAGCTGTGGAAAGAAATGGCCTCCCAAGAATTAAAGGATCCTTTGGTTCTTCATCCATCTCCAATACAATAAAATCTGTTGGAACTTCAAATCATCCTACTTTCACCGGAAGATCTTCTAGGAGACCAATTGGATACCTCACCGATCTATCTGCCAACACCAAGGAGATCCTACAAGCTTTGTAGGTGGAGAAGCCTAGCCTCTTAGCTACTGAGAAAGGCATCAGACTTGCGCTTGCACCAAGATCACATAAGTACTCTCAAATCTAAAAGGACCAATAGCACACGGTAGTGTAAAACTGCCCGGATCTTCAAGCTTCCTAGGAACAATACTCCTTTGAATGAATGCACTACACTCATGAGAAAGCATGACCATTCCTTGTACCTCTTTAGTCCTTTCCTTAATAGCATCCTTCAAGAACTTGTTGTACTGAGGAACAAGTAAGAATGCATCTATCAAAGGCATCGTGAGCTCTACATTCTTCATCTGTTTTTCAAAAAGGGCTTTATACTTCTCTAGGAGCTGGTTTTTGAATCTACCCGGAAAGGGTAACTTTGGTTCATAGGGAGGTGGAACAAACTCACTAGCCTTTTTCTTGAGTGTCTCTTCCATTACTTCTTCTACTACAGCCTTTCCTTTCCTCTTGGCAATCTCACTATCACTTTCTTTGTTGAGAGCATAATTTTCAGAATTCTCCTCCCTCTCTTGAACTTCAATGTCTTCATTGATTGGAGGAATCACCTTAGGCTTGAGAACTTGATGATGTTGCAGCTCTTTACCACTTCTCAATGTTATAGCATTGATATACTCCTTGGGGTTTTGCTCAGATTTTCCGGGTAAAGTTCCTTGCGGTCTAGAGCTTGAAGCATTTCGATTCTCCATGTTTGTTACCCTTGATGTCAAATTCTGTAACTCACTCTTCAAATCTCTAACTTCCATAGCTCCCGAGGCTTGTCCCTGAAGTAGTTGCTGCATCATACCCTTTAACTCACTGTCTAAACCTGAGGAAGAAGAGGCTTGTGTCTGTTGTTGGCCAAAACCGGGTGGAGGGTATTGTTGCTTTGGGGCATAGCTTTGTTGACCTTGGAACTGAGGTTTAGTACCAAACCCTTGTTGATTAGTATAAGGGACAAAAGGATTTTGTTGCTGAGTTTGTGTGAAGCCTTGTTGCCCTTGTTGTTGAGCTTGAGCATGGGGTTGAGCTTGGGGATAAACCTGATCTTGTGGGTTTGCCACATTTGGGTTTCTGTAAGAGAAATTGGGGTGGTTTCTGTAGTTTGGGTTGAATCCTCTGTTGAAACCCCCTTGGCCCGCGATGAAGTTTATCTCTTCCTGAGTCATATCACCTTCAAGACTGTAGAGGATGGGCTGAGAATCTTCGTAGTTGCCTACAAAGCTGATTTGCTTCTGGCTAGAGGTGATCATCTTGTCTATCTTCTCGTTCAAAGCTTTGATTTCATTTTCATACCTCTCATCTGAAGAAGATGATGATCCTCTATTGGTGCGCTCATAATCCTCATTATAATTACCATCACTTGCTGCAAGATTCTCAATTAGTTCCATGGCTTCATCTACACTCTTGCCAAGGAAGTGGCCATTGCTTGAAGATTCTAGCATGGCTCTCATTCTCGGAAGCACTCCGCGATAGAGGTTACTGAGTAGTGTCTCCTTAGTAAAACCGTGGTGGGGACACTGAGTAGTGAGCTTATTGAACCTCTCCCAAGCTTCAGCAAAGCTCTCATTGTTTCGCTGCACAAAGCCAGATAGCTCATTGCGAAAGCGGGCAGTCCTAGTTGCTGAGAAGAACTTCTTCAGGAAAGCTTTCTTAAGGTCTCCCCATGTGGTGATTGATCCGGGAGGGATGGTGCTTTCCCAATCTTTGGCTCTATCTGCCAAGGAGAAGACAAAGAGTCGCATCTTTAGGCCATCATCACTTACCCCGTTGAGCCTTGTAGTAGCGCAGATCTTGTCAAAAGTATCCAAGTGTTGCAAGGGGTCCTCAAAAGCTAGCCCATGGAACTTGTTGTTTTGTACCATGTTCATCACCATAGCTCTGATTTTAAAGTTGTTGTTGTTAACTGGAGGAGGAATGATCCCTTGGCGGTTTGCATTGGTATCTGGGGCATCTCCATCTCCGATGGCTCGAGCTGGTCTCTCAGGATGCACTGGTCTCCTCTGCTCTCTATGATTACCCTGCTGATCCTGGTGATCCTGATGTTCCTGATGATCCTGGTGATCCTGATGATCCTGATCCATAGCTGGCTGCTCTGGAGGCTCAAGCTGAGGCTGATCCACTGTTTCTTGCTCCAACCCAAGTCTCTCCAAGTGTACAGCTCGCTCTAGTGCTAGTCTCTCTCTTGCTAACTGTCTTTCAAGTGCTTTGATGTCTGAAACCTGCGCAACTAAGTTCGTTGGTCCCCTGCTGCGTAAGTTCATACACCTGACATCAAAGAGAGAGGTAGAAGCAAAGTTAGTAACCAAAACTTGATCTAAATAGGAAAGGAAATCTAATTGATCTATCCAAGTTCCCAAAATGGCAACGGCGCCAAATTGATAACAAGAATTTAGCAATTCCTTGAGGTATCAATTCCTCTTACTTATCGTGTAGTAAGAGGTGTCGAACCAATTGGGAATGGATCAAAACCAATATGAATGCACCTAACCTTAAAAGCCAAGCAAATCAGATTCAAGATGAGATTCTAATAGTTCTAAGTTCAATTAGCAATAATTGAGCAATCAAATTGAAGTAAAAGAGAACTAAACAAGCAAACACAAAGACAATCAAATACTAAAGCTAAGGCTCATGAGTATAGGTCAATGGACTAGTGACTCGGGATGATCTCGGGATGCTAATCAAGCCTCAAACAAGCTAACTTCCTAGCAAGAACACAATAAGCTAATTAGCCTAATCTCTTAGAGCTAATCCCTTTACTTAATCCTAATCCAAGAACAAACTCTCATTTGTGAAATAAGATCAAGCAAGCATTCAATCAAGTTCTAAACAGCCAATAATCACTCTAGACATCCACTTTCATGAGCTAGAATGTGAAAATCCTATCAAAGCTAAAACTGGCATTTCATCAAACACATGGTGAGCATGAAATCCTAAACATCCCAGTCAACTTGATCAAGGTCAAATAGGCATTAAGCACACTTAGATAGAAGAGATTTAAGAAAGATTAAACATTAGACATCCCTTAATCATCCCTAATAAAGCTAATCCTACCTAACCCATAAACCCTATGAGAAACTACTCACTAATCATCATTTGATCAACAAAATCTATAGAGATAGTGTAAACCATTGAGGATTAGAGAAGGATGAAAGATTGAAACAAGAAATCTTCAAAGAAGTACTTAGATTAGCAAAAGATTTAAACGTGTTCTTACAAAAAGGTTTAGAATCAAAAAAAGCTTAAGCAGACAACAAAAATCAGGTTTTTGGCATTAAATAGTAAAGGGGTGCGAACCGGGTCAACCCGGAACAAACCGGGTATTGACCCGGATCCAAGTGAAAATCTGGGGACAGTATCGGCCAGCCAGACCGATATGCTGGCCGATACAGAGTCTCGGATTTTTCTGGGCAACAAGCGTATCGGTTGGCTGGAACGATACGCCAACCGATATGCTTCTACGAAATTTAATCTGAGAGCTCGTTTCGGCCCGCCTGGCCGATGCTCCAACCGATATGGACTTCTTGGAATTTGTCGAAGGATCGTATCGGCCCGCCTGACGATACTCCAACCGATATGGAACCTTGATGCTTCCTCCTTGGTTCTTTGAGCTCTAGATTCCTCTTCCAAGCTCACCCTTGCTTCTATGCACTCCAAGTCACCTACAAAAGTACAAGAAACACTCCATATGCAACCTAGAATGCTAAATCCTAGCCTAAATGCCTAAAAACTCTAAATGCCAACAAGAAGCAATAAAAAGACATGAGTGAGAGCAAAAAGAGATCAAAATAAGAGCTAAACACTATCCTAGATGCATGAAAATGTATGAATATCATTGCTGACGTTATAGATATTCCTTTGATTCAGAAATCTATAAAGGATGATCATGACATCCGTCCGGTTATTCAAGCGGAATGGGGGTCGTTGGTTCTCCAGAACCAGCCTGAAGGAGGAGAGATAGTCCATGTTGAAGGCCAGGCCGTTAATACCGTCGTGCTTGGCGGTCGGGCCGACGAAGCTGATAATATCGGCAGTAACGACGGTATTGGTGAGGCTGTTGTTGGAAGAGAATTATCTTCTGTTAGGGAAGGTCATGCCGGTACCGAAGAAGAGATTCTGGTTGACGCACGGGATGGTGTTGATGCTATGAGGGGGTTATCTCTTGATGATAAGGGTCCCGTAGACACTGGAGAGGAGCTGTCCTTTTCGGACGGGAATGGCGCTAATGAGCAGCTAGCTCTTGATGATGATGGCCCTTTCGGGGAAGAGAACGACGACCCTTGTTTTGACCAGGGTGATGCTCGCCCGAGCAGGAAAAGGTGTAGGTCGGAGACTGATGAGGTGTCTGCTGTGGAACTGGATCGCTTAGGGGATTATGTTGACCCGGTCGTACGGATGGCTCTCGTTTGCGCCGGAAAGCGTAGGGCGATGGGACCGTTGATTGGGGATGGTCCGTTGGTTATTGACAGTTCGAAGGTGTCGGAGGGTATGAAGGCTCTGGATGGTTCGTTCAACTTTCGCCATGTTGGACCTGATTTGCTCATTCAGGACAGAGCCTCTTGTATGAATTTCTTTCGTCAGTTGTCGTTGAAGCCTCGTCCTCGCATGCCCCCTGTCGATCAGTTGTTTGATGCTGAGACTCAACAGGGCATAAATTTCCATTTTGCGATGGTAAGCGTTTCCTCCTGGTCTTTCCTCTGCTCGATGACACGCGAGTGAGCTTATGCTACCGTGCTTTTCTTGGTTTTGTCAGGCTTTGGCTAAGTCCAATCATCTCAATGATTCTTACACTGCGGAGCTGGAGCCGTTTAAGGCCAGGAAAGAAGATCTTAAGAAGGAGGCTATGAGTTTGCGGCGGTCTTTGAGTGGGCCCGAAGGTGTTCAGAAGAAGCTTGTTTAGGCTGAGATCGCGAATGTCGAGCTCAAGGCTCGGGTTCTTAAGCTTGAGAAGTAGAAAAGGGAGTCCGAGGATCGGAGTGGTAGTTTGGTCGACTCTTTGAGGGCTGAAGTTGAATCTCTCAAGTTGGAGCGTGATATGTTGCGTTCTTCGTGTGATGAAGCTGTTCTTCTTGAGAGGCGAAGGATGTTTGAAAAATCTTCCGAACGTCTTTATAAAATCAGGGTTGAGAAGAAAGATGACGCTCTAGCGATGAGTAAGCTGCTGGAGGTGCATCAAAATGTCGCCGTGATGGGTGCTTTCCAGCTTCTTGTGGAGGAGGGGTTCGAAGTTCCCTCCGCTCGTCTTGAGCTATTAAAGGAACATGACGCCCAGCTGCGAGCTGAGCTGCATGCGCTTCTAGTTCCAGAGCTCGAGAAGGATGATTTTTTCATGACTCCTCTTGGCGATTCTGAGTACGAGGATGTTTATTCTGGAGTGCTAGTCGATTTTCCCTATGGGTCGAACACCGTGCTCATTACTCCTTAAGTGGCTGCTGGTTTGCGAGCTCTGGGAATTTCCAAATAATTTAGCTGTTTGCTTTTGTGCCTGCATATGTTTGTGTTGTTTTTTTTTATGAATGCTTTTGGTCTTGCTGTTGTACTTTGGCTTTCAGATTGTCATTTATAGCAAGGGGGAAAGTTTTGAACTTGTCGTGCATTATTTTGACTCTTGGTTTTCTTTTGTGCTTGTCTTGGTGGATCCGGGTGGGTCCGAACTTGTCATTAGTTCGGCGACCCCCCCCCTTTTTGTAGGTTATCACCATTGGGTGCAATTGTTTTTGTTCGAAAGGAACTTGGAGTGTTAGCGAGGGCAAGTTCAGTCTTTGACTTGTCTTCTTTCAGATTTCTTAAGTACGAATTGTCTTCGCCTTACATACAAATGTTTTTAGGTGCGGGCTTGGGCTCGGCTTACCCTGTCATTTGTTAGGTTTTAGATGCGAGTACGTGCCCGGCTTATCCTGTGAAGTCTCGGAATTGGACTGCGGGAAGGAGGTTCGGCTTAATAAGTCTATTCTGACGACTTGTTCGGGTCTGGCCCCCGGCTTAGATGTTATCAAAATTGATAACGTGGCACGATGCCACTGGGCCTTGGAACGCGTTTCAATTATATCGATCATTTGGCCAGAATGTCGATGTTAACAGTTCGGGCAATCCGAGCACGTTTCCGGTAGAGAACGCATTTTGTTTTTGTTTTTTTAATGGGGTGACTGGGCAATCATTGATTGTCTCTAGATCAACTAGTCTCCATAGCCTCATCCTAGGACCCTTCTTTTAGCTTGTTTGTCTTCTCGTTTAGTGTCTTGTCTTGTTCTTGCTTGTTTTGTTTGCTTTCTTGTTTTGATTTCTCTTTAGGGTGTTAGATAACTCCCATTTTATCCATTTTGCTTAGATTAAGTAGTATCTTGTATTCTTAATATGTTGTTCTTCTTGCCTCCCTGGATTGATACCTCAAATGCTATATCGACATGTGTAGAGGTTTTAGGAATTGATAGAGTAACCTAGAACCTAAAAAACCTCGCTATCAATTTGGCGCTGTTGCCGAGGAGGTGTAGCAATAGCCATTAGGATTTAGATTCTACTTTAGACTAGCTTTCATTTTGTTTTAGTTTGTGTGGTTACTAACTCTCTTTCAAGTATTTGTTCTTTTTGCAAGGTACAAATCACAAGGAAGAGAGCATGGCTTCAGAGATAGCTTCAATATTGAGGACTATGTTGGAAGTTCAAGAGAGAGAGATGGCTTGGGACCCTACAAGTCATCATGGATTTGAAAGAACATCCACTTATCAAGGTGATATTCCAAATGAGTACTCTTCTCATGAGTACCAATATGGATGTGGTGATGGATACCAATCTTGGATCATGGAGCATGCGCATGAAGCAACTTACTCTTCCCAATCATGTGAGGAAGAGCTTCTCAACTTGGCAAGGTTGGCATTGGAAGGACAAAAGAGGTACAATAATAGCATAAGGAATATCAACAATGTTTTTTCTCAATTGCCAAGCATTGTTGAGCCAACACATAAGGAGAATGCTCAAGTCCAAGATGACTTCTTGAAAGAAGCTGAAGAGATTATCAAGGGATTTGAATTGCTTCTTGGTTGTACAGTTGGTGAAGACCTTGTGGTAAGGTATGAAGAAGATGGTGATGAAGGGACAATCATGGGTCATTCAACCAATAACAACAATGAAAGAGTAGGAGAAGTTGTGAGAGATGAGGAGGATCTGTATGAAGATAAGTTGGTTCTTGAGTGCCAGGACATCAAGGAAGAGAGCACACAAGATGAGCCTTCAATCATGGAAGAAGAGCCAAAACAACCAAATCCCAAGAAAGAGCCAATTGGAGGAAATCTTATGGAGAAGCAAGATGACCTCAAGGAAGAATCCTTCAAAGGGGATGAAGAAGATGGATCTTTAATAGCACAACCCTTTCACAAGATTCTTGGTATAATCTCAACCACACCATTGAGCTTTCATGATCCGAGGAAGATCTCTTTTTAGGAGCTAAGGATGAAAGATTTTAGGGGGTGATTATATGATGAGTATGATCCCGGTGATACAAACTCCTTCCACATCCCTAACCAAAAAAGTGTGAAGGGATAGTCAAACTTAGTGACTTTAAACAAGCTCACTTGGTAGGAAATCCCATGTCTATCCTTTTGGGGAGCTTTGGGGTCAATGCAAAGAAGAAGGAAAAGAATTTTGGGATTGAGAAAAGGGACTTCAATGTCAAATCAAGGATGATGAAGCTCATGTCATGGTCTAAGTTTGGGGGAAATCTCGTGCCAAATCAAAGATGCTTCCACCTCCCATTGCTCCTCTCCATTCCACTCTCCAAGTAACACTCCAACTTCTGTCTTTTTTTTTTTATTTAGTCACTGGTCTCTTTTTCTTACTTCTCTCACACAAGGGACTGTGTGATTTAAGTTTTGGGGAGGAGACTAGTTGCTAATGATGTGTTTTGTGATCTTATTTTCTCTTTTGCATCTTTTGAGTCTCATTCATGCATCTAAGGCATAGAAAATCACTAAAAATTTGAAAATTGCAAAACAATTCACAAAAAGAAGCATGTATTACCATCTTTAAGATTGATTCTAATATATCTTAGCATTGTATTTCATTTTGCATTAAGTGTTTCGATGAAACTTCCATTTGAATGTCAACTCATGAGCTTAATTAATGCCCTCTTTAGGAGTTGTAAATGCATTTGAGTGAATTTGAAGTTAAGGATGCACCATTCTTGGATCTCACTAGCTTGAAAGTTAGATCTCATTGTTGATACATGTCACCCCTTGTAACACAACTCTAATAAAGTTGGACTTAATTTGGATTTTCAATTACTCTGTCTCTCTTGGAACTTAGATTGCTCACGAATTGTAACTCTAAAAACAATCATGCTTGATTATTCATTTTGACTTTCTTGCAAGCATTGATTGGACATTTGCATCACTTAATGGTAATCTCACCTTGAACCTTAGCCCATTGTTCTTTTCCCCTTGTTATTTGTTGAGTGAGGCCTCTTGTTGATAATGCAAACTTGTGCAAAATTTTGAATTAATAGGAGAACGACAAAACTCACTTTCATGTACCAATTGCATTGATTGGCTAGATCTAGGATAGGAATTGGGATGGGTTTTTGTTTTTCATTTGATGGGTTTGATTGTGAGAGATCATTTATAAAGAGAGTTGAAAAGAAAAAAGTGATTTGGGAGCAAAGAAAAGTAAAGGAAAAAAGCCATGAGGCATGAGTGTTCAAAGATAAGGCTTAAGAAGTGGAAATGAAGTAATAGGTCTAAGTTCGTAAGCAATTGAGTCCTCTAAGAAAATGTAAGCAAAGAGAAAAGAAAATGAAAAAGGGATAGTAAAAGGAAAAGAAAAGAGCTAAGTGTTGAAAGAAAATAAACTTCCTAAATTGTAAAAAAGAGTGAAAAAGAGTGGGGTGTGTGCTTAAAAATACAAAAGTGAGTTTGAAATTGAGTTTATACTTGGGATTGTGGGATTTAAGCTAAAGAAAGGGTAGAACATGGAAGTGGATGCTTGTGTGTATGAATTGTTCTCTTTCTTCCTACTTTTTCATAAAGTCTTGTGTTCCTTTTCATTGAGATAAGCCACTAAACACTTGTAAACCTCACCAAAATCCATGCTAAACCTCTTTAATACCTTGCCCTTTGGTTTTTGGTTCATGTTTCCAAGTATAGAGTCCACCAAACACCTAA
Organism: Orychophragmus violaceus; assembly: GCA_030180135.1. Taxonomy (NCBI): domain Eukaryota; kingdom Viridiplantae; phylum Streptophyta; class Magnoliopsida; order Brassicales; family Brassicaceae; genus Orychophragmus; species Orychophragmus violaceus. Next base: position 29,161,027 of record CM058240.1, on the reverse strand, counting down.
TTGAATGTTAAAGATTTGTGTTGCTTTGGTTGCTTGTTATTGCTTTGATTGTTTGATATTAGAGCAAAATGTTTGATGAGCATAGCTAACTCTAAAGTAGAGATTGTTTGTGCATTTGCAACTACTTTGAAGGGCATTGAATTGAACTCCTTTGTTGCCATTCTAGGATTTCATCTACTATTTTCAAACCTTTCTCCTTTCTTACGCTTTGATTGTTTTCTTGTGGACAAGCAAATGATAAGTTTGTGGGAATTCATATCTTCATATTTTAGACCATTTTAGCTTGTTCTTAGTTCATGTCTTGACCTTTTTAGCATTGTAATGTGTTTTCTCATAGTTTTGATGCATTTAGGAGTCTAGGATGTTTAGAGTTAAGTCTTGCATGTTTTGTTGTTCTTGGGATTGTGTTTCATGTGTGTTATAAGTTATTGGAGTTTATGGAGTGAGGAGAGCGCAACTTGGAGGCTTGAGTGGAGCTAATAAGGATAAGAAGACCAAGAGGAGCACGAGAGCAAACCACGGACTCCAACATCGGACATACCCAGTCCAATGTCATCACACCGGACCAGAATATCGGACAAGGGCAGTCCGGTGAAGCTTTATCGGACGGGTAACATCAGACACTCCTCGTCTGATGGTTTCGATCAAGCTTCAAACTGATTTTTTCCGTAACTTCCTCGGATAAGAACACAGGACCAACCAACGCGTTGCAACCACATCGGACGCATTGCAACTCCATCGAACTCCACACATCGGACCACACAAGCCAATAGCTGACCCATCTATTTACCAAAATGCCCCTGTCAAAGGTCCTCACTATAAATTTGTAATTTTGGGTTTCATAAACCCTAAGGTACCTAAGCCTTAGTTTTGATTTCTCTTTAGTTTTTGTTTATGATTTTGGGTTTGTGAACTTTAGATCTTGAGTTTTAATTAAGTATTTATCTTGTTTCTCTTAATCTCTCTTTCTATCTATGATTTCTCATCTCTCTCTTATGGTTAGAGAGTAGATTTTTTTGGGTTTTGTGGATGAGGTTGATTTAGGTGGTTTATGTGATGATTACTGATAATTAGGACTTATTTATGAATAATCCTTCTCTAATTAGTTGATCTCTATGCTAGGTTGCAAGGAATTGTTGAATCTAGATGTTAGGCTTTTTCATGCTCGAAAGGTGTTCGATTAAATGCTTGAATGAACTCTTTAGAGGATTTTCACAACTTAGCCTAAGAGATTAGATGTCTAAGGTGATTATTGGTAATGATAACTTGAAATTAATGCTTGTTTGACTCTTAATCACAAATGGGAATTAGCTTGATTAGGGATTAGACAAAGGGATTAGTGCCAAGAGATTGGATTAGTCTAATTATTAGGTTCTTAGCCTAAGGATTAGCTTTGCTAAAATGTATTTGATGGATATTAATGAATGCTTGTCTTGTAATTTGCAAATAAGAATTGAATGATTACATGATTAGTATAGTAGTTATGAACATGAGAATGTTATTAGCTTAATTTTGATCATTAGCCTTTTTTAGCAATGTTTGATTGATTGAAGCATCATTGATTATCTCTAGATCACCTAGTCTCCATAGCCTCATCCTAGGACCCTTCTTTTAGCTTGTTTGTCTTCTCGTTTAGTGTCTTGTCTTGTTCTTGCTTGTTTTGTTTGCTTTCTTGTTTTGATTTCTCTTTAGGTTGTTAGATAACTCCCATTTTATCCATTTTGCTTAGATTAAGTAGTATCTTGTATTCTTAATGTGTTGTTCTTCTTGCCTCCCTGGATTGATACGTCAAATGCTACATCGACATGTGTAGAGGTTTGAGGAATTGATAGAGTAACATAGAACCGAAAAAACCTCGCTATCAGCGCCGACCTCTGGGCAGTAAGCCAAGGACCAAACGAATCTCTCATGTCGTACATCGATAAATTCAAAGCCATCGTCTCGAAGATCTTAGTGACCGACAACGAGGGGCTACCAGCGCTGCGGAATGGGCTTTGGCACGAATCACCATTTCGCAACGAGCTAGCTCTGAATAAGCGACAAACCCTCGAGGATGCTCTCCACCGAGCTGCGGTTTTCGTCGAAATAGAAGAAGAAAAGGAGCTACTCGCCAAGAAATTCGGAACAACGAAACCACCCAAAGGAAAAGAATCGGCACAAGAGTACGTCGAACCACGCCAGCATTACACCCAGGAATACAAAAATTCTAAAAAGGAAGGCAAGAGAACAACGACCTATTTCATCAATGAGCACGACCCGAAAAAAAAAGAAAAAACGCAAATGAAAGCGATAAAGAAAAACCTTTTTGCACGTACCATCACAGGTTGGGACACGACACCAATGACTGCTGCCACTTGGAAAACCTCCTACTTGGGGAATACCAGAAAGGAGACACGAACATAATAAACCGGAATATGCAAGCGACACCCACCGAAAATTAGACAAGGGACGACAGCGGTCTAGTCCGACTCGTCAGGGGAAAGAATAGAAAGCACGGAAGCGCACAACGGGCGGAACAAAACGACGCCAAAGCAGAGTAGCATAAACGGGCTCGAGGCGATGAGGACGCAGGGAGGCCCCCACCTAGAAATCACATCAACATGATCCTCAGAGAATTTCCCGAAAGAGCGGCTCGAGAAGTCCCAGAGCGGTTCCCAGCCAGGGAGTAGGCACCAGAACGAAAGAAGAAGAGAACCACGTCGGCAAAACAAGCAACGAGAACAAGGTCACCTTCACCGCAAAGAGCAAAGAGAGACCCGGTAGGTCACACGACAACCTGCTCGTCATCAAGCTTCGGATAGGCAAGCATGGAACTGCCAAAACCTTGATCGACACCGGGAGCTCGATCAACCTCGTCTTCACAGGAACTTTGCAGAAAATGAAACTCGAAAGGTATATAGTAAGAAAACCCAGAAGAACCCTCACCAGCTTCAGCAGCGCAACGACGACAACAATTTAAACGATCCGACTGCCAGTATGCGCCGGACAAATCACCAGGGTCATCACTTTCCTCGTCGTAGACCGACCACTAACCTACGATGAAATTATGGGAACCCCATGGATCAACGCGATGAAAGCAATCGCTTCAACTTACCATCAATGCGTAAAATTTCCAGTCCCAGGAGAAACCTACACGATCTGGGGAGAATAAAGGGACCCAAGAACGGACCCTCCAATCAAAAACGAAACGATAGCGACCCTTAACAAAGCACATAGTCCGAAGCGGTCAAACAAAGAGAAGGCGCTGAAAGAAGCCACAACCCAAGGTCCAACCTTATAAATTAAACCCATATCACCCTTACATATATATATATATATATATATATATCTAAATTTTTTTGTAAAAACGAAAGAACTACCCTCGACTTGATCTCTCGTTCGAGAGTACGTAGGCAGCCTTTACAAGGCTCAATCACTTTTTTACTTCAAAGTTAAGCATGTTTCCTTCCAAGAACATACTCGGATTAACCAAAATATTGACATCGACATTCTGGCCAAATGATCAATATACCTAAATGCGTCCCAAGACGTAGTGGCATCGCGCCACGTTGTCAACATCGACAACCCCAAAGCCGGAGCCAGACCCGCACAAGTCTTTAGAATAAGTTGAATAAGCCGAAAATCCTTCGCACAACCCAATTCGAACACTTCACAGGATAAGCCGAGCACGTACTCGCACATAGATCTAACAAGTGACAGGATAAGCCGGGCCCAAGATCGCCCCTACAAACATTTATATGTAAAACGAACACAGCTTCGTACTTAAAAACCACAAACGGGATAAGCCAAAACTAAACTTGCCCCTACCAGTGTTCGAAAAATCCAAACCCTACCTCGAACAAAAAAAATCGTGGAATAAGCCAGCGACAAGCTCAATCCCGCCAGCATCACAAAAGTAAGAGCAAATAAAACGCCCGTAAAATACAAAAGCCGAGCACAACTTCGCACCAAAAAAAAAGATGAGAGTGTACACCATCAAAATCAAACCCGAAGTCCGCATCCCAAAGCACCCACCAAAGCGCCCACCAAAGCCAAGGCGCGATGAGCAAGACATCCGCTCAAGCCATTAAATTACCTCGGATACTCTCGCCAAAGGAGAAAAGGAAGAGCAAAGTCAGTACAAAAAGATCAAGACGACCTCACCTTCCTCTTCGACCAAAAAAAAACCGAGGAAGCACTTCGCGAATTCACACAAGACCGCCAAAAAACCTCGGACACAAAGACATTACACGACTTGTGAGCGCAAACCAGATTACGACCTACAAGGGCAAAACCCGTTAAAGAGCAAGCAACAATCCGGCGACATAGACCAACAAAAAAATCATCAGATCAACCAACCCCGAACGAGGGAAAAAGAGCTCAGGAAAGGAACACTCGCAATACAAGCGACGCACACACCAAAAAAGGAGCCCGGACACCTCCTACGACAATACGCAATCAGAAACAAGGTTAAAAAGAGAAAGGCCACACCAATAACTAAGAAAGCGATAAGTCCGTCAAAGCGAAGAAGCAATCGAATGTGCATCAAGCTAAGATCAATTCCCCTCAGTTTACCACAGAAAGCGGAGAAGGATGGGAGTACTTAAATCAAAAGGAAAAGAAGAAGACGAACTAAAGAAAAGTTCCAAAGGCCAGACACAGTGACGAATGTGTCTACAAAAAAAAAACAAGAAAACAAAGAAATGCAACATTTCACTAAGTCATTTGGAGATCCCCAGGGCTCGCGGACCAGCAGCCACCTCAGGAGTAATAAGCACGGCGTTCGATCCACCGGGACAGTCAACCAACTCTTCGGAATACACGTCATCATACCCGGGATCATTGAGAGGAGTCATAAAAAAAATCACCCCTCTCAAGCTCCGGAACACGCAGGGCATCCAGTTCAGTCCGCAAGCGAGTATCATACTCTTTAAGCTGCTCAAGGCGAGCAGAAGGAATCTCAACTCCCTCCTCCACAAGAAGTTGAAAAGCGCCGAGCACGTCAATAGCTTTATGCAACTTCAACACCTTGTTCATCGCCGGGATATCGTCTTTCCTCTAAACATTGATCTTATAAAGGCGTTCAGAAGCCTTCTCATACATCCTCCGCCTCTCGAAAAGGACAACTTCTTCACTCGAAGAACTCAGCCGGTCACACTCTAACTTAAGAGACTCGACCTCGGCTCTCAGAGAACTAACCAGGTCTCTACTCCCATCCTCAGATTCCCGCCGTTCTATCTCAAGACCAAGAATCCAAACCTTGAGTTCGACATTCGCAATCTCGACCTCAACAAGCTTCCTTTGAACATCCACGAGTCCCCGCAATGACTGTCGCAAGCCCACGATTGTCTTCTTGAGATATTCCTCTCTGGCCCTGGCCGCTCGGAGCTCCGGCGCGTAGGAATCTCTAAGTTGATTAAGATTAGCAAACGCCTGAAGAAAACAAAAAGAAACACAACAACATAAGAAAAAAATCACCCCTGCAAGCCGCAAGAGACAAGCTAACAAAGACGCTCACCATCGAGAAATACTGACTCATATCTTTCTGAACATTCGGTTCGAACAACTGATCAGTAGGAACCAAAGCAGGACGAGGTTCCAGACTCGGGTACCGGAAAAGATTCATACAAAAAAAGCCTATCATGGATAATTAAACCAGGTCCATTATGGCAAAACTCGAACGAGCCATTTATCGCTTTCAAGCCCTCTATCACCTTCGAGCCATCAATCGCCGACGAACCACCTCCCGTCTATGATCTTCTGGTCCTGTGACTCGCGACTCGATTAAGAACCATATGAACGTCCGGATCGGTACGACTTCCCACACAATCCAGCTCCTCGGCAGATATACTAAATCCAGCAAAATCGACAGACACGTCAACCACCTCCGACCTGCGCCTCTTTCTGTTTGGATGACATCCATTCCCATCATGACCAGATTCGCCACTCGTTTCCCCGAAGGAACCAGTGTCATCAGGAGACAACTCCTTTTCACCACCAGCGTCACCTTCTTCACCAACAGTCCTACCTTCTTCATCATCAAATACGTGTGTATCGATGGTCTGATCCTCTAAAGGAGCCACCTTCTCTTTCTCAGCCTGACACGAAAGTGTCGACGGTCTATCAATCACCTGCTCGACGGACTTGGCAGCCAAACATTCTCAACTAAACCACGAACCGGAGGGCTATTCGCTACGGTAGCAAGGACCCTCAGGACATAGTCCGACAACTCAACCTCCGTCCAACTCATTCTCTAAACTTTTAACCAAAAGGAACGAAAACGAGACAATAACTGAAAGAGTCGAAGAAACCACCTCGAGTAAAGATCTTCGAGAAAATTCAAGAGAAAGAAAGATGAAATTTTGGCACGAAACAAAAACGCGCCTGTTTGAAAGCGATTCACGAGAAAAGAATGCACACTCAACCAACAATCCCAGGTGGGGAAGAAATAAGAAACGAAATCGAAACCCAAATACAAAAGGAAAGGTGCTGGAAATCAGTAATTCGGGAAAACGGAAACAGAACAGGACTTGCAAAAAGCAATCACCTAGAAGAAGCAGCGAGAACCGAAAGAACAAGGTCTCAAGCACCAAAAGAAGGGTTTTTCCTTGTGAGAACACGAAAAATCATGACCTTCCGCAAATCGCGTCCTTTCGCTTCCCTAAAAACACAATAGAATCCGACGGTGTGGATGGTATCGATCGCAGAAAAGCGACCTTTTAAGATTTCCGCCTGACTTAAATGCTCGAAGAAATTCGACGACTCCAACCAGACCGCAGATCGACGAACGGGGGGGGGGACTAATTGTTTGATATGATTTTAGCACCCATCTATAAGCCCATTGGAAATCTTGCCAACTCAACAAATTCATCCCGGCCCAAGAAGACAAGTCCGCTAAGGAGTCAATGGCCCAAAAGGACGTCAGCTTCCCAGCGCTATAAATAGGACCATTTATTCTTCATTTTATACACATTGTAACTTACGAGGGCGCCGAGCTACTCTTATAAAGCTCAGAGCTCAAGCAATATTTAGGAAGCACGTCATTCGACGGACTCCCACCTCGTACCATCATGTTCATTGCTCGGCTTCGGCCTTAAGATTAATAAAGAGCAGTTTCGACCTCACTTAAATTTATTTCCCACCTCGTAGTTCGGACCTCTAAGATCGTAACCCAACTTTCCGGACAAGATTAAAATTTCGCAACAACATGTACTGTGCCGGTTCTGCGTGTGAGTTCTCAGACTCTTAAGAGGTTTTGTGTAAGGTCTGGCCCCAGGATGTCTTTAGATGCGGCTGAGAACAATGCTCTGGGACTCAAATATATTGACTTCCGAGATGATCAATCTGATAGAGTCGTGGCAAAGAATCTGAGCTCCTTTCTCATGATCGACATTGATACAAAATTTAATGTTAAGCTTGGTAGTACTTCAGAAATGAAGTATCTCCGTGAGTTTTTAAATGGTATTTCTAGCGTAAGACATATGATCATCTCTGAGCGTACTCTAAAGGTATATATATAGTCTTTGATTCATATATCTAATTTGAAGGAATTTCTAGCAGTTCCTAATCCAATTAGCAACCCTAGGTATAATTCCAAGCATAGGATCCAGGGTCTAGGTATATTGAATCTACATCAGATCTCGAATTACCTGGAGATTAGCAGCGGAAGATGAACATGTATTCGAGATTCACGAGCGCCTCAAGTGCTGCGCCTCTACTGGTATCCACACACACACAAACTGGAATCCGCCGGGATGCTAGTGCCGGGAGATCGGATCTCTTTGGAATGCTTGTGTTTCATAGAGGTGGCTGCGATTGGGCTCAAACTTCTATTCCAGGTCGTGCTATATCACATATATATAGACCTGGGAAAACCTAATTAATCACCGAACCAACCGAGATTAATTAAGTCATTAAACCGAAACAAGATTTCGATCTGCGCCTTGCATTGATCGATACAACACTTGTGTCGATCGATGCACCCTCAAAACACGTATATTAATGTGTATCAAATACACATTTGACCATTACATTAATGATCATTCCCATCATTCCCACATGAAGTATATCCAGTCTGCTTAGGTGTGTGACCCTGTAGGATCATATAATGCTAGTAATGAGTTCTAAACTCATAGATCATAAGTGGCTTCTAGCAAAGCATTATGATTACCTAGTATCATATGAATGTCTAATCTCGACAACACAACTATCTCTAGAGTGATTACAAGTGTGATTCAGGACATTCCCAACAATCTCCCACTTGTACTGGAATCATCTATTCCCATAATCCCTTCGTCTCTATATCTCGATCTGGCATAAGGCAAGATCTGTGTCATCCTTATTAAGCCAAGATCATATTCATCGAACTCTGATTTATACTGACAAGACAAACGACTGACAATCACCTCGTTTGAGTGTGGCCACACATTTCTCAGTATCAAATCTTCAATGGGCCCTGAGATATTTATCTCCTATTATATAGGAGGGCCAAATCTCATCTTGTTCCATCCCTATTCTTTCACACACTTCATGATATGCTCAATCAATGCCTTTATGGTCACCAGTTACGGCTGACGTTTGACAAGGTTACAGCGGACCAATTCATATATAAGAAAACATGATGAACTCAGGTCTAAGGACTATACTCTATAGTCGTAATGAAAACTCTCATGAAACTCATATAACTATCCCGTAGAGTTCTCATTAGCGGGTCATGTCCGATCCTGTGTTCTCCAACACATATCTATGTGATTGACTTTAATACTCTTATTAATGACTCCATGAAACTTAGTCATCAGTCACCTCACATACTAGTCTCACGCGGTTGTTAATGTCTCACTTTAACAACCTTGACCAGGGACCAACATAATTTATGTCATTTATTACTTATAGGGTTTCATGATCAAGTCACATACTTGATGACCTATAAAATGTCATAAATTACTTTGGGACTATTATTTAACAACATAATTAAAATAATACTGATGTCATAGTTCATTATCATAATCAAATTATGTTTATATAAACATCACATCACAACTAAAATTAACAACAACGACTCCCACTAAAATTAATATCACATCTTAAGACATCTAATGCCTATAGCAGTAGTCTGACCCTCATTCGCTCTCGCTCAGCGTCTGTCGAATGACACTGCGTCTTGCTAAGAGTAATGCCAAGAGTCATTGGCATGAAGCCCTTCTTGGAATCATGCATACTGGTCATGTACAAGACCTTATCAATATAAGTATCTTGACACAATCCAAATAGCTTTTCCAATCTATCTCTATAAATTCTTATTCCAAGAATGTATACGGCTTCTCCCATATTTGCATCGAAAAACAACTTTCGAGTCAAGTCTTAACAGACTGAAACAATGGAACTTCATTTCTGAGAAGTAGTATGTTATCAACATACAATACTAGAAATGCAACTGCGCTCCCACTAGTCATCTTGTAAACATGCGGTTCCTCTTCGTTCCTGATGAAATCAAACCTTTTAACTGCTTCATCAAAACGAAGATTCCAACTTCGAGATGCATGCTTCAATCCATAACTAGATCGATGAAGCTTGCATACATTCCTAGCAGCATTAGGATCAATGAAACCTTCAGGTTGTGTCATGTACACATCCTTTTCCCAGAATTCCATTAAGGAATGCTGTTTTCACATCCATCTGCCAGATCTCATAACCATAATGAGCGGCGGTTGCTAGGAGAATCTGAATGGACTTAAGCATAGTGACAGGGGAATAGGTTTCTTCATAGTCAATACCAAGAATTTTCTTGAAACCTTTTGTCACCAAACTAGCTTTGTATATCTAAATATTACAATCCACGTCAACTTTTCTTCTTGAAAATCCATTTACACACAATGGTTTCTACACCATCGGGTAAATCAACCCCAGTCATACTTGGTTCTGTGACATGGATTCCATTTCGGATTCAGCGGCTTTCAGCCAATTTTGGAGTAAGAGCCCCTCATTGCTTCTTCAAAATCCGCAGGCTCGTCACTGTCAATGATCAACAGATCATGGCAATTGGTCATGAGAAATTCAAATCTCTCGGGTTCGTGACGAATCCTCTCGGATTTTCGAACTTCAGGCACCAGAGGTGTAGGTTCTACAACTCTTTGTAGATCCAACTGCTGCTCTTCCTCATCAGGTTGAACAGTCTCCTGTGATTTTCGAATTTCTTCGAGTAGTACTTTACTCCCACTGTTCTTCCTGGAAAGAAAATCTCTCTCAAGAAAAAAAAAACAGTTCCGAGCAACAAACATTTTGTTCTCGGACCGGTCGTAAAAGTAATATGCCTTGGTCTCCTTAGGATAACCAACGAAGTAGCACTTATCGGATTTGGGTGCGAGCTTATCAGAGATTAGGATGGACAATTAGGAACATTTCCAGTCCACATCTCATGTGGTGCCTTTGTAACTGATTTTGATGGAACCCTATTTAGTGTAAACGCAGACGTTTCTAGAGCGTATCCCTAGAAGGATAATGGAAGATCTGAGTGACTCATCATTTATCGAACCATATCTAATAGAGTCCGATTCAGGAGGAGTGAGTTGTGAAACAATTCCACAATCTCTTGTATGATCACTGACTTCTTGACTTAAGTATTCACCTCCACGATCTCATCGTAGAGCTTTAATACTTTTGCCAAGTTGATTATGTACTTCATTTTGGAACTCTTTGAACTTTTCAAAAGATTCCGACTTATGTCTCATTAATTAGACATAACCATACCTACTGAAAACATCAGTAAAGGTAATGAAGTACCGAAAGATTCCTCCAGCATTTTGCTCATCGGGCCACGCACATCCGTATGTATAAGGCCCAATAAGTCACTGGCCCTTTCATTTTTGTTCGTTCGCGACTTGTATCGATCGACACACCTTTTGTGTCGATCGACACTACCTTTTGTTGAAAGGGGCCTTCTTCATTTTACCCAATAAACAAGATTCGCATTTCTCATATGATTCATAATCAAATGAGCCCAAAAGCCCATCACTATGGAGCTTCTGAATCTGTTTCTCATTTATGTGGCCCAAACGACAATGCCAGAGAAAAAGTTTGATTCGTATCGTTTGACTTGAATCTCTTGGTAATAATGTTATAGTTAGGCACATTTTGGTTTAGAACATAAAGTCCATTCTCTAATGGACTGCTACCATAAAACATATCATTGTAATCAAATGAATAACACTTATTCTTAATTTGAAAACTGATATCCTTCCAAATTTAAACAAGGAATATAAATAATATTTCTGCTTGTAGCAGGTACATAGTAGCGGTTCTTAAGTTCTAAAACCAAGCCAGAAAGCAAAACAAATGAAAAATTCCTACGGCTAATGCAGCAACTCTTGCTCCATTTCCACCGCGCAGGTCTACTTGTCCTTTCTCCAAATTCCTACTATTGCTTAGGCCCCTGCATATTTTCACAAAATATGAGCACCACAGCCGGTATCTAATACCCAATAAGTAGAAGCATAAGAAGTAACATTTACTTCTATAACATAAATACCTTAAGAAGAAGTCTCGTACGTCTTCTTCAGCTTCTCATAATCTTCCAGGAATTTATTGCAGTTTTTTTTCAAATGCCCACAACCATTACAATAATGGCACTTATCATCTTTAGAAGGACCGGTTTTAACCTTAGGAGCATGGCCAGACTCGCTTGGATTCACAATTGAGCTTGTCTTGCCATCACCTTTGTTCTTACCAAGTTTCTTAAACTTTTTACCCTTTTGTACCATAAGGACATTTGGGATGTCCTTCTTGATGTTAGGTTCAGCAGTTTTGAGCATCCCATGCAACTCAGTCAAAGTCTTTGTCAAGTTGTTCATGTTATAGTTCATAACAAACTGATCATAGCTTGACGGCAGTGACTGCAGAATGATGTCAGTAGCCAACTCTTGGCTAATGGGACAATCCAGTTTCCCCAGGTTATCAATATAACCTATCATCTTAATGACATGAGGACTAACTGGTTCGTCCTTTGGTAGCTTGCACTCAATTAGAGACTTAACCGTCTGGTATCTCTGAGTTCGTGCCTGCTCCTGAAACATACTTTTCAGGTTAGTGATCATCTCTATTGGCGACTCCACGTTCTCGAATTGCTTCTGAAAATCCGAGTTCATGGTAACCAACATGAGACAACACACATCGACCACATCATTAGAATGCTTATCCCAAGCATCCTTTTCTGACTGCCAGGCATTGGCTCGGTACTTCTTGGGGAGAACTCTCTCAAGGACATAGTGATATAAGATCCGAGGTGGATAGTTGTTTGGGTCGCCCAGCTGGTCGGAGACGCTCTCTGGTTGATTCGTGGTCGATGGTCGAATGGAAAAAAGCTTGTTGGCCGAAGGCGCTCTCAAGGCTTTTTAATGGATGGTTAGATGGATGGTGAATTGAAGATCGCCACTCAAAGGTGTGAAAGTATTTGTGATAAAATCACAAATCTAGACCTTAGTGATTCCACACAAAGGACATAGATCCATAATGTTTTCTAAGAAGGGGAATCTGCACAACTTAGAGAAACAAAGAACAAAGCATCAAAGCTTTAGAAGAGAGAACTTTTTTATTTTCCAAAAATTTCTATATTATTTACAATAGAACAATGAGCTTTTTATAACTCTTACAAGTTAATCTTTACAATAAATACAATAAAATAAATGATTTACATTTAAACAAAAAGAGGAAAATTAGCTAAATCAAATTATTAGTCCTCTTTCACCAATTTAGCAATTGCCTTTTAATGAGAATCCTTGACTTTTTATGAAGTTATGAGGATGAGATTCTCATAATAACCCATGTATTGAATACCTTGATTCATTTTAATTTTTTTTATTTGATATTGCATCAATCTCTCCTTCTTTAAAAGGTTTTGTCCTCAAAACTTTTTTTTCTTTTTTTTAGAAGTTTTATTTTTTGAAATAAAACAAAAATAAAACTAGAACAATATTTTATTTTATTTTTTAAATGAAAAGAAGAAAAAAGAAAAGATTTTTTAAGAACGAAATTAGTTTTTTTTAAGAAATAAAATAAAAACGTTTTTTTAAGTTTTTATGGATATTATTTATTTAGGAAAAGTAATAAAAAAAATTTAAAGTTTTTTTTATTCAACTGAAAAAAAAAACAAAAATAAAAGGAATTTTTTTTTCTTTTAATGAGAAAATAAAACTTTAGGAAAAATAAAGGAAAAAACATTTTTATGGTTTTAAATTTTATAAAAAAGAACAAAAACAGAAAATGTTTTTTTTTGTTTTTGATAAGATAAAATGAAAAAGAAAACTATTAAACAAAAAAAAAACTAAAAAGATAGAAGATAGGATATTCGGCTCTAATACCAAATGATATAAGATCCGAGGTGGATAGTTGTTTGGGTCGCCCAGCTGGTCGGAGACGCTCTCTGGTTGATCTGTGGTCGATGGTCGAATGAAAAAAATTTGCTGGCCGAAGGCGCTCTCAATGCTTTTTAATGGATGGTTAGATGGATGGTGAATTGAAGATCGCCACTCAAAGATGTGAAAGCCTTTGTGATAAGATCACAAATCTAGACCTTAGTGATTCCACACAAAGGACATAGATCCATAATGTTTTCTAAGAAGGGGAATCCGCACAACTTAGAGAAACAAAGAACAAAGCATCAAAGCTTTAGAAGAGAGAACTCTTTTATTTTCCAAAAACTTTTATATTATTTACAATAGAACAATGAGCTTTTTATAACTCTTACAAGTTAATCTTTACAATAAATACAATAAAATAAATGATTTACATTTAAACAAAATGAGGAAAATTAGCTAAATCAAATTACTAGTCCTCTTCCACCAATTTAGCAATTACCTTTGAATGAGAATCCTTGACTTTTTTATGAAGTTTTGAGGATGGGATTCTCATAATAACCCATCTATTAAAGACCTTGATTCATTCTAGTTTTTTTTTTTTTTATATTGCATCACATAGTCCTTCTTCTCCTGTTTGAGAACAATTCTCAAGTTCTGATACCATTCAAGAAAGTTCGATCCATTTAACTTGTCCTTCTCAAGGACGGATCGCATGGAGAAATTGTTATGATGGTTTGTGCTAGACATAGCTGAAAACAAGAGAGGTTTATTTATGATGTTCAAGAAATGAGAAATCTTAACTATTAAGAAGACTCGCATTATATACAAAACAATGTCTCCTCAAATGAATATAATGATGCAAGACCCATACTTCACTGAAACTTGAGTGAGCCACTGGATATCGCCCAAATTTTAGTTATCTAGGTAAGCAACTCTTTGCTAGTTATATCCAATATAACTCTTGATTGTGGACTGACATCTCATGTCCAATCCACCTGATGTCTCTGGGCCCAAAACGATTTTGATGGCTCAGTCAAGTTAACCAATCTTTTAAGTCATGTAATTGTTGACGTCTTGCACTGCAAGTCCATCAACACGATTACTCCTGTCTTACTTATGTAATTGTGGAAACCTTGCACTGCAAGTCTATCGCACAATGAAACAAGTCTTGACAGTTGACAAGATTGGAAAGACATCTAAACATACTTGATATTTAGTTGAGGAACGGAACTTTTAATCTAATATACACATCGTATATGTATCTTAGAAGGATTATAATTAATTAAAATAACTAATTCAACTGAGTTTAAATTATTCTAAGAAATGAGTTAAGTCTTTGGTTCGGTTTTGCGATTTCTGGTTCAATAACCAAAATCCTGAGTGGTGTGTCGACCGACACAACTCCGTGTGTCGATCGACACTACCAAACCAAAACCATTGCGATAACCGGTCAATCAAATTGAACCGGTTCGATAACCGGTTAGTGTCGATCGACACAACACTTGTGTTGATCGACATCAACCTGATTCAATCAAACCGCAATCAACCCGGTTTAAACCAATTATGATAACCGGTCCAATCCAATTGAACCGATTCATCCAATTGAACCGATTTAGCCAATTTTAACCAAGCGCGATAACCGGTCCAATCCAATTGAACCGATTAAACCAATCGCAAGGTCTGTGTCGACCGACACAACTCTTGTGTCGATCGATGCGTTGGGGCTTTAGGAACTTTGATATTTATGATCGAAACCTAATATTTTATTCGGATTTTGCATACTGTGTCGATCGATGCCAGATTGGTATCGATCGACACAATGCGAAATCACCGAATCTTTTTTAACAAGAACCCTAAAGCGCGATTCCTTTTTAACATAACACAATCGATTCAAATTCATCTAATTCGAATAGCTTGCTGTTAGATTCAATAGGATAAACCCTAAGGCTCTGATACCACTGAAGGAATTTCTAGCACTTCCTAATCCAATTAGCAACCCTAGGTATAATTCCAAGCCTAGGATCGAGGGTCTAGGTATATTGAATCTACATCATATCTCGAATTACCTGGAGATTAGCAGCGGACGATAAACAGGTATTCAAGATTCACGAGCGCCTTAAGTGCTGCGCCTCTACTGGTATCCACACGCACACAAACTGGAAACCGCCGGGATGCTAGTGCCGGGAGATCGGATCTCTTTGGAATGCTTGTGTTTCTGAGAGGTGGCTGCGATTGGGCTCAAACTTCTGTTCCATGTCGTGCTATATCACATATATATAGACCTGGGAAAACCTAATTAATCACCGAACCAACCGAGATTAATTAAGTCATTAAACTGAAACAATATTTCGATCTGCGCCTTGCATCGATCGATAAAACACTTGTGTCGATCGATGCACCCTCAAAACACGTATATTAATGTGTATCAAATACACATTTGATCATTACATGAATGATCATTCCCATCATTCCCACATGAAGTATGTCCAGTCTGCTTAGGTGTGTGACCCTGTAGGATCATATAATGCTAGTAATGAGTTCTAAACTCATAGATCATAAGTGGCTTCTAGCAAAGCATTATGATTACCTAGTATCATATGAATGTCTAATCTCGACAACACAACTATCTCTAGAGTGATTACAAGTGTGATTTCAGGACATTCCTAACATAATTAATATAATAAAGAAGTGATGTGAGAGAAAAAGTCTTCACTCCTCCAATCAAAACATCATATTAAGTTGACGTGTCAAGCCATTTTGGTGACTACTCTGAAACCATTTTTCATGACTATTCCGTCAAAAAATTTCATCTCTCTCCCTTTCTCTCGGAAAAAAATCTCTCTCTATTTGTCTCGAAAAATCCTCGCCATCAACCAAGTTGGAGATCTCCTTCTACCACCATCTCCAGGTAAGAAATCTAAATACGAAATATTTTTTTGCCAAAATCAGATCGGGAGAACTGAAACTCAAAACCGTTTCTCTATCCACAAAAAAAACTGCTTCTCTATCTAAGAATCTCTATTCTCAAGGTAATTATTTGCTTTCTTCTTATATTGTTCAACTCCTATAATTCAATCGATCCAATCGATCTCACCTTTTCAATTATGTGTTTCAATTTTTTCTTCAAATTCCTCTTTGAAGGTTGAGTTTTTGCCCAGATTTAGTGTTAGTGGAATCTGGCTTAGATGGCGTGAATCATATCCTGTGAAGATGAAAAAACCGAGGTATGTATTTGAACTCACCGGATATTTCATTAACTGGTGATCGATCATTCTTATGATGGTCAGCTTATCGTGTTGTTCACAAATATGTTTGGTGTCGTTTTTTTTTGAAAGAAAAAATATTTATTTTTTGTATAGGAATTAGAGCAAAGGGAAACGAACTTGGAATCAGATATATATATACAGTGCAAAAGATATCAGGCTGAAACTCAAGACGGTATATTTCCTTTCTAACAAAGTTGACTCATCAAATGTTTGTTTTTCATTGTTTGTTTTAGTTTGCTCACAACTCTCTTTTTTGTTAAACATTTTTTTCATACATTGAGTTTCACTTTAAATGAAGAAATCTTCATCTTCAAAGCTCTTGGCAAAGCTCCTCATATTCAAAGCTCATGTCAAAGATTTTATAAATGTTTATACTCCTTTCTCATTTGTCGATACTAAGATTCATTGAGAGCAGGCTACTATAGTTTTCTCTCGGACTAGAACTTATTCACCTGAGAGTAGTACCTTCGTTTTAACTAACAGCTAAATTAAAATGTTTTTTTTTGTCGAGTTAATCAATCATGAAGTTCGCTGACATTAACACATATCAGAGTATGGATGGCAAATGACAGGTTATGGTTATCTAACATCCTCTATATTGAAATAGTGTTCTGCTAAGACTTGATATATTTATTTTCTAAACATATGTGAACGATTCTGTATTTGCAGAACTTTGGTACTCCGACCAGTCTATACAACATGATTCAATTGTAGAATGCGTCAGAAATGTATGGGAGAGCTGCAGACAATGATAACTCTTCCACAGGATTCGTGTCTGGATTTTTTTTTTAGAACATGTGACTTTAGTTTTCTTTTTTGATTATAACTTAGAAACTTTACGGTAGTATTCCACATATATTCATTAGATCATTCATGAAAAAATCCTTATTATATAAAGATCTTAAATGGTTTACTATTCTTATGTTATTATTTCACCGATGGAGTTTGCTCTGTCTCCGTAGAAACTAACAAACTATGAGCTTCTGAACCTTCACAGTGTAAGTTTCCAAAATCTTTTCATCTTAGAAAAATAAGAAATGCTGAAGATCTTAGTTGTTACATATTACTTTTTTCCCAGGCGTAAACATATATGACTTCAGCTTTGCAGGTAAATTTGTTTTAGTGCTCTCAATTGCTTTCATTAAATGATTTTTAAAATTCTTTATTGAATATTTGTTTCATAAGAATTTACATTTAGGCTATCAAGTATCAACCGTGATAGTAGATTATTTTTTTCACATAATTATCCAGAATTAATATATAAAATCTATACTATTAAAACAGGATATTGACCATGGTACATAAATGTTGTTTCGGAAATTTGCCCTTGATTTTTTATGAATTGTATTCTTCATTAAGGGTAAAACTGTAAAAAAATTTATATTTGATTTATTCATAATATCTTATAATATCTTTTTTTTTCCTTTTTCTATCCTAATCATATCTAACAAAAATCTTTTTCAAAAATTTAGTAAAATAATAATTAATTTCGAAATTAATATTAAAATAAATATTATAAATTATTCTTAACTAAAATTTAACTTAAAGAAATAAAATCAAGCATAATTAAGTTACTAAATCAATTGGTACATATAATTATATAATTTAATACATAATTATTTTATAAATTATATAATCATTAAAATTAATAAATTATTATTAAAATAAGAAAGTAATATATAATATTGTACTAGCGTGCGGGTATAAATTCAATGACTAAAATACAACACTAAAAACTGACAAAACGATATAAAGTGTTAAAAACCATAAAAACCAAAACAAAAACTAATTCATAACATGACAATAAAAAACAAATTAAACCCAGCCAACAAAAATTGTAATATAATAAAAAGTGATAAATATTTTAACATTATTGTCCCACTAATTCTAAAAATTTAAATAAAAAGAAGAATAAACCCGCGTTAAACGCGGGTCAGATACTAGTTTATTTCGGGAATGTGCAACATGATCTCCTATATCTAACCGTCCCTTTTTTTTCCTCCACCTCTCACGATCCCCACCACCTTTTTTTAGTTTCTTCATATCTAAATCTTCGCATCTTCTTCTTATAGTCGAGTTAGATCAACAAAAATTCATCAGTTTCTCTAATAGCAGTTACTTAACTTGATCCTTCTACACCTCGAAAAGGTATTTCGAGTTCTGTTTTGTTTGATGATTGTTCTTTCTCTTTTATATAAATCGTATATCATCCGCTGATCATGCTTCTCTCTGTTGCAACTAGCTTTGTATGTTCTCATGGCTTTGAGTTTTCTCTGCTGGTCAATTAATTGGTTTTATTTCTATTCTTAGGCAATGCTGGTTCTTCCGGATAAGAATAGGGGAAGTCTTTTGGAAAGTTAATCATTCAAGAAACTTCAATGTGCATATGAGGTGATTGTTGTAGGATGGATCCATTTAATGTCGTCTATATAGACTAATACTCCGTAGTTTTCAGCTTAGATATTGTAATCATACGCTATTTTCTTTCTATAATGAATATCTAGACATTAAAGGTTAAATTTGCAGGTTGTCTTTGATTCTGTGAAGAGGAGAGATTAGGATGAGCAGTTAAAGAAAGAAGCTTCTAGGACCAGAAGTGTCAGACATCGCATGCTTCTTCGCATCAGGTTTGTTGATATAATCTGTGAGATTTTTGATGCCATATGTGTTGTTCTATTGTTTTCTCATTAAAGTTGATGGACCGATTTTCTGAGTTTTTTTTCAGAATGGTCCAGACTATCTATCAGAAGAGTCAAGGTGCATACACTGTACTAAGTGTGGTAATTCATACATTTGTGTATGTACCAACAGGAGTAAGGCAAAGTACAAATGGTCTCAGGTTAGCCAACTCATTTGCAGTTCTCCTTGCCAAGCATTTTTATTTCAAATTCTATAATTTTAAATGGTTATTGCTTCAATATCATCAAGCCAAAGATGGTGACGGCTATAGAATGACAATCATCTTTCTCAACTTTGGTACACGACATCCTGGTGATTTCAGGTATATACATTTCTAAAAACTTTACTTGACCCTCTGTTGATCTTTGTGAGATAACAACCCATTTGATTAGGAATATTATTTTATATGGCTTTGGTTGATGTTGACTGCAATCCAGAACATCCTCACTGAGTTGACTACATTCAGATAACAAAATATAGAGATTATGAAACTGGATTTGTACACAGTAGACGTAGCACACATAGTGGCCTGGAATATTCACCTGATGATACGATTCTTCAAGAACAGGGTGAACTATATGATAGAATTTAAGAGTATTAAGAGATTAGAGAGAAAGAGATTAGAGAGATTTGGAGAGAATATGGAGAGAAAAGTCTCCAAAAGTGTATGTTTGATATTAGTCAATAGAGACTTACTTATAGAGTTACAAAGTGAAGTAACTAGGTCTAGAAGTTGAAAAATAGCCGTTACAGAAAATGTGGCCGTTGGAGACGTGTTGACGACTGTGTCGGCGACACAGTGACTTGCTCAAGTTCCTGAAGATTCTGTGTTGACGACTGTGTCGGCGACACAGTGACTTGCTCAAGTTCCTGAAGATTCTGTGTTGACGACTGTATCGGCGACACAGTGGCTTGCTCAAGTTCCTGAAGATTCTGTGTTGACGACTGTGTCGGCGACACAATGGCAAGCTTACTTTATTGAAACATACATGATCAATACTCTCCCTCAAGTTCAAACTTTGGAATTGCCCTAAAGTCTGAACTTGGAATGATCATGGCAACACCTCATTAAAAACCTTGATGTAGAAAACCACTTGGGACAAAACCACATCAAGGGAAAAAGAGTATGCTACACATGATCAGGGAAGTTCTAATCATGGGTAGGAAGGTCTACAAGTCCTAGTTTGCTGAAGATATGATCGCAAACCTTGAGACTTGCAGCCTTGGTGAAGATGTCTGCTAGCTGATCTTCGCTCTTTGTGTAGCAAGGTAGAACCGTCCCATCTTCAATCTTCTCCCTTACCTTGTGACAATCTATCTCAATGTGTTTAGTCCTTTCATGAAACATAGAGTTGGTAGCAATGTGTATTGCATCTTGATTGTCACAATGAAAGGTAATGGGACTTGATTGCTCAATGCCAAAGTCCTTGAGTAGAGCCTTCAACCAAGTTAACTCTGTTGTAAGCTTCCTCATAGCCCTATACTCAGCTTAAGCACTTGAACATGAGACCACTTTCTGCTTCTTTGTCTTCCAAGTCACTAAGTTACCTCCAATGAAGGTGCAATAACCGGTTGTGGATCTCCTGTCACTCTTATCACCAGCCCAATCTGCATCACAGTAGCCGACAATCTCAGTGCTATCATTCTTACCCATCCAAATTCCTTGTCCTGTTGAGCCTTTGAGATATCTAAGGATCCTCTCAATCAAACTCCAATGATAAACTGTGGGTGACTGCATATGCTGGCTGACTTGATTCACAGCAAAACATAGGTCTGGTCTAGTGAGAGTTAAATAGATAAGCTTCCCAACCAGTCTTCTATACAAGGAGACATCCTTGAACTTCTCCTCATCTGATTTCTCCCCCTTTCTATTGACTTGGTAGCCATCTTCAAGAGGAGTCTTTGCTATCTTGCAATCATGCATTCGTGTTTCTGTCAGCAAGTCTTTAACATACTTCCTTTGGGACAAAAACAACCCATCATTGAATCTGCATACTTCAATACCCAAGAAATACTTCAACTCTCCAAGGTCTTTGATGTCAAACGAACTTTTGAGAAAAGCCTTTGTGGACTGGATTCCCTCATTATCACTTCCAGTAATGATTAAATCATCCACATAGATAAGAACCACCACCACTCCTAAAGAGCTTTGAAGAGTAAACAATGTGTGATCCGATTGAGACTTCTTGAATCCATAGTCCATGAGTGTATGGCTTAGCTTATGGTACCATGCCCTTGGTGATTGCTTCAAACCATAGATTGCTCTCCTTAGTCTCAATACTTCACCAGGTTTACACAAATGCTCTAGTCCCGGTGGTGGAGTCATGTACACTTCCTCTTCAAGCTCTCCTTGTAAAAAGGCATTCTTAACATCCATTTGCCATAGGTTCCATGAAAGGTTTGTGGCCAAGGACAGTGTAACTCTTACTGTATAGAGTTTAGCTACTGGTGCAAAGGTATCAGTGTAGTCTTCTCCATATGTTTGTGTGAACCCTCTTGCAACCAACCTTGCCTTGTACCTTTCAATGTCTCCATTGCTCTTATACTTGATTGTGAAGACCCATTTTGAGCTGACAGTCTTCTTTCCCTTTGGCAGCTTTTCCACATTCCAAGTGTGATTCTTTTCCATAGCTCCCTTCTCATCAATCACAGCATCCATCCACTCCTTGGTGTCTTTAGCCTCTTCATAGGTTTTAGGAACATGATTCATCTCTATCTTCCCAAGAAAATCGCAATGACTTGATGGCAACAAGTCAATAGAACACACGAACTGGTTGGGATGAGCAACAGCCTGATTGTTGAAGTAGAACTTCTTGTTGATGTAGCTTGATAGATCCGTCTTTTCTCTAGTACTTCTTCTGAGTTGTTGGACCGGTTGAGCAGCTTCCTCTACACCCATCTCTTCTTCTTCATGATGAATAGTCTCCTCATCATTCATATTCAAGTTGTCTTGATCTTGATTCTGAAGTAGAACTTCCTCTTGAGTTTGAGTGGGTTCTTGATTAGCTGTCACTGGTTCTTCTTCTTGCAACTCTTCTTGATGACTTCTTGTTTCTGTTTCCCCTTGTCTTGGTACATTAGTAGGATCATTTCCATTTTCATTTCTTTGCCTTGGTGCTTCATCATTTCCCAAATGATCAAGTAAGAACCTCAAACTTGTAGCTATATCCGATGGTGACCTTGAGAGATCCTTTAGACCTTCCCAATCCTTCTTATCATAATAGCCTTGTCCCTCAATAAATTTGACATCTCTAGATACAAGGAGTCGACTGTTGATCGGATCAAAGCACTTGTAACCCTTTTGAGTGGTTGAATATCCAAGGAAGATGCATTTGGTACTCTTGGCCTCTAACTTGTTTCTTTGTTCACCTGGTATATAAACAAAGCACACACAACCAAAGACATGTAAGTGTTCAATAGATGGCTTAGAGTTGTTAAGTACCTCAAATGGTGATATGTCCTTTAGGACTTTTGTTGGAATTCGGTTGATAAGGTAGCATGAAGCTAGAACCGCATCTCCCCAAAAATTCTTTGGCACATTGGTGTGGAACATCATTGATCTAGCCACTTCCATAAGGTGCCTATTCTTCCTCTCCGCCACACCATTTTGTTGTGGTGTGTGAGGGCAACTTGTTTGGTGTAATATGCCATGCTTAGCTAGGTGCTCCTTGAATCTAGTACTTGTGTATTCTCCTCCATTGTCGGACCTAAACACTTTTATCTTGGCATTGTATTGGTTAGTCACATAAGTTTGAAAGTTGATGAAAGCCTCAAACACTCTATCCTTAGATGGTAGTAGTGTGACCCAATTATACTTTGATTTCTCATCTATAAAAGTCACAAAGTACTTGTTCCTATCCCTAGACATACAAGGAGAAGTCCACACATCCGAATGCACCAAATCAAAACAATGCTCATAGATAGTAGAAGATTTAGGAAAGACAACTTTGCAATGTTTGCCAAGAATACATGCTTCACAACTAGTGTGATCAAAAGATACATTAGGCAACATTAACTCAAGTGCTCTTCCATGAGGATGGCCTAATCTAGCATGCCACATAGCATCTATATTAGCTAAATAACAAGAATTAAAAGATAAAGCATCTGAATTTTGTGGTAGCTCTTCTAGAATATAAAGCTCATCTTTGGATCCACCTTTCCCAAGTAACTTCCCACTTTCAATATCCTGAAAATGAACATCATTAGGACCAAAAATAGCATAGCAATTAAGGTCTTTAGTAGTTCTCTTAACAGATATTAAGTTGGATTTGAACTTAGGAACATAATACGCTTCACTTTTCTTGTTAAATAGTTTTAAAGTTCCTTTTCCTTCTATTGGAATTCCATCACCATTAGCAATCTCTACTCTACCCATAGCCGGTTCAATCTTGTCTAGAAACTTAGGATTACTAATCATATGATGAGAAGCCCCCGAATCTATAACAAGTCTACTACTTGGTTTGTGAGAATAGAGAGTGATACCGGAGTTGTGTGAGGCAAAGGCTTTGATTAGGGCATCCAAGTCACTTTTCTTCACATAATCAACAGAGGCTGTCATAGCAACTTCTCCTTGAGAAGTGGATGCATTTGCTTGTCTAGACTCATCACCATGAGAAACATTGGCTCTTGGTCTTCTTGAGTTTAAAAACTCGGGCTTGAGATGAGGGTGAAGATGCCAACACTTGTCCTTTGAGTGACCATCCTTCTTGCAATGATCACACACCTTTGGGCCCTTCTTGTCTTGCTTGTATACACCTTTATGGGCTGTTACAAGCTCGTATTTGCCACCAAAGAGACCTATGGAGCCTTGCTCCATTTGGATTCTAGAATACACCTCTTCAAGGTTTGGTAGCTTGTCATCTCTAAGGATATGCTTAATGAGGTCATTATAACCTGGATTCAACGTGAGGAGAAGGCCAAACACACGATCTTGCTCACGCCTTTCAATGAGCACCTTTGGATCCACACTCATTGGCCTAAGCATTTCAAGTTCAGACCATAGAGTTTGGTACTTTCCAAAGTGCTTGGTGAACGCCAAATTATCTTGATGGAGTTCATTGATAGCCTTCTTGATTTCAAAGATTCGACTTAGATTGGATGTGTTCCCGTACACACCTTTGAGAGTTTCCCATAGATCCTTTGGATTCTCACAATATGAGTAGGCTTCCAAGATGGCCGGATCTAGAGATGATTGAAGAAGACTAAGGACTGCTTGTTGATCTTCTTCCCATTTCTCCTCTTCTTCTTTGAGTGCTTCTTCTTTCTCTTCCTCGGTTAGAGCCTCTTGGTCTTTGCCTTTGCTCTTGAGGGATTTCTTTGGGCACTCCTTTGAGATGATATGCTTCCAAAGTCTTCTTTCGCTTATAGCGGTTTTAGTGGTTCTAGACCACACAAAATAGTTGTTTCCTTTGAGAATGGTAGGAACAACTAAAGATTTTGAGCCCTCAGTGGTAATAACAAAAGAACTCATAGCTTTTAGCTTGAAATTTTGTTTAGGAATTTTGTCGAACACTTGGTGGGCGTTTTTAATAAATTGAGAATTTTTAAGAATTTTGAAAGATGAACAAGAGAGAATCAAAGAGAGTAGTAGAATAAGGAGAGAATATGGAGAGAAAAGTCTCCAAAAGTGTATGTTTGATATTAGTCAATAGAGACTTATTTATAGAGTTACAAAGTGAAGTAACTAGGTCTAGAAGTTGAAAAATAGCCGTTAGAGAAAATGTGGCCGTTGGAGACGTGTTGACGACTGTGTCGGCGACACAGTGACTTGCTCAAGTTCCTGAAGATTCTGTGTTGACGACTGTGTCGGCGACACAGTGACTTGCTCAAGTTCCTGAAGATTCTGTGTTGACGACTGTGTCGGCGACACAGTGGCTTGCTCAAGTTCCTGAAGATTCTGTGTTGACGACTGTGTCGGCGACACAATGGCAAGCTTACTTTATTGAAACATACATGATCAATACTATAAGCTCAGGACTAAAGCTCTTAATAACAGAAGCTGCGTCTTTCCTGCGGAAGACATGAGACAAATCAGCACCCTACAGGTTAACAGACAAGAAACCAGTCTTCTCTTTGTTTACAGATTAACTTAAAACCAAAGATGAGTATAACGAAGCTACGAAGTTGTGATGGTTCATAGCAACAAAACTACTGACGACTTTCAGAGCTGAAGTAGCGGTTAAGTATGGAGCTCATGTGTATTCACGACAGCATCCAATCACGGCTATCTGAGGGATCGTTTAGTGTTAATCCTGATTCAATTCTTCAGATTAAACTCACCTAAACATGCAGATCTAGGTTCTCTTGCTAGAAACATAAAGGATCTCACATGTTACCTTGTTATGCAGCGGAAAGAGGAGGTACGGGTCAGAGATCAGCAGAACCACCAAGAGATAGCTCCTCCAAAGGCTCACACACGCACGCACAGGAATTGGCTGCTAGACCGAAGAGGAGAGAGGCGCAGAGAGAGAGAGTTGGCGGCGCAGGGGCTTAGAAAATAAGAGCTAGGGCAAGTTTTATTTATTAAAACCCTTGTCCAGTTCTTATGGGCTTTTGGGCCCAATTCTCAGTCTGATTAAATCCCTTGGATTTAATCAGGCCCTTTAGTCTCTCTTAGTACAGTAAATGCCTAGCACTTTTACCGTACTTCTGCTAAACCGTTCCTACACATTTTCCTGTTAGCTTAGGCGTGTGACCCAAATGGGATCATATAATAAAGGCAATAAATCCAAGATTTATAGATCATGAGCGGACTCTAGCAAGCCATCATGACCCCCAGTATTATATGACTTATGTCTGATCATTGACATACTCTTACTTTCTAGAGACAGTACAGAGATTACTGGACATAATTCCAACAATCTTCCACTTGAACTGGAATCTCTGTATTCATAATCCTTTTGTCTCAATATCTCGATTAGTCATAAGGCAAGATTAGTGTCATCCTTATAAAGCCTAATCTTGTTCATCGGACTCTGATTTGATACTGACAATCCAAACGACTCGGGAAAGTCCGTTTGAGCATGGCCATGCATTTTCCAGTATTCAAATCTCCGATTGGCCTAGAGATATTCACTCCATTTATATTGGAGGGACAAATCCCATCTTGTTCCATCACTGTAAACTACTCATTTCATAATACACCCAAACAAGGTCCTTATAACTATCGCTTAACGACAGCGTTAGACAATGATCAAAGCGCATTAGTTCATGTGCAGTCACATGCATGCGAACTCAGGTCTAAGGACTATACTCTATAGTCGTAGTAAGAATCTCTTATGACACAGATATAAATATCCTGAAGAGTTCTTATAATCGGGTCATGTCCGGTCGTATGTACCCACATACACCTATGTACTGACTTTGATGCCGCGCATCTATGACACACTGAGACTTTGTCATAAGTCACATACCAATCTAGTCTCACACGGTTGTTGGTGTTCCAATTTCAACAACCTTCGACTAGGGACAGGATGATATAAGCCATCTATCAAATATAGGGTCTCATGATCAAGCTAAATGACTTTGATGACTCAAGATCAAGTCACTTACTTCGATGACCTATAAAATGGTTCATATCATTTTGGAACGATTATTTCATCACAGTTAAAATAATCTTGAAATAATAATTTCATTAAACATCATAAAATGTTTTACAAGAACATATCAATAACTAAATAAAGCCCTTTATTAACTCCCACTGAAATTTAGACTACATCTTAATTTCACTTATCCTACAGCAACAGTCCGCGACTCGTGCTTAGGCCTAAGGAGTGGCTTCGTTAATAGATTAGCAACGTTCTCATTCGTTGAAACTTGCTGATCTACTTAACATCTCTGTCATTTATCTCACGGAATAGGTTATACCTATCCTCAAGGTGTTTGGACCTCTGATGTGCAGCTAGTCTCATCTATGCTGGGAATCACATCAAGTTCAGTGACGAACTCTTCTTTCCAAACAACCTCTTTCGCCGCTTCTCAAGCTGCGAAATGTTCAGCTTAAGTCATGGAGTCAGCAACAGTGCCTTGCACCGCCAGATAGACACAAGATATAACCGGACTGTGACCGGAAATCATCTTTGTCCGTTGGAAGCATGCCTTTCAGACTCTACCGACTCGTAGCACCTCACTTTCTCGGTAAATCAAGAACTTATCCTTAGTATTCCTCAAATACTTTAGGATATTCTTTACGGCAATCCAGTGATTCTTTGCTGGATTTGACTGGTCTTTTACTTGTCTTGCTTAACATTAAAGCAACATCAAAACAAGTACGTGTCATGGCATATATGATAGATCCAATTGCCGACGCATATGGAATCTCATCCATGCATTCAAGCTCAGCAGATATCGTAGGATACTGTTTCTTGCTTAACGTAATGCCATGTGACATTGGCATAAAACCCTTCTTGGATTGCTGAAAACGTGTAGGACTTTGTCAATTTAAGAATCCTGACATTGTCCTACCAGCTCTTTTGGATCTCTATCTTTAGATCCAAAATCCAAGAACATACCTGGCTTTACCCATGTCAATCATTAAAACCAACTCCCAAGCCAGTCCTTTACCGACTGCAGCATTGGGACGTTATTTCCGAGAATCAGTATGTCATCGACATACAATATGAGAAATGCAACATCGCTCCCACTTATCTATTAGTAAACGCACAGTTCCATTTCGTTCCTGTTCAAGTCAAAACCTTGACTACTTCAACAGAACGAAGATTCCAACTCCGATATGTTTGCTTCCATCCATGAATGGATCGATAAAGCTAACTTTACACAAAATGTAAATTTTCGGAGTCCGAGCTCACTTTCGCTTCTTTGAATTTCGCAGATCCGTCGCTTTCAATGATCATCAGATCATGCGAACTTTCAATGATCATCAGGTTCAACTAATGACGAGAAATTACTCTCGGATTAGTGACTGATTCATTCATATCTGCGAACTTCAGGCTCTACAGGTGTAGATTCTACAGAAATCTGTAAATCCATCCGTTGCTCTCCCTCAACAGGTTGAGCAGCCTCCTGTATTTCTCGAATTTCTTCGAGTTATACTTTTACTCCCACTGTTCTTCTTGCAAAGTAACTTCCTTTCCAAGAAAACAGAATGGACGTAAAAGTAACAAGCCTTGGTTTCCCTAGGATAACCAGCAAAGTAGCACAACTATAAATACTCAGTAAAGACGAATTTGGATCGATTCCAATCCACATTTACGTGGTGTCTTTCAACTGATATTGGTGGAACTATTTCAGCGTAAACTTAGATATTTCTAGAGCGTTATTCTTAAAGAATATCATGGAAGATTCGTGTGACTCATCTTTAATCATTTCTAATAAGATCTGATTCTTTCTCACAGAAACACCTCCAGGTTTTCAGGAGAAATGAGCTGTGAAACGACTTCACACTCATTTAGATGATCACACCATCAATGACTTAAGTATTCTCACTCGTGATCTAATCCAGAGTCTCAATACTTCAGTCACTCAGATTCTATACCTCATTGTGGAACTCTTTGATCATTTCAAAGAATTCTGACTCGTGTCTCATCAAATGAACACAGTCATACTCACTGAAGTAATCAGTAAAGATAATGAAGTATAGGAAATTTTCTCTGGCATTACTGCTCATCGGGCCTCATACATGAGTATGTTCAAGGTCCAATAAGCCTTTGGGCTTTTCTCTAGCTCGGCTAAGATGGGCCCTTTTGTCTTTTGGTCCAGTAAGCAGAATTCAAGTCTCATAAGATATCCGATCAAATGAGCCCAAAAGTCCATAACTATGGGGTTTCTGAATCCGACTTACTCTATGTTACCAAGACTTTTATGCCAAGAAAAAATCAGGTTTAATTCATCAGATTTAAACCAATTCGGTATTTATGTTACATTTAGGCACTCTTTGGTTTAAGATATAAAACCCATTCCTTGAATAGGGTGCTACAATTAATATTTCATTAAGATCAAAAGAACAAAACTTGTCTTTTATCAAAATGAAAAACATTCAAATTCTTACAAGAAAATGAAAGACAACTCTGCTTAAAGCAGGTACATTGTAGCAATTACTTAATACAAAACCAAGCCTCAAAGGCATCTACAAGTGAAAACCCTATGGCTGAGGCAGCGTCCATAGCTCCTTCCAGACATGTAGATCCACTTGTCCTTCCTTCAACGTTCTACTGTTGCTTAGGCTCTGCATATTACAACAAATATCAGTGCCACAACCAGTATCCAATACCTTTAAGGTAGAACTTGAAGTAATAACATGAATACCCGAGGAAGTAGTCTCATACATCAACTTCAACTCCTCATCATCTTCCATGAATTTAATGCAATCTCTCTTCCAATGCCCTGTCTCTTTACAGTAGAAGCACTTACCAACGTAAGAGGTATCTGACTTGGGCTCAGAAGACACACGCTTGCCATGATTCAAAATCTGGACAACTTTGTCTTCGCCCTTGTCAGTACTAGGTTTAATAAACCCACCCTTCTCTATTATGAGATTATACTGGGTACTCTTCACGTTTGGCTCAACTGTCTTGAGCATATCATGCAGTTCAGTCAGCGTCTTCGTTAAGCCTTTCTTGATATAGTTCCTTCTGAACTTATCATAGCTTGACGGCAGTGACTGCAGAATGATCTCAGTTGCCAATTCTTGGCTAACTGGATAATCCAGTTTCCTCAGGTTATCAATGTAACCCATCATTTTACTGACATGAGGACTCACTGGATGATCATCTGGTAGCTTGCAGCTAGTGAGAGACTTAACCAACTGGTATCTCTCCACTCTTATCTGCTCCTGAAATTTCATTTTCAGGCTGCTGATCATCTCTATTGGCGACTCCATGTTCTCATATTGCTTCTGCAAGTCTGAGTCCATGGTAGCCAATATCAGACCACGCACATCTACCGCATCATTATAATGCTTATTCCAAGCAT
Organism: Orychophragmus violaceus; assembly: GCA_030180135.1. NCBI lineage: Eukaryota > Viridiplantae > Streptophyta > Magnoliopsida > Brassicales > Brassicaceae > Orychophragmus > Orychophragmus violaceus. The sequence continues at coordinate 29,130,825 of CM058240.1, read as the reverse complement.
CATATACTGCATGAGAAGCATTGGACCCGATCCTCACGGGGAGAGCTCTCTCAAGGACATAGTCCTTTCTCTCCTGCCTGAGAACTAGCCTCAGGTTCCGCGACCAAGTCAAGAAATTTGATCCGTTCAGTTTGTCCATCTCAAGGACAGACCGGATCGAGAAAGTGTTTTGATTGTTTGTGCTAGTCATAACTGAAAATTAAGATAAAAGGATTTTAGTTAATATGTTCAATATGATTAATCTCGCATTATACTTAATATGATTAATCTCGCATTATATTCAATAACATCAGTTACCCTCAATAGAATATAATGATTCCAAGATCCACATATAACTAAGATCAAAGTGGGCCACTGGCCGTCACCCAACCTTAGCTTATATCGGTAAGCCCTATCTCGGCTAATTATATCCGTGATATAACTCTTGGTTGTGAATCTGGGCCCGAGGCCCAATCCACTCTGATGTCTCAAGGCCCGGGACTCCCGATGGCCTAGTCAAGAAAACCAGACTATACAGTCATGTAATCACTAATGTCTGGGACTCCCAATGACATTTATGAATCACAAACCGTCTTACCCACGCAAAAGTAGACACCCTCACACTGTAAGGCCATGAGTACAATTGAATGGGCTTCGACAGCTGACATAGACTGGACAAGACATCCAACGCTTGATATTGTTTGAGGTTTGTAGGTTTATTAAAATTTTATCCCAAAATAGAAGATTACTATTTTGGGAAACTTTCCTTTTTGGGAAACCTACTTATTTTGGAAACTTTCTAAAATTGGAAACTTCCTAAAATTGGAAATTTTTTAAAATTGGAAACTTCCTAAAATTGGAAACTTTCTAAATATAGAAATTTCCTAAAAACCAAAACATGCAAATCTAGAAACTTCTAATTTAAGAAACTTTCTAATTTCAGATTTTGAAAAACAGATTAATTTAAAATCGATTTTAATTTTATATAAATAAATTTTAAATTAAATCTGAAAAAAACTCAAATAATTGGCCCAATTGTTTTAACTTCTTGGCCCGAGGCCCAAGAATTGGTCCATGTCCAAGACATAATCCAATTGCCCAATTAAATGACATAACCGGTCTGGTTCATTAAAATTGGTCTAACCAAAATTAATTACTACGATGACCACAATTGTCAACCGGTTATTTACTAAACCGGATTTTCTCAATTTATTTGGTCCAACCAAATCAAATTAGAAAATCACTGGTTTAGGCACTAAATCCAATAATTTTTACGACATTGGATTTCTTATCACGGTTTAACCAGAACTTATAAATATTATAAACTCTGTAATTATTAAACCGTGACGATTAAGATTTTTAAATGTCTTAAACCGAACCATCACAAAACCAAAACGAACCGACCATTAGGTCATGGCCGCAAGCATCACCATGATCGTGAATGATCGGGACAGCCGCAAGCCATGCGCGGGACGGGACGGGACGGGACGCGGGTTGTGATCGGGACGGTACGGGCCGAGAGTTGGCGGGATGCGATCGCCGATGATCCATGCGATCGATCCTTACGATCGACCCATGCGATCAGCTCAGCCGATCGGACCAACTCTCGATCACGCTCGGGACGCTCGGTACAGCCGCGATCATGACACGATCGGGACGAGAAACTCACGCGAGCGGGACGCGATCCATCCGCTGATCGGGACGCGACCACGCAACACGATCCTTGTCGATCGGTTCGTGCGTCTTCCCCGATCCGGACGATCCGACGCATACCAAACCGAGATTGGTCCATGCGGTTTTTAGTTAGGGTTTTAAATTGTTTCTTAAGTGTTTTACAAATCAAATTCAAGCACAGATTGATCCAAACACTTCTAAACAACCTAAACATGATTCTAAAACAAGAAATCCTAACAGAACCAATGGCTCTGATACCACTGAAGGATCGTTTAGTGTTAATCCTGATTCAATTCTTCAGATTAAACTCACCTAAACATGCAGATCTAGGTTCTCTTGCTAGAAACATAAAGGATCTCACCTGTTACCTTGTTATGCAGCGGAAAGAGGAGGTACGGGTCAGAGATCAGCAGAACCACCAAGAGATAGCTCCTCCAAAGGCTCACACACGCACGCACAGGAATTGGCTGCTAGACCGAAGAGGAGAGAGGCGCAGAGAGAGAGAGTTGGCGGCGCAGGGGCTTAGAAAATAAGAGCTAGGGCAAGTTTTATTTATTAAAACCCTTGTCCAGTTCTTATGGGCTTTTGGGCCCAATTCTCAGTCTGATTAAATCCCTTGGATTTAATCAGGCCCTTTAGTCTCTCTTAGTACAGTAAATGCCTAGCACTTTTACCGTACTTCTGCTAAACCGTTCCTACACATTTTCCTGTTAGCTTAGGCGTGTGACCCATATGGGATCATATAATAAAGGCAATAAATCCAAGATTTATAGATCATGAGCGGATTCTAGCAAGCCATCATGACCCCCAGTATTATATGACTTATGTCTGATCATTGACATATTCTTACTTTCTAGAGACAGTACAGAGATTACTGGACATAATTCCAACACTATCTTCCCTAACGCAGATCAATTTACAACGTGGAAGCTGAACATAAGAAACCTCAAAAGACTCTAACTTTGAAATTCGAGTGAATTCATATCCGATCACACAATTGAAATACTGCGTAACTGAGACAAGAAGGGGCAAAACTCAAACCAGCTTGGCCTTTGTGTCGTTTGGGGTCGAGCGATGGTGTCACGGTTCTAAGAACATTCTCAGCGTCAGCTTCCAATGTGTGTGAACAATAACTTCTTACAACTTTGATCAAACAAAATGGAGAAACACATGAATAAATGATAATATAATGGAGTTATACTATTGGTTTCTTTTTTTATCTTTAAACATTTTCCTTTCCTTTTTTTTTGGAACAAAAATTTTTATTTCTATTACGATTCGTTTTTTGTTTACGATTGAAAAACGAAACAAAATATCTTAAAAAATATATGAGTGAATCTATCCAACAAAATAAAAGAATATGAAGTAAATAAGTACAAAAATAAAATATAAACTCATAAATACAAAGATACAACAAAATTTTATATTTATTTAATTTATATTAAAAATGAAGTACAAATAAACCACACAAAGTACTAAAATATGTAAGTTTTATATTAAAAATAATTATAAATAAAAAAAAAGTTAATACTTTTTCGACAAAACAATGAAAAAAGTGAACAATATAATTTTACTGAAATACTTTTTCGACATACTTTTCCGCATGTGCGCGGAGGCTGATAGATTCTCATATAGTAATATATCATCGGACTAACCATTTTTTAACATTACCTTAAACAAAACAAAATTTCGAAAAAGGAAAACCAACGCCATATAATAAAATTCAATATTTATTTTAGCTATACTAAAAAGTAATACCAAGTACGAATTAACCATAAAATTTAAAATATATAACTTTAATATAAAGGAAAAAACAAAAATCGATACAAAAATAGTAAAGAGATTTTTTGGTAAAATTATGAAATGATCAATATTATATTACTGAAAAATATAAATAATATAGTCTAAAAATAAAATAGAGAAACACCTTAAATAAAATATAATACTAAGAAATACAAAACAAACAGCAAATATAAACATTTTTAACATATCTTGAAGAGAAATATCAAGACAAATGTACGAAAATATATAATATAAGTAACTTTTATATGAAGAAAAATCAAAATAGATACAAATAAAATAATTAAGAGTTTTAAGATAAAACATAAAATATAATATTTTAATATGAGAAAACACATAAATATCGTCTAAAATACAATAATTATAAAACTCATCAATGCATGAGTGATGGCGAATGAATTAAAAATAAATATTCAATGTTATTTTAAATTAGTATGATGAAATTACGATGCTCGTGCAACACACGGATCAGAATACTAGTATATATATATATGGTCAATTGGGTTAATATTATGAATTGGACCAAAAATTAGGTCTATGAAAAGTTTTTACTTGAAATTAGGTTTATGACAGAACACAACTAAAATAACACACAAAGTTGGACAATTTTACCCTTGCTCTTTCCATAGATACAGCTTTTCAGACCTGCAAAAAGCACTTTTCAGACCTACAAAAAATAATATTTTTTTTTGAAATATAAAGTACCGATAGAAAGTGACAGGTACTTTTGTCTGTTTCGACCATAGTAGTTGTCTACTTTACTTTGAATATTTTGAGAAGATAGTCAGCTACTATTTTATAACATACATAATTAACTTTAGATAATATAAATTACATCAATCTTTTAAAGTATACAACTATTTTACGTGGATAAATTGTTGAAAAAAATAGTTGAATATGTTTGACATCCAATCTTAATTATACTCCATGATGTATTCGAATATTTGATGTACATAGCCAACTACTTTTTCAACTACTTTACAGTTTACATTGGAATACTTTGATAAGATAGCTAACTACTATTTTATAATGTATATAGTTAGCTATTTAGATAAGATAAGTTATATCATATCATTAAAAGAATACGACTATTTCGAATATTATATATATATAGCCAACTACTTTTCAACTATTTTATTATTTACATTAGAATACTTTAATAAGAAGGTCAACCACTATTTTATAACGTGCATAGTTAGCTATTTAGAGAAGATAAATTACACGAGAGTAGTTGTCTACTTTTCAAACCTGCAAAAAATTAATTTTTTTTTTGAAATATAAAGTACCGATGGAAAGTGACAGGTACTTTTGTCTGTTTCGATCAGAGTAGTTGTCTACTTTACATTGAATATTTTGAGAAGATAGTCAACTACTATTTTATAAAATACATAATTAACTTTAGATAATATAAATTACATCAATCTTTTAAAGTATACAACTATTTTACGTGGATAAATTGTTGAAAAGTAGTTGTATATGTTTGGCATCCAATCTTAATTATACTCGATGATATATTCGAATACTGGATGTACATGGCCAACTACGTTTTCAATTATTTTATAATTTACATTAGAATAATTTGATAAGATAATCAACTACTAATTTATAACTTAAATAGTTAACTATTTACATAAGATAAATTACAACATATTAGCAAAAGTATACAACTATTTCATATGGATAAATTGTTTAAAAAGTAGTTGAATATGTTTGACATGTAATCATAAAATAGTCAAGTAACTAAGATGATATACTCTATAAAATGAATTGAGTATACGCGAAAGTTGAATTGAGTGTTTGAGTCGCACACGCAGGTCTTCTTCTTCTCTCTAGGGTTTCAAGAGGCGATTGCGAGTCCGAGGACTTTCTGGATGCGGCGGATCTCGCCGGGTGAAGGAAGGGCCTCCCTGATACTGTTTCTTTACTGAGCTTCATCGACGGGCGAGGTTACGGAGTCGGCGACGGAAGCATCCACTGCTTCTCCGAGATGTGGTGGCGGGAACTCCGAAGAAGAGGTCGCTGCGGAAGCTCCAAGGCTTTAGATCGGCGGAGTGATGCGGGTATGGGAGACTCCGTTAGAGGACGGTGGAGAGATCTATCGGTGGTCATCAAGCTTTCCCCAAAGTTTGAAGAGGCGATTTTTTCGGTCGGCTGGTGGGTTAGCATCTGGGTCATCGGAAACCAAAGTAGCGGCAAGGATGCGGAAGGAGATGGCGGTTCTCCGGAGGGGAGTCCTCTGTCTGTTGTGGCGGCGGAAGTTGAACGGATTGAAGTAGATCTGGTATGTGCGACTGAGAGACGTTTAGGGTCGAAAGCGAGGTTACGGTGGATGCGGAGGAGGAGGAGGCTTTGGTCGACTGCCTTGTTCGGAGGTGGCTGATTTACGTGGCCGCGGGAATTTCGGGGAGTACGGTTCTCCCGATGCGGCGAGGCTAGCGGTTTTGGAAACCAATTACGGTCCAATCGGATAACACAAAATCAAGCTGAGATGCATGTGGAGGCGAATACTCAGACAGCCGCAAAACGGAGCTCTGCTCCGTCGTCTACTTCCCACCCCAGTTTTTCCTTTTTTTAGTATTTTGCTTAGTGGTGATAGCTGGCTCTGTGTGTTCTGTAATCGGCCGAGCTTTTGTCCGTTGCCGGCAAAGTGAAATTCATCACGTCGCCGATTTATTCCAGTCCGTCGAGGTCTGAGAATTGGCCAGAGGTGTCGACCGAGGGAGACAGATCGTGGAAGCAAGAGAAAAGGCGGAGGTCTAGTCGAACGATTCTTGGTTCGCCGAGGGTCACCGGTTCAGTCTGTAGCCGGAGATCTCCGTACTCGCAACCACCATGTAACGGACGTGTATCGGAGGTGGAGGCTCGCCGGAGTGCACTTAAACAAATCGGCAAAATCTATTTGCTTTAGCTCTAGGTTTTTCAGATTCTCCATGGTTATTAGATTGGTTGGGTCTATTGCTTCTGGTTCAATTACAGATTGTATTAGCGGTTATCTGCCCGGTTTATGGGCTTTATATATATATATTCTGTAATGAAAAAGGAGTTCGGTGAAAAAAAAAGAGAAAGATAAAATTTCAAAAAAGAATGAAAGAGATGGTGGGGTCCGTGATTGTGAGAGAATCAAAAATAGAAAAAAAAATGAGAAAGATAGTGGGGTACGCGATTGTGACAGAATCAAAAATAGAAAAAAAGAAAAAAGAAAAAAGAAAGAAAGAGACATTGTGACAAAAAAAAAAAGTAAAAATGATGTACAAAATAGTCATTAGTCATTTTGACACACCCTCAAAAATATTTTTTAGTTTCTTAATATGTGTCCCATTTTTAGCTACCTCACCTAATTTCCCCGTATATATAAACAACTAATGAACTTTCTCTATGCAAAAAAAATCTTACCTATATCCTATTTTTTTCTTGCAGGACCTTTATCATTGCTTAAACCTGGAACCAGTTACCAAATTTCATAAATTATCTCGTTTGGAGGTTTCATTCTGCAATCTCTTATTACAATCGTTGCCCAATTTTCTTGAGATTTGCCCGAATCTAAAGTACCTCACCTTATCCTGTTATAAACTTGTGATTTGGTATTGAGAACATCATGTGGAAGTATTTGATTTTGTTAAATTTACTTTTTTTACTCGTTGCTGTTGGCAGTACCTAGTGTATTCAAAACGACGCTAGAGCCAGAGAATCTTGAACTTACTAATGTTCCTCGGTGCTTACGATCGACTCTCGAGTGTGTTGAGATTAAAGAACTAATTACCGGAGGAGGGGAAGCTGGGATGATGATAGTGAGGACTAGTAAGAAAACGGCGATGAAAGTAGCAAAATACAAGAAGAAAATTTGGATGGAAGTAGTGAGGTACTTTCTTGAGAATTCAGTGGTTCTCAAGAATCTCATATTGTGTCTCACAGATTCAGATACTACCAAGAAGCTTCTTACATTCACAAAACGTTTTCGTAGATGTCAAACTATCTTTGTTGAATGATGCTTGTGAGTATCTTTTGTCGTAGGAATTGACAATTGGGCCTAGCATTTGAGAGAGAGAGAGAGAGAGAGAGAGAGAGAGAGAGAGAGAGAGAGAGAGAGAGAGAGAGAGAGAGAGAGAGAGAGAGAGAGAGAGAGAGAGAGAGAGAGAGAGAGAGAGAGAGAGAGAGAGAGAGAGAGAGAGAGAGAGAGAGAGGGAGATATGGTTTCCTATGTTAGAGCATCTCCACCAGCGGACCCAGGTAAGTCTCTTACCTCTAATTTTTAATTTTTTTTTTTTTTTTTTTTTTGTAGAGGCGAAAAAAAAAATAACAAAAAAAAAAATCGACCAATTGTGTGACGACACGTGGCGAGACGAGCCAAGAGACGTCTCTTACACAAGAGGTTTCGGATACGGTTTTTTAAAAAAAAATGGGTCCCACGTGGGACCCACATTATTTTAATTTTTCTTTTTTAAGAGACCCACCTCTTGTTACCCTGATGGACTTGCTCTTAAAACTGTTCTGGTGCTAATGTTTTGTAGCGAGTTGTTCAACCATCGATGACTTAAAAAAGCCAGATTAATGCAAAGTTTGTTGCTTTGATCTCAAACTCAGTTTCTCGCAGTAGAAATTGCATTGCGATCGAATATGCAGATAACTTGTTTGACGAGTTGTCGTCTGTGAGAGCTGAGAAGTCTCTGGAGGAGCCGATTTTACTGTATTGACGTTGACTTTTAATCATCGTTCTCTGTTATCTTTTACTAGAAAGATGTTGAACTTTCTTTCTTCTCACTAATCTAATTAGCTTCTTCTGCACGCCAAAGTTCACTCAATTTAACCTTTATTACTTACCATCAAAGACAACTGCTGAAGTTATTGTCGTTGTTACAGCTAGATTTGAGTAATCTGCTAAAACCAAATTTTATGGGGTCTGGGGTTTCGAACTTTTGTTTCGAGATGTAAGATTCAAACTTTTATTTCGGGGATAATTAAGTTTTTAACTTTCATTTCGTGGATAGTTAGGGGTGAGCATTTTACCCGAAACCCGAATCCGAATCCGACCAGAAAAATCTGATTTCGTTCCGAACCGATTTAAAAAAATATCCAAATGGGTTTTAAGTCAAAGTATTTCGGGTATCGGGTAATACCTGAATTGAACTTGAACGGACACGTTAAGTAACCCAAAGTTTTATATAATTTCGGTTAGTTCTGATATTTTCGAATATTTTTGGGTAGTTTAGTGGTTTTTATTTTTATATTTTGGGTAATACATATATTTTTGAGTACTTTCAAAAAATTAGGTAATTTGAGTAAAAATTTTAAGGTTTTTTTAGGGTAATTCAAATATTTTTGATTTTTTCGAGTAAATTTTTCGAGTTTTCAGAATTTTTATGGTAATTTCGGGTACCGAACCGGATCCGATATATAGAATTATCCAAACATGTTCTCTAGCCCTAAACTAGAAAACCCGAAAACCCGAAAAAACCTGATCCGAACTCGAACGGGTACCCGAACGCCCAAGAGTACGTGGATATATAGACAAATGGCATAGTTCCGTGGATATTTGGTGTTATATAATAGTTATGGTGGGAAATAGATCGTTAACTGATGATGATATCGGTTAGACTGATCATACCAATCAAGCCGAGCCATTTCCGACCATAGTGGACGCACCCGAATCCGAGCCGGCCAATGAAGACTTGCGGAGAAATTCAACCGAGCCACGAAACATCTAATCACCAGGAGAAGCTTAGACGACATTATAGATCACTTGGACTATTTTAATCATGATCAGCCCGTTCAAAACCAGTTAGCCTGGAGGATGTTCGAGACTACCAATTACAACCACGATTATACGTTCACACTAGGATTGTCCGTTTTTCCATTGCTTAGGATCGACGAAACATCAATGATTTTCACCATCAGAACTGTTGATCCTTAGACCATGTTGTCTTTGTGGGCCAAAGGTTATACTCTTTTTTCCTTGCAAGGTTTTATCCCACTGAGTTTTCTTTGCAAGGTTTTATTCCACTGAATTTTCTTTGCAAGGTTTTTAACGAGGTAATTCGAGTTCTGATTCATTAGACAAAACGCACGGCCCATTAAGCCCCGTCTACTACACGGCTTTGAGGCCTTTTATTTCTTTATTTCTTTGTCTTATTTCATGTAAGATCTTAAGGCCCAAGTCTTTATTTTCGTTGGGGTTTTCGCAAACTTAGGCTATGAAGCCTTGTACTCTTTTATTTTCAAGACATGTTTAATGAAATCAAAAACCCTTGTTACAAAAGTTGCCTAGCTGCTGCCAGCTCCAATTGCATCCAGCTTGAGCAAACCTTGTTCCTTGTTCGTGTTCTTATCAGCTTCAACCCATCAAACCAATCCATCTGACTTCAGTCCAACTGCTTGTGCACCATCTCTATCGCGTCTATGGCCCAAAGGAGAACGAATTCAGTCCAGCCTTCGCGTCCATCTCAAACCGGTTCAGTGTGAGCTTCCCCTGAAGCTTACATCATCTGGTATCAAAGATTAGGCTCTTGAAACAACCCATCAAACAATTCGCCTCTTTATTTTTGCGATTTGCTTATTTGCTTTTATCTTCTGAAAATCAAAAAAAAAAATTGTTTCAGCTTTGTTTCAGTTTGTTGCTTGCTTGTTATTGCATAATCATTCATAAAAACAAGAGGCGTGTTAGGGTGCATAACTGAAATCGGCTGCATATCACCATTAGGGTTTTTACTTCAAAATGTGTGTTGTGTTGCTTGCTATCGATTTGTTCCCTTGTGTCAGCTGCTGTTTAGGGTTTTTAATTGCACTTAGGTTGATAGTTGCTTGTTAGTTTGCAGAAAATCAAAACAAAAGTGTTAGGTTGTTGCTAGTTAAAAACCGGCTGCACCATTGCTTGTACCGATAGCTTGATTTGGTTGTTTATGGTTACTACTTGTTTGATTTGCGATTGTTACCTGCTTGTTTCTGAGTTTAGCATTGCATCATTTAGTTTGATTCATATTATGTTGCATCATTTAAAAAAAAAAAAACGAGTAGGACTTGATAAAAACCGGCTGCATATTGGTAGTTGGCGATTGCTTGCTTGGAGTTGATTTGTTTGTCCGGTTCTGTGCTTGCGGATTTATTGTGATATTGGTTTAGTTTGCTTAGGTTGATGGTTTTGTGAAGTTGCATCATAAAAGCTAAAAAACGAATTTAAACTAGGCTTATTTTGCATATGCGGGCCATTGATACCTCACGGTTTGGTGCATTGTAGAGCCGGCTGATTCCGTTACTTGTTTGCTGCGTTTAATCTTGCTTGTTTCCATTCTGCATTGATACCATTCGAATTTTCCATTTAGCATTCCTTTTTTCATTCCTTAGTCAAAAAAAGAAGAAGAAATAAACTGGTTCATATATAGTTGGTTCATATATAGTTGCATATTTCCATTTAGCATGTTTTCATTTTACGGTTCTGGCATTTTTGTGTTTTGCCTTTTATCTTGCCTTGTTGCTTGTTTTCTTTTCTTCCTTTTGTGTTTGATTGTTTGCTAAGTTCGAATGAGCAGGTATCATGGACGGTGACAATGCAACACCAGTCGATAAGGCGCACCTGCTCGGAGCGATCAAAGCTCTCGGCGAGCGTCTGAACCAGCTGGAGCAGCCTCAACCGGCACCTCCACCGCCACCTGTTTAACAAACAGCAGCAGAAGAATCCGGCTTACCAGCTCAGAAAGGCCAGCATGCGCACGTCCACAACAAACCTTAGGACACGAACGTTGAGATGACCGGATTGGACGACGATAGGCCCATGTTGTATCAAGACCACCGAGCCTATCACCCACCGAGGGATCCGATTCACCGCAGACGCATGCGAGATGACGAGGTTCAACGACCCGTTCCAAACAACATCAAAAACGCTATCTAGTTATGCTATCAGTAATCAAATTTCTTGTGTCCTAATTTTTCAGTAAAGTTCAATCCTGAAGCATATCTCAAATGGGAACAGAGGATGGAGTACATCTTCGACTACTACGCGTACAACGATCACAAAAGGTGGCGTTGGCAGCGGCTCAACTTACGGACCACGCATTGTCTTGGTCGGACAGAGACGTTTCCGAGCGGAGAAGGCATCATTACATGAAGATCACCACCTGAGCCACCATGAAATACAACTTAAGGCGAAGGTACGCGCCACCACATTTCCATAGAGATTTACAGAAAAGATTTCGTAAGCTTGTGCATGGAAGCAAGTCCGTAGAAGAATACTTCTAGGAATTTGAGAAACTACGGAACCGGCTCGATTTAGACGACTCGGATGAGACTCTCATGGCCCAATTCATCGACGGACTACAGGATCGCATCGCGCGGAAGGTTGAGATCCAGCCGTATCACGACATGTCCGAGCTACTGCACATGAGCATTCAGGCCGAGCAGCATATCAAGCGGAAAGCGAAGACGACGAACTGAGATCGGAGCATCTATACATGGACACCACCCGCACCTAGAACCGTTGACAAAGGCAAGGCTGATTAGGTCGAGTCACGGTTTAAAATGCCGAACATCGAGGCTCCTAAGTTCAACCGTCCCGAAGCTGGTAAGTTTTCTAGTACCTCTCGAGCTATAGATATTACATGTTTTAAATGTCAAGGAAAAGGATCATGATCATCACGGAGGCTGGCGAGTACGAGTCACATGACGAGCATGAAGAAGACGAGGATATGCCTGATCCGGGGACTCCCATTGAATATACAGACATCGGAGAGATGTTGGTGATCCGTAGAGCACTTAGCGCCCTAGTAGATCCCAAGATGATCCAACGGGAGAACATCTTTCATACCCATTGTACCATGAATAACAAGGTCTGCAGCCTTATCATTGACAGATGATCTTGTGTTAACGTGGCTAGCAGATACATGGTCGATAAGCTAGGTCTCCAAGTCATGAAACATCTGTGGCGATACCAGCTTAGGTGGATCAACGACGATACATAGATACAGAAATCCTATCAAGTCACTGTTTTGTTCAGCATGGGCAAGTATAGTGACCATGTGGTGTGCGACATCCTACCCATTCAAGTCGGTCATCTACTTCTAGGCCGACCCTGGAAGTTCGACAAGGAGACTCTACACAATGGACGTACCAACCACTATTCGTTCATCCATGAAAAAAGCAAGTACCAGCTCGCACCGCTCACACCATTGGAGATCCACGAAATGAAGCTGAAACTCGCAAAGGATAGCAAAGTGAGTAAGACCAACCTTCTCATCACATCTAGTTCCGTTTCTGAGGCTATAAGCCAGAACATGCATGTTCTGCTAATGAGCTTTAAGGAGGCTTTACACTCTGGTCCTAGCGACTTAGAGCTGCCCCGAGAAGTGGTTTCTTTGTTGGACATGTTTAAGGACGTGTTTCTAGACGAGATTCCACCGGCCTACCCCCGATCTGCAGCATTGACCATCAGATTGATCTCGTGCCTGGTTTCGCTCTACCGAACCGAATGGCCTACCAAAAGAATCTAAGGAGTTGGATAAGCAGATTCAGGACCTCATGTCCAAAGGATACATACGCGTATTTTTTAGTCTGTGTGCCATTCCGGTCTTGTTAGTGCCCAAGAAAGACGGATCATGGAAGATGTGCGTCGACTGTCGAGCCATCAACATCACAATCAAGTACCGGCATACGATACCACGCTTAGATGACATGCTGGACGAGATGCATGGAGCATCCATTTTCGCTAAGATCGATCTACGGAGTGGCTATCCCCATGTGAGAATGAAAGAAGGAGACAAATGGAAGACGACGTTCAAAACCAAGCAGGGTCTCTACGAATGGATGGTTATGTCGTTCGGTCTTACCAATGCCCGCAACACTTTCATGAGGCTCATGAATCAGGTCTTACGAGCCTACATCAGTAAGTTTGTGGTCGTATACTTTGATCAAGTAATAAAGACTATTCGTCAAGAAGGTCTTTATGCGAACCTCAAGAAGTGCAAATTCTGCACTGATCAGCTTGTTTTCATAGGTTTTGTTGTGAGTTCGAAGGGATTACATGTGGATCAAGAGAAGGTTAATGCTATACATGAGTGGCCCACACCATCCAGCATTGGCCATGTCCGGAGTTTCCACGGATTAGCTATATTTTACCGGAGATTCATCAAAGACTTCAACACCGTAGCTACACCCCTCACAGCCGTGATCAAGAAGGACGTCCCGTTCAAATGGGGATCCGCGCATGAGGACACATTCGAGAAGCTCAAGGACCTTTTGACTAATGCTCAAATTCTTGTTTTACCTAACTTTGACAAAACTTTCGAGATTGAATGTGATGCGTCAGGTTTAGGGATCAAAGCAGTACTTACTTAGGGAGGAAGACTTGTGGCCTATTTCAGCGAGAAACTCAACGGAGCCACTCTCAACGATCCGACCTACGACAAGGAGTTGCATACTTTAGTGAGATCGTTGGAGACATGGCAGCATTACCTTCTGTCCAAGGATTTTGTGATCCACACCAACCATGAGACGTTGAAGCATCTTCGGGGACAGACGAAGCTCAAGAGGAAGCACACGAAATGGATCGAGTTCGTGGAGACGTTTACGGAAATCATCAAGTACAATAAGGGAAAGGAGAACATCGTGGCCGACACTATATCCCGGAGATACACCCTGATCAATACCATGGAGGCCGAAGTTTTGAGTTTCGGAAAAATTAAAGAATAATATGATGCTTATCCTGATTTTGGTGCTATTTTCAGGAATGCAATAAAGGAGCTAAAGGACCATTCTACGTACACAACTGCTTCCTATTCCGAGATAAGCGACTGTTCATTCCACAAGGGTCGATGCGAGACCTACTGATCCTCGAATCTCATGGAGGCGGCTTGATGGGATACTTCGGCGTGGATAATACTATGAGCATTTTTCCGACGTTTCTTTTGGCCGCACTTGAAACGAGACGTGGAACGATTCTGCTCTAAGTGAATCACGTGCCTTAAAACAAACTCCAGGTTACATCCTTACAGTCTTTATATACCATTACCGATTTCTAACATGCCTTGGGTAGATATTTCTATGGATTTCATGCTCGGTTTACCTAAGATCGGGCATAAATATTCTATTTTCGTGGTGGTTGATCGATTCTCTAATATGGCTCATTTCATACCGTGCACCACAAATGACGCCACTCAGACGGCCGACATGTTCTTCCAGAGGTAGTGAGACTACACAGACTGCCCCGGACCATTGTCTTCGACCGAGATACGAAATTCCTAAGTCACTTTTGGAGGACGCTTTGTAGGAAACTCAGAACCAAGTTACTATTCTCCATGACTTGCCATCCGCAGACGAACGGCCAGACCGATGTCGCTAACCGGACACTATTAGCCCTATTACGGGCCACAGTTGGTGAAAACTTAAGTAATTGGTTATATTTTATCCAATACATTAAATTTGCTGATAATAATGCTAACGGCTATGCTACTAAGCTTTTACCTTTTGAGATTGTGTATAGATTTAAGCCAGATACGCCCGTAGATCTCAAGCTGTTACCGTCAAAGCTTGCTCCTCGAGGAGACGTCCCATTCTGAGTTCTCGAGAAGATCAACGACAACGCCTACATACTCAAACTTCCAGGTGAGTTAAACATTTTGTCCAGATTTAATGTTACTTATTTATATCTTTTTGTGCAGGTGATGTTTTTCTGAAGACAAAACTTTCTCAAAAGGGTGGAAATGATGAGGACATCGGTTCGGCTGAGACGGACCAGATCGATCAAGCCAAGCTGTTCCCGATCATAGTGGATGCGCCCCAAACCCCGAGCCGGCCAACGAAGGTCACAGAGAAATTCAACCGAGCCATGGAGGATCTGATCACGAGGAGAAGCTTAGACGACATCACGTAGCACTTGGACCATTTGGATCATGATCAACCCATTCTAAACCAGTTGGCCTGAAGGATGTCCGAGACGACTGATTCCGACCATGACCATACGTTCACACCAAGATCGTCCGTTTGGCCATTGCTTAGGATCGACGACACATCAGAGATCTTCACTATCGGAGCCGTTGATCCTTAGACCGTGTCGTCTCTGTGAGCCAAAGGTTATATTCTTTTTTCCTTGCATTGTCTTATCCCACTGGGTATTCTTTGCAAAGTTTTTAACGAGGTAATTTGAGGTCCGATTCATTAGAAAGAACGCACGGCCCATTTATCCCACGTCTACCACACGGCCATGATGCCTTTTATTTCTTTATTTCTTTGTCTTATTTCCTTTAAGGCCTTAAGGCTCAAGTCTTTATTTCTTTGGGGTTTTCGCAAACTTAGACTATAAAACCTTGTTCTCTTTACTTTTAAGACAAGTTTAATGAAATAAAAAAACATTGTTACAAAAGTTAACTAGCGGCCACCAGCTCCAATTGCATCGTGTGATTTCCCCTTTGCAGCTTGAGAAACGTTGTTCCTTGTTTGTGTTCTTATCAACTTCAACCCATCAAACCGCATCAGCAGAGAGCGACTTCTGTCCAGTTGTTCATGCACCATCTCTATCGTGTATGTGGCCTAAAGGAGAGCGACTTCAATCCAGCCTTTGCGTCCATCTTAAACCGGTTCAGTGTGAGCTTGCTCTAAAGCTTACATCATTAACTCATGTTTTGATGTTCTGAAACTTGTGTGTGTGTGTATGTGTGTGTTTTCAGTGTACATCAGCAATGGCTGCATCATTAGCTAACGAGAATACTGATAAACTTTGAACTGCAACATCATTCCACATCTTTGTTTCACAAAATCTTGATTCTTAGTTTCCTGCAGAGTCGAGAAGATACCATTTATACATCACGTACGCCTGTCCATGGGCATCTAGATGCCTTGTAATCTGACAAGTTGAGAGATTGCTGAATGAAAGTGTTATGGAATTATGAGAAATAGAATACAATATACAGCCATTTAGTTTAACCTAAACCCAAGAAGAATATTACATCCCAAAAGAATATTACATCTTCATAAATAATTCTCTTCTCTTCCTAAATTTTTATAAATTCATTCTAAATACAAATATTTTTCCCTAAATATTCCAATACTCCTTCTCAAGATGGCGAGTGTAGATCTCATACTCTTATTTTGCCAAGTAGATATGAGAAATAGACTCTGCAGAGCGGTGTCGATCACTCGTTCGTTGTCAACTAGAGGCGGAGGAGTGACGGTGGTTCCGGGTGGAGTTGGATTCATTTCGATCTATTGAATCCTATATTTGATTCTTGTGCCAGAAAGATCTATGGTAGTCCCCACAGTTGGCACCAAATGTGAGTTCGAGGATTCACACCGCAATTTGAATGAACGTGGATTTGGACTAAAGAATAAAATAATATAGATTTTCTATGAATCAAAGATGTATTTAGGATTGAATGTCAATTGTAATTGAGATATATCTCTTAGAACAATCTTCCTTCTCCTTTTGTACTTCGACCTCTCCACTTCTTGCTCCGGATTTCTCTCAACAACTTACTGATATACCATGGATTTTAGGGCTTTTAACCATGGTATATGTCTTATTTATCGAGTCTATTACTATGTTTTAGAGTCATTTCAGGTGTTTAACAGGTCTAAGTATTTTTGGAGCTAAATTGGAGATTATGGAGCTTTATGGAGCATTTTGGTGGTTTGAGCCGAGAGAGAGAAGTCACTGCCCATATTTGACGACTGTGTCGATCAACACACATTGGCATCGATCGATGCACATTGTGACCAGACAATTCTCGCGAGAGTTAATGAAGAATATGGAAATTTCACTAAAGCCCAGAAGTTCCTGATATTTACAAAGAAGCCCCAATCCGTGATTAGGCCTTTATAATTAGGTTTTTGACTTATGTTTTAGATATGCTTTCATACTTTGAGATGAGAGTTTTTTAGAGCTATTTGGGGCTAATCTGAACCTGTATTGCTTCTTGTTTTTGGAGAAGATTTCGAACCCCTTTTACTTTTATTCTTTTATGCAATCTATTAATTCATTGATCATGTTTTCATTATCTTTGTCTGAGTAGATTCATAGTTAGGTTTATGGATTCTCATTAGGGATTTCATGACTTGCTAGATTTAATTAATTCAGTTAAGGATTCATATCATAATTGTTCTTTGATCTAAATTGTGCTTAATGCTAGTTCTAACTTGATCACTTAGAATCTAGACCTTATGTTGTTAAATTGACACGAAAGTGTAGTTTAGAATCTGAACTATTTAGATTGAGAAATTGAATTACTCGCAAAGAAATTTGGTTTAATTGAATTGTGAACATATTGGACCTGAAACTAAAGCTAGTTTAATCTGTTAGGAATTACAAAGACATTTGGATTTCTGCTATTAGACTTAGAGAATTCTCACAACGAAAGTTGGTTAGTTTTATATCTGTGTTTGAGTTTTAGAACTGTGCTTAATTTGATCCTGACTGATTATCTGATTTGCTTGTCTGATTTCCTGAGAACTCCCTAGACTTAACGCTTTTAGTTAATTGCTTTCAAAACCAACATTCCTGCTACTGATTTACTTTTCTGCTTGCTTTTAATTTCACATTACTTTCACCTAGTTCAAACTTGACTGTTCTTAATCTATCGTTAACCGGAGTCTCTGTGGATTCGATACCCTAAGTACTACATCTGCATCACTGTGCACTTGCAGTAGAATAGGATTAAAACCTGACCCTATCAAGTTTTTGGCGCCGTTGCCGGGGACTCTTTTGAGTCCTCGATAGATTTGAACTTAAGGTTTAGACTAGAATTTTTATTTTTGTTTTTAGTTACTGATTTTTCTTCTCTGTTTTTCTCTGTCGCAGGTCTGACATTCGCTTGACATCGATCGTTGCATATCTTTGAATCGGTCGTTGCAAGGCGACTAGAGTTGAATCGATCGTTGCCTCTTAGCATCGATCGTTGTACTACGATTGCAGACGGTTTATGCAGACGCGTGATACCAGAAGTAATCCAAACCCGAATCTCGTTAATCACAGACTTGAAGAGCTTGCTAGACTAGAGAGAACTAACAGGAAGAGTCAACAAGCAAAGATGGTACATGAACATTTGATTTTGATACCTGATGCTCAAGGTACCTTAAGGGACCGACAAAACAATTCGTACAATGCTGCTGGGCAACGGATTGATGCTGAAGGGAATATGATCCCTGAACCTGCGCCTGAACAGCC
This sequence comes from Orychophragmus violaceus, assembly GCA_030180135.1. Lineage (NCBI taxonomy): Eukaryota > Viridiplantae > Streptophyta > Magnoliopsida > Brassicales > Brassicaceae > Orychophragmus > Orychophragmus violaceus. The sequence continues at coordinate 29,112,236 of CM058240.1, read as the reverse complement.
ACAAGGACAAGGACAAGGACAAGGTCAGAGGCAGGTGGTTGTTCATGAGAGGACTCTTGCTGACTATAACCGTCCGGATGAGTTTCATGCTAACCAGTCAGCACTTGTACCTCCTGGTTGAGAGGAATGACTTTGAGATCAAGACCATCTACTACTCTATTCTGAGGCAGAATGCCTTCCATGGGTTTCCGACTGAGCAGCCAATGGATCATATTAATGAGTTTGAGGACATAGTCACTGGGATGAAGTATGATGGAGTGAACTATGACTATCTGTATCTCAAGCTTTTCCCCTACTCTCTCGATGGAGATGCTGCTGCCTGGCTGAAACAGCTTCCACCTGGGAAGTTTACTACATGGGATGTTGTGAAGAGTGAGTTTCTGAGACACTTTTATGATGATGCTCGCTCTGATCAGTCGAAACAGGACATTCTCACTTTCTCCCAAGGTCCTATAGAGCCTCTTAAAGCTGCTTGGATGAGGTTTAAGAAGTACCAACGAGACTGCCCACATCATGGATTTACTGAGGTAACATTGCTGTGTATTTTCTTTAGATGTATAGATCTCCCTTATCAGACTGCGTTGGATAATTCCAGCAATGGAAATTTCAACACTAGGACTCCAGAGCAAGCTAAGCAGTTGATAGATAACTTGGTGAGCAGTAATAGCTGCAAAACTGCTAATAAGAGAAGGAAGGAGTTTGCTGGGAAGACAGATAATCTGGAGATAGCTGATATCAGGAGTAAGTTGGATACTGTTTGTAATCTACTGGCTGGGAAGATGGTTGTCCACTTTGCTCAGGATGTTGAGGTATTTGGAGCTGAAGAAGACAATCAGGAAGAGGATGTGAACTACATTGGTGGCTCTGGATTCCAAGGAAATAGGTTTGGTAATCAGCAGGGTAATAGATTCTTCAATGGTGGACAGAAGAGTGCTTTCACAAGCAATCAAAACTCTTTTGGATTTGGACAGAATGCTGGTTTTCAGAAACCTTTTCAGCAAGGTAACCAGAGGACTTATGGATCTTCCTCATATCAGACACCTCCTGCTGCTAATGCGCATGAGAGCAAGATGGAAGACAAGATGGAACAGTTGCTGGAAGGACAGACTAAGATTGATGTGGATTGCAACAAGAAGTTTGATGTTGTTTATGAGGATCTTAATGGTAAGTTTGAGTCTTTGAGTACTCATGTCAAGCAGTTGGACACACAGCTGAACCAGATTTCAAGCACTGTGAAGGGAAAGAGTGTCATGGACACCCACATCAAGGCGTGGTCAGTTTATATCAATGATGGATCTGAAGGAATTTCTAGCAGTTCTAATCAGGATTAGCAACCCTAGTCTGAATTCCGAGCCTAGGATCTAAGGTTCATATAATTGAATATATGGGATCTCAGATTTACCTGGTGATTTGCAGCGGAAGTTTTAGCAGATAATCGAGATCACGAAGCACCTCAAAAGCTGTGCCTCTACTGGTATCCACACACACACAAACTGAACAGGAGGGATGCTAGTGCATGTAGAGATCCAATCTCTTCAGAGGTTTCTATTCCAGTTCTGGTGGCTGTCTATTAGGTTAAAAATCAGTTTAGGTCGACCATATATCTTATATATGTTGACTTAAACCATAATGGAATTAACCAACGATTAAACCGAATTAATCTGGTAATCCGCGAGTTGCATCGATCGACACACTCTTTGCATCGATCGACACTGCCCCAGAATATTGATATCGAATGCATATCAAATATGCATTCACTAGATCATTACATTAATGATCAACCTCGTCTTTAACGTCCAGTTTGCTTAGGTGTGTGACCCTGTAGGATCATATAACACTAGCAATGAGTTCTCAACTCATTGATCATAAGTGGCTTCTAGCAAAGCGTTATGACTACCTAGTGTTATGTGATTGTCTCATCTCGACTATACGACTTTCACTTAGAGCAAGTACAATAGATTTCAGGACATTCCCAACAATCTCCCACTTGTACTGGAATCATCTATTCCTTTAATCCCTTTGTAGCTATATCTCAATCTAGCATAAGGCAAGAACTGTGTCATCCTTATTAAGCTAGATCACGTTTATCGAATCCCGATTTGTACTGATAAAACAAACGACTGACAATCACCTCGTTTGAGCGCGGCCACGCATTTCCAGTATCAAATCTTCGATAGGCCCAGAGATATTTAACTCCTGTTATATAGGAGGTACAAATCCCATCTTGTTCCATCCACGTATCTTTCATATTTCATGATACGCCTAATCAGTGTCTTTATAATCACCAGTTACGGTTGACGTTTGACAAAGTCAAGACGGACCAATCCATATGTAAGAGAAAATGATGAACTCAGGTCTAAGGACTATACTCTTTAGTCGTTATGAGAAGCTCTTATGACACTCATATAACATCTTGTAGAGTTCCCATTTAACGGGTCAAGTCCGATCATGTGTTCTCTAACACATATCTATGTGATTGACTTTAATACACTTATTAATGACTCCATGAAACATAGTCATCAGTCACCTCACATACTAGTCTCACGTGGTTGTTAATGTCCCATTTTAACAACCTCGACCAGGGACCATTTATAATTTATATCATTTATTGCTTATAGGGTTTCATGATCAAGTCACATACTTGATGACCTATAAAAATGTCATAAATTACTTTGGGACAATATATTTAATTAACACAATTAAATAATGCTGAAACAATTTCATTAAAATAACATAACCAAATTATGTTTTACGAACATCAAGTCATAACTAAAAACCAAATATAACTCCCACTGAAAACAAGATCATATCTTAAGAAATCTAATGCCTACAGCAGCAGTGCGAAACTCATGCTTAGGCCTTGGGAGGGGCTTGGTCAGTGGATCAGCTACATTCTCATCCGTCGGGACTCTGCTGATCTTCACATCTCCTTTATTCACAATATCACGGATAAGGTGATATCTCCTTTCTATGTGTTTGGATTTCTGGTGTAATCTAGGTTCCTTTGCTTGCGCAATGGCTCCATTGTTGTCACAATACAAAGCCACCGGCTCAGAAATGCTAGGAATCACACCAAGTTCAGTAATGAACTTCTTGATCCAAACAGCCTCCTTTGCCGCTTCAGAAGCAGCGAGGTACTCAGCTTCAGTTGTGGAATCTGCTACAGTGTCCTGCTTGGAACTCTTCCAGTTGACTGCACCGCCATTCAGGCAGAAGATGTAACCAGATTGCGATCAGAAATCATCTTTATCTGTCTGAAAACTTGCGTCTGTGTAACCACTTACTACCAGCTCATCACTTCCTCCGTACACCAAGAATTTATCCTTAGTATTTCTCAAATACTTCAGAATATTCTTGACTGCTGTCCAGTGACTTTCACCAGGATCCGATTGGTATCTACTAGTCATGCTTAAAGCACAAGCAACATCTGGACGAGTACAGAGCATGGTATATATGATGGATCCCAACGCCGAGGCATAGGGAATCCGACTCATGCGTTCTCGCTCAGCAGGTGTTTCAGGACACTGCTTCTTGCTGAGACTTATGCCATAAGACATTGGTATGAAGCCCTTCTTGGAATCTTGCATTCAGAACCTGTGTAAGACTTTATCGATATAAGTGTCTTGACACAGTCCAATCAACTTGTTTAATCTATCTCTATAGATTCTTATTCCAAGAATATACGCGGCTTCTCCCATGTCTTTCATTGAAAAACAACTTCCGAGCCAAGTCTTAACAGACTGTAACAACGGAATGTTATTTCCGAGAATAAGTATATCATCTACATACAACACGAGAAATGCAACTGCGCTCCCACTAGTCTTCTTGTAAACACATGGTTCTTCTTCGTTCCTGATGAAATCAAACTTTTTGACTGCTTCATCAAAACGAAGATTCCAACTCCGAGATGCTTGCTTCAATCCATAAATGGATCGATGAAGCTTGCATACTTTCCTAGCAGCATTAGGATCGATGAAACCTTCGGGTTGTGTCATGTACACATCCTCTTCCAGAATTCCATTAAGGAAAGCTGTTTTCACGTCCATCTGCCAGATCTCATAATCATAATGAGCAGCTATTGCTAGGAGAATCCGAATGGATTTAAGCATGGCCACAGGTGAATAGGTTTCTTCATAGTCAATACCATGAATTTGTTTGAAACCTTTTGCCACCAGCCTTGCTTTATATATCTGAATATTTCCATCCACATCAATTTTCTTCTTGAAAATCCATTTACACTCAATGGGTCTTGCACCATCGGGTAAATCAACCAAAGTCCATACTTGGTTCTGTGACATGGATCCCATTTCGGATTCAGCGGCTTTCAGCCACTTTTCGGAGTCAGGGCTCATCATCGCTTCTTCGTAATTCGCGGGCTCGTCACTGTCAATGATCAATAAATCATGACAATTGGTTACGAGAAATCCATATCTCTCGGGTTCGTGACGGATCCTTTCGGATCTGCGAATTTCAGGCTCCACAGGCGTTGGCTCTACAACTCTTTGTAGATCCAACTGTTGCTCCTCCTCAATGGGCTGGGCGGTTTCCTGTGGCTCTCTAACTTCTTCGAGTTGTACTTTACTCCCACTGTTTCTCTTGGAAAGAAACTCTCTCTCAAGAAAAACACAGTTTCGAGCAACAAACAATTTGTTCTCGGATTGGTTGTAAAAGTAGTATGCCTTGGTTTCCTTAGGATAACCAACGAAGTAGCACTTATCAGATTTGGGTTCGAGCTTATCTGTAATTAATCGCTTAACATAAGCTTCACAACCCCAAATCTTCAGGAAAGACAAACTCGGAACATTTCCAGTCCACATCTCATGTGGTGTCTTTGCAACTGATTTTGACGGAACCCTATTAAGTGTAAACGCAGACGTTTCTAGAGTGTATCCCCAAAAGGATAATGGAAGAGTTGAGAGACTCATCATTGATCGAACCATATCTAATAAAGTTCGATTCATCCTCTCAGACACCCCATTCCATTGTGGTGTTCCAGGAGGAGTGAGTTGTGAAACAATTCCACAATCTCTCAAATGATCACTGAATTCTTGGCTTAAGTATTCTCCTCCACGATCTGATCGAAGAGCCTTAATACTTTTGCCAAGTTGATTATGTACTTCATTTTGGAATTCTTTGAACCTTTCAAAAGATTCCGACTTGTGTCTCATTAAATAGACATAGCCATACCTGCTGAAATCATCAGTGAAGGTAATGAAGTATCGAAAATTTCCTCTGGCACTTGTGCTCATTGGGCCGCACACATCTGTATGTATAAGGCCCAATAGGTCACTGGCCCTTTCATTTCATTTGTTGAAAGGGGCCTTAGTCATTTTGCCCAATAAACAAGATTCACATTTCTCACATGATTCATAATCAAATGAGCCCAGAAGCCCATCACTATGGAGCTTTTGGATCCGTTTCTCGTTTATGTGGCCCAAACGACAATGCCAAAGAAAATTCTGATTCGTATCATTTGATTTGAATCTCTTGGTGTTAATGTTATAGATTGGCGTGTTTTGGTTTAAAACATAAAGCCCATTCTCTAATGGGCTGCTACCATAAAATATATCATTGTAATCAAAAGAACAACATTTATTCTTAATTGAAAACTGATATCCTTCTACGTCCAAAACAGGAATAGAAATAATATTTCTGCTTATAGCAGGTACATAGTAGCAATTATTAAGTTTTAAAACCAAACCAGAAGGTAGAGACAAGTTATATGTTCCTACGGCTAATGCAGCAACTCTTGCTCCATTCCCCACGCGTAGGTCCACTTGCCCCTTTTCCAACTTCCTACTGTTGCTTAGGCCCTGCATATTTGTACAAATATGAGCACCACAACCGGTATCCAATACCCAAGAAGTAGAACCAGAAGTAGTAACATTTACTTCTATAACATAAATACCTGAAGATGAAGTCTCGAAAGTCTTCTTCTTCTTCTTCTCTTCCAAGAATTTGTCGCAATTTCTCTTCCAATGTCCAAGCTCTTTACAGTAATGGCACTTATCAGTCACAGATGGGCCATGCTTGGGCTTGGGGGCTGGCGCAGGCGTGTCCGGGTTCTCAACCTGGACAGCCTTGCCCTTTCCCTTCCCTTTGCCAAGTTTCTTAAACTTCTTACCTCCTTGTACCATAAGTACATTCGGAGTGCCCTTCTTGATATTAGGCTCAGCTGTCTTGAGCGTCCCATGCAGTTCAGTCAACGTCTTCGTCAAGTTGTTCATGTTGTAGTTCATAACAAACTGATCATAACTTGACGGCAGTGACTGCAGAATGATGTCAGTAGCCAACTATTGGCTAATGGGACAATCCAGCTTCCCCAGGTTATCAATATAACCCATCATCTTAATGACATGAGGACTAACTGGACCGTCCTTTGGTAGCTTGCATTCAATGAGAGATTTAACCGTCTGGTACCTCTCAGTTCGTGCTTGCTCCTGAAAAATACTTTTCAGGCTAGTGATCATCTCCACTGGCGACTCCACGTTCTCGTATTGCTTTTGCAAATCCGAGTTCATGGTAGCCAACATGAGACAATTCACATCGACCACATCATTAGAGTGCTTATCCCAAGCACTCCTTTCTGCATGTGGAGCATTGGCTCTCGGTTTTTCAGGGAGAACAGTTTCCAGGACATAGTCCCTTTTCTCCTGCTTGAGAACAATTCTCAAGTTCCGATACCATTCGAGAAAATTCGATCCATTTAACTTGTCCTTCTCAAGGACGGATCGCAGGGAGAAAGAGTTATTATGAGTGTTAGTCATAGCTGAGAACAAAGAAAGGTAAAAGGTTTAGTTATGATGTTCAAGAAATGAGAAGTCTTAACTTTTAAGAAAACTCGCGTTATATTCAAACAATGTTTCCTCATATGAATATAATGATCCAAGACCCATACTTCACTAACTTCAAGTGAGCCACTGGCTATCACTCAACTTTAGCTATCTAGGTAAGCAACAACTTTGCTAGTTATATCCAATATAACTCTTGGTTGTGGATCGACATCTTATGTCCAATCCACCTGATGTCTCTGAGCCCAAAACGATTTTGATGGCCCAGTCAAGTAAACCAATCTCTTCAGTCATGTAATTGTCGATGTCTTGCACTGCAAGTCCATCAACACGATTACCTCTGCCTTACTCATGAAATTGTGAACATCTTGCACTGCAAGTCTATCGCACAATTAAATGGGTATTGACAGTTGACAAGATTGGAAAGACATCAAGTATCACTTGATATTTGGTTGAGGAACGGAACCTTTTAAAACGTTCAGTTTTATTATGTTTTAATTCTTCTAATTAAATGATTTGTCTTGGTTTGGTTATGTGGCTTCAGGTTCCATAACCTAAACCATCGAATCTGGTGTCGACCGACACTACTTTAGTGTCGATCGATGCAGATTAACCAAAACCAATCTGTGATAACCGATCAATCCAATTGATCCGGTTTTGAGTACCGGTCGGTGTCGATCGATGCTACTTTAGCATCGGTCGATACCAACCCAATCGCAATAAACCATTCTTAGCGTTTAACTATCATTAACCAAGCTCGATAACCGTTCCAATCCAATTGAACCGATTCATCAATCTAGCGAGGTGTGTGTCGACCGACACAACTATTGTGTCGATCGACACTAGGCGAAACATAAGTTTTATTCGGGTTTTCGCCCTGTGTCGATCGATGCCGGATTGGCATCGATCGACACCATGCGAAAAACCCTAAAACGTTTTTCGAACAAAACCCTAAACTAGGTTACTTTGATCAAAACGAGTTTTAGCATGCTTGTATCAATCATACAGAGATCCAGATTCAACCAATCTAATCAACATGCTACAGATTCAATGGAACCCTAAAGCTCTTATACCACTGAAGGAATTTCTAGCAGTTCTAATCAGGATTAGCAACCCTAGTCTGAATTCCGAGCCTAGGGTCTAAGGTTCATATAATTGAATCTATGGGATCTCAGATTTACCTGGTGATTTGCAGCGGAAGTTTTAGCAGATAATCGAGGTCACGAAGCACCTCAAAAGCTGTGCCTCTACTGGTATCCACACGCACACAAACTGAACAGGAGGGATGCTAGTGCCTGTAGAGATCCAATCTCTTCAGAGGTTTCTATTCAAGTTATGGTGGCTGTCTATTAGGTTAAAAATCAGTTTAGGTCGACCATATATCTTATATATGTTGACTTAAACCATAACGGAATTAACCAACGATTAAACCGAATTAATCTGGTAATCCGTGAGTTGCAACGATCGACACACTCTTTGCATCGATCGACACTGCCCCAGAATATTGATATCGAATGCATATCAAATATGCATTCACTAGATCATTACATTAATGATCAACCTCGTCTTTAACGTCCAGTTTGCTTAGGTGTGTGACCCTGTAGGATCATATAACACTAGCAATGAGTTCTCAACTCATTGATCATAAGTGGCTTAGCAAAGTGTTATGACTACCTAGTGTTATGTGATTGTCTCATCTCGACTATACGACTTTCACTTAGAGCAAGTACAATAGATTTCAGGACATTCCCAACAGGATCATACCAAGGTGAAAATTTCGAGTTGAATACAGCTGAACTGGTGGAAGAACCCGAAACATTCGAAACTGAGGAAAATCTCTCTGGTGGAATCTGTGAAAATTTGTCTCCATCGATCGATGCACCTATGGGGACGATCGTTGCATGTCGTGGACAGACATATTCATTCGATTCTCAAGGCACTGATGCAGAGACGGATCAAGAGCTTAATAGATTATTCCTTGGAGTGTTTGAGATAACTCAACAGGAGATTGATGAGCTTAAACAGCTGGAAGAGGTGGATGAGAAATTGGAAGAAATTCCACCATCCGATGATCCACCATATCACCCTTGTGTGCAGAGATACTTGGAGAGGATGTTGCCAATGGATGAGATGTTGAAAGATTGGGTGATAGTGGTCCCTCAACAGATCATTGTTGTGCTGCTTACTCAGATTCCTAAGAAGCTGCCTGATCCTGGAATATTTGTGCTAAATTGTTCTATTTTTGAGGATGGTTTCAAGCGCTCTCTGTGTGACTTAGGAGCTGTTGGAAGTCTCATGCCATACTCTGTGGCAGAGAAGCTGGGGATGACAGATTTTTCACCCACTAGGACATGTCTTGTCTTAGCTGATCGTCAATAAGGGTTCCAGAAGGAGTTCTTGAGGACGTCCCAGTGAGAGTTGGAAACTACTTGGTTCCGACAGACTTCTTTGTGATGAAGTACGACAGTGATCAGGATGATGTTTTGATATTGGGAAGACCATTCTTAGCCACAGCTGGAGCAGTGGTTGATGTGAAGCACAGTCTGATTGATCTTTATCTGGGAGATGAGCCTCTACACTTTGAGATGGATATGCTGCGCAAGCCACAGATTGATGGGCAGGGAATATGGTCAGAAATCCATAATAGAGTCCGACCACCATTGTGGATGGATATTTAGAGCAGACAAGTGACACTTTGGTTCCGGATCCTGGAGAACATTTCATTCCTTCTTTTCTTGAACGAGCTCACACTGAAGATGCTTACTCTCCACCATGGATGAGGAGACTTGCACAGAGGCAATCACAGTCTCTGTCGGGATCTCCAGGAACTTGATCTTGTTCGTCCGGTCAAGCTAATGACCTTAAACAAGCGCTGAGTGGGAGGCAACCCACTGATAGGTTTGTACATATTATTTTTGGTGTTTTTCCTAGATTTTACATTTTGGCTTTGTTTTCGCTTTGTTTTCTTTACAGAACACGATTCTGGTGATGTGTGACGATCGTTGCTCATCTGCAACGGTCGTTGCAGGGAGATATGACGAAGAGATGAGATCGCATTGTGACAATCGTTGCGGTCCTGTGCAAAGGTCGTTACAAATGGTTCAATTGCAAAATAAAGGTACGCGTGCGTTAAACCGGAATCAATTCGGTTCACTATTAACGATCGTTGCACCCACGATCCAGGTAAGTGCCTTTAACCTTTTCTCTCTTCTTTTCTTTCCCATTTCGCCATCCGTACAACCGGACTCTCATCTCCCTAAATCACTCAAATCTTCATCATTTTCATTAATTCAAAGCTCATTCTTCTTGTTTTTACTTGCTCTATCTATTCCTCTAACCCATTCGTAGCAATTCTGAGGAAAGTCTCTCAAATTCAATTTTTTCGGATTCGATTTTAGGGTTTTTGGAATTAGAAGATTTTGGCTTGAGAATGATGATTCTGTACTGTTATAGACTTGATTTAGGTTGATTGGTGATGGAATTATGCTGTTTGTGAGATTGTGGAACTGATTTTGAATGATTTAGACGATTATTTGGCAACGGTGAAATCGCCTTGCAACGATCGCTGGCGATTTCACAGAGATTTTCTATGTGACTGAAATGTTTTATTTCTTTTGCAGATGCCTCCTCGTGGACAACCTCGCAAACCCAGAGCTACTACAGCAGCTGCATATCGTCCTCAACCGCCAGTTGAGTGGTTTCCACGCGACTCACCGTTACCTGAGCCATATGTGCGACATTGTCAGGCCATACAGTTGCCTTGACCTAGGGCAGATAAGGAGCTGATCCCAACAGACAAGGTATGGGGTATGGAGATTAGCGAGCTGCTTAAGACTGACACATTCATTGAGAGGCCGCTACATGAGACTTGGGATGAGTTTGATACATTGCTCAGGTGTTTAACAGGTCTAAGTACTTTTAGAGCTAAATTGGAGATTATGGTGCTTTATGGAGCATTTTGGTGGTTTGAGCCGAGAGAGAGAAGTCACTGCCCATATTTGACGACTGTGTCGATCGATGCACAGCGTGACCAGACAATTCTTGCGAGAGTTAATGAAGAATATGGAAATTGCACTAAAGCCCAGAAGTTCCTGATAATTACAAAGAAGCCCCAATCTGTGATTAGGTCTTTATTATTAGGTTTTTGACTTATGTTTTAGATACGCTTTCATACTTTGAGCTGAGAGTTTTTAGAGCTATTTGGGGCTGATCTGAACATGTATTGCTTCCTGTTTTTGGAGAAGATTTTGAACCCCTTTTACTTTTACTCTTTTATGCAATCTATTAATTCATTGATCATGTTTTCATTATCTATGTCTGAGTAGATTCATAGTTAGGTTTATGGATTCTCATTAGGGATTTCATGACTTGCTAGATTTAATTAATTCAGTTAAGGATTCATATCATAATTGTTCTTTGATCTAAATTGTGCTTAATGCTAGTTCTAACTTGATCACTTAGAATCTAAACCTTAGGTTGTTAAATTGACACGAAAGTGTGGTTTAAAATCTGAACTATTTAGATTGAGCAATTGAATTACTCGCAAAGAAATTTGGTTTAATTGAATTGTGAACATATCGAACCTGAACCTAAAGCTAGTTTAATCTGTTAGGAATTACAAAGACATTTGGATTTCTGCTATTAGACTTAGAGAATTCTCACAACGAAAGTTGGTTAGTTCTATATCTGTGTTTGAGTTTTAGAACTGTGCTTAATTTGATCATGACTGATTATTTGATCTGTTTATCTGATTTCCTGAGAACTCCCTAAACTTAGCGCTTTTAGTTAATTGCTTTCAAAACCAACATTCCTGCTACTGATTTACTTTTCTGCTTGCTTTTAATTTCACATTACTTTCACCTAGTTCAAACTTGGCTGTTCTTAATCTATCGTTGACCGGAGTCTCTGTGAATTCGATACCCTAAGTACTACATCTGCATCACTGTGCACTTGCAGTAGAATAGGATTAAAACCTGACCTTATCACTTACCATCTCGTTATCGCATATCTCGGGATCGCAACTATCTTAGTTCAATCCTTATTTACGACTTCCTATTTTTCAGGTCGTTGCTATTACGTCGACATGCGAACTGATGGTGGTTAAATCATCTAAGGTCTTCTAACCCTGTTGGGATGGACTTTAGAGATGAATAAATATCAGATTAACTCTTTGGGCCGATTTCTTTTAAATGCGCCGGGTTCGTTGTTTCGTGGGCTGGATTTCCTGTGCGAAATCCAGCACCAACAAGTACCTCATCCGGTACTACAATTACGGTCGATCCTTCTAGCACTGATGAATTCAGATCATATCTTGTGAATTCAAGCATGTTCTTAACGACATTGACCCACAAAGCTTTCTGATATTTTCAGTGTTCAGAACAGTTTCCAGACTCGACGTAGGCATCAAACCTTTCTTTCCCGATGAAACCTCAGCGGTTGCTACGGCGGCCGAGCCCCTGCTTCAATTAGGTGTAGCTGAATCTTCCAAAACCCTAGTCGCCAATCATGTCGCCCTCCATGCTGATGTGTCACCTCTTCTTTTCCCTTGTGATTAGTTATTACATGAAACACTTGATTCTAAAGCAATCTATTTTAGATTCAAATACGAACACAAATTCAATCAATCATAAACATAAACATAAGAGCAATCGTTTAACAAAAAAAAAACCAAAGTACAAAGCAATCAACTTTATTTATTCATTACAATAGAATTTAACATAGATATATAGCGCCACTGTTCATCAAAAGATTGACTCAAACAACATCAAAGTTCTCAAGAAGACAAAAACATCCGCATGTACGTGGCTTGTGCATGCATTTGACTTAATCCATGGGACGAATTATAGCACCTTTAACCACAAGGCCCGTCATCAGTTGTCTAGCGTTATGCTGGTACAAATAGAAAGCGATCTTCTCTTTATGCGGCTGTGCAACGAAAACTCCGGCTTGAATATCAACCCACTCGTTTTTTATGAGATCAACAAACTGGAATTCCCGCTCTTGCAGCCCGTTATCGGGTACCATCAGTTGTACCTTTGCTGGATAATCCCATCTGGACATTGTATCCTCTACTTTCACCACAAACACCACCTCGTACCTTGTCCCGTATGTCAGTTCACTGGTGTCGAACTTTCCGCACACTTCTAAATACCAACAATCTCTCATCCTTGCAACTTCAATGTCCGCCTCACTGAAAATAATAGAACCATATCAGGTTTTGGATAAGAAAATGATCTCACCATATGTTATCCACGTGTTAAAAATATAACGACTTAACCGCCACATGGTGTGAGGTTCTCATTCTGAAAGCTAGCAGAGATGTATGTAGGAGAGTATTTTGAAATCTGAATATATAGAATTAAATACGTTTTCAAATCCAAATCTATTTTACCTAATATATATATATATATATGGATTTGCAAATAATTAAGATTTACCTTAACTTTATCTCTATGTACTTTATAAGTTAAAATCGACTGACGAATACGGAAATTATATATACATGATCAGGATTCGATATAATTTGTATCACTACCCGATTTCGAACACGCACAGTGAATATCGTTGATAATATATAAGATATATATATATATATATATATATATATATATATATATATATTATGAATTTATGAGCTTGAAAAAGCTCTTACTTGGGTTTATCGGATATAGACACAAAGGTCCAATATCTGGCATTATGCGAACCGCCTATCTTGAGTTCCCTTACGTTGAACATGCAACCCTGGCGATTTAAAACAGGATGTCGTCTCTGATTTGCTTCAGGTTGCTGTCTCTGCATTGCTTCTAGCTGTCTTTCCTGAACTGCTAGGGGCTGTCCTCTCTGATCTGGAATTCTTCCAATATGCTCCAGCAATTTCTTAACCTCCGTGATAATCATGTCTATGAATTCTCTCTCGGGGATGTGACTATCATACCATGCGAATGAATGAGAAGAAATCAATAGATCAACCACCTTATCCTTATATACCATGGGATAATATATAAAATGTAGTGAGATTTTCTAAAATATCATATTTTGATTTTTGTTTTCTTATAACCACCATACTTTTAGTTTCTGAATTATTCCCATCCCCAAGCACCTTTTGGATAAAAAAAAATTAATTTAAGCATTTAGGTCGTCTACTTACAGGCAAAACAAAATTAACAAAAAAGGGAGAAAGACAAACCTGCCTGCTGACAACACCATGCCATACTTTCGCGAAATAGAAGCTAAAGCGTCCTCCCACGTTTTTACTGTATCTTGGTGATGATGCTTGCGCTTTAGATTTCGAAAATTATTGCCAAAATCTCCTTCGAGATCTGTCACGTCGGAGGTTGCCACCTTGTAGAAGACGGGAATCGCTATAAGAGTGTTTCTATCCGCACATTCCTTGATTTTGACCAGCTCGTTCAAGCACCATTCTGAAGTCGTGTACTTGTCCGAGAAGATCGCTATCGCCACCTTGGACTGTTCGATCCTCACCAGTAGATCCTGTAGATCCAGGCCTCTCACCTCGTGCTTGTCAATAAAGACATTGATATCATTGATTTTCATTGTATGCACGAGATAGTCGAGGAAGTCGTTGCGCACATCTTCTCCCCGGAAATTGATGAACACTTGAGGTTGCTGTCTCTGGATTGCTTTTGGCTGTCTTTCCTGAACTGCTTGGGGCTGTCCTATCTGATCTTCAATTCTTCCAATATGCTCCAGCAATATATTAACCTCCATGACAATTGAGGCTATGAACTCTCCCTCGGACATATGACTATCATACCATGCGAATGAGAAGAAATCAACAAATAAACCACCTTCTCTTTATATACCATGGGATAATATATAAAATGTAGAGAAGTTTTCTAAAATATCATGTTTTGAGTATTGTTTTCTTATAATATCATACATCTAGTTTCCTTAAAAGAATCTAAAACTTCTAGGAAGAGTTCTAAAATTTCTTAATTTTTCCACAACTAATTTCAGAAATTTTCCAAAAGAAAATGAGAAATTGGTATTGGAAGTGATGAAATTCAATCGGTTAACCAAAGTAAACCGATGTTACGATTTAAGAAGAGTTGTGATATTATCGTTGCTCCTATATTAATGAAATTGACTTTCCACTAGGTAGTTAGGTGTGCTAGTTGTTGGGATTGGTAGTTACTTTATTTCTTTCCTTGTATATGTAGACACTGTATTTGGACGAGACAAAAAGAAAAAAAATTGTCTAAAAATTGGGTGTTTGTGTGTTTTATTGCTCAGAGACCTTATCAATTTGGTATCAGAGCTTTTACTTAGCTTTTGATCTGGACAACCTTGTGGTGTCAAACATTCATCGTTTATCATTTATTTCGGTTTTGATCCGGCTACGCTTTGTTGTATCAAAATTGTATCATACATGAGGAGTGTTATATATATATATATGTGTGTGTGTGTGTGAGAGGTGGATCGAGATGGACCATTATTTTGAAGATCGTCGATCAGCTTAGAGTAAGATGGTGAAGACGGTGATGAAACCAACCCAGCCCACAAAACAGATTGTGGAGGTCGCAACCGATATGTAGGTTCCGGAGGAATCCCAACAATGGGTGACTTCATCACTCAAACGATATGCGACTTCATCATTGAAATGCCGATGGGCTCATCATGTTCCAATTAGACGCCAACATCCTTGATTCTCGGACCAGAAAACCCAGAAGGCTTCATCAATCTTGCTCGTCTAAGCCAATAATTGGAGTTAGCACTGCGAAGCTCTCGGAATATGGCAAAGATGGCATCAATAGAAATCGACCATTCGATCCTCGGAAAGTTAGGATTATAAGGAAGTCTGTCATCTAAGAAAGGAATCATTGACAAAAGGAGAATTGGGGACTAAAAAGGTTTTGTGAAAATAGCATAATGGGGAACCATAAGAAGTTAAGCTTCAACATTTGCAAGCATAACTCAGAGGAAGCTCTCAAGTATGTTCATGTTGACTTGTGGGGCTCTCCAAATACAATTATAGCCTCTCTCAAAAGAAGTATTAATTGTCTATCATTGATTATTACACTAGAAAGGTATGTGTTTTCTTTATGTCTACTAAAAGTGAGGTCTTGAGAAATTTTGTGAATGGAAAAGGCTAGTTGAAAACCAAGCGAGTAAGAAGGTAAAGTGTTTTAGAACGGATATTGTTCTTGAATTTTCCAATCAAGAGTTTGATGGTTTCTGTAAGCAACACATCCTAATTGAAAGGTATAGAACATGCTCTTACACTCCTCAACAAAACAAAGTTTCTGAGCGAACGAACAGAACAATAATGGAGAAGGTGAGGTGAATTCTTTAATGAAACTGGTCTACATGAATGTTTTTGGGCAAATGCTATGTCTACGACTGTTTATTAGATCAACATGAGTCCATCTTCAGCCATTGATAGCAACATTCCAGAGGAGTTATGGTTGGGAAAGAAACCAGATTCCAAACATTAGAGAAGATTTATATTCATACGGACCAAGGCAAGCTCAAGGAAAGAGCTTTGAAAGGAATTTTCTTGGGCTATCCTCCTGGAGTAAAGGTTACAAAATCTGGCTTCTTGAAGATGAGAAGTGTGTGGTTAGTCGAAATGTTGTCTTTGTTGAAGACTAAGTCTACAAGGATTTGAAGGAAGAAAAGATTAAACCAGAAGCAACCAAGAGTGATACACAAGGAAGTGTATCGATGGAGATTGATGTTCTGATAAAAGAAAAAGACTCTAAGGTTTCAGGTGGAGCAAATCAAAATAATGATCCTGCTTATGTCAGTTATACTGAGTCTGTCAATAAGAAGCTATTGAGGAGATAGAGAATCAAGAATACAATTTGGGAGACTATTAATTAGCTGAGACAAAACAAGTAGGGAAATTGTTCTTCCAGGAAGGCTTGGTGATTATGATCTCTCAGCGTCTATTAACAGCAGTTGAAGTCAGAACAAAGAAACCTAGAGACTATCAAGAAACTATAAGAAGCAATGACAAAGACCTATGGAGTTGAGATATGCATGAAGAAATGAATTCTCTGATGAAGAAACCTGAAAACAGAAAATTCATTGAATGTAAGTGTGTTTATCGTCTAAAATCAGGTATTACAGGAGTAGAGAAGCCTAGACATAGGGTCAGACTAGTAGCAAAAAGTTGCTCACAAAGGAAAGGGATTAACTATCAAGATATCTTTTCCCCCGTTGTGAAACATGTGTTTATAAGGTTTCTTTTGTATGTGACTGTGAATCAAGATTTGGAGTTAGAACAACTAGATGTGAAGACATCATGGTGTTATAGAAGAAGAGCTATTCATGGAGCATCCAAAATGGTATAAAGTGAAAGGTGAGGAGAACTATGTTTGTAAGCTTGAAAAAGCTTTGTATGGTCTTAAACAAGTACCAAGGCAATATAATAGGTGTTTTAGTCAGTTTGTTCTAATCCATGTATGCAAGAAGAGTGAGTATGATCATTGCATGTATATAAAGGAATTGAAAAAAGGAGAATGCGTTTACTTGTTGCTATACGTAGATGATATGCGTGTAGCTTGAAAAGATAAGAATGAGACTGATCAAGTGAAGGAGCTTTTGAGCAGTATGTTTGAAATGAAGGATTGTGGTCCGACTAGAAGAATCTTAGGAATGGATATAGAAAGGGATCGTGAAGGTGGAGTTCTAACACTATCTCAGTCTAGCTACATCAAAAAGGTTCTACAAGTGGTTAGTATGGAGGATTCAAAGTCAGTCTCAACACCTGTAGAAGCTCGGTTTAAACTATGTGTTAAAGGATGATGAGGCATAAACACTAATAGATGATGTTCCTTACTCAAATGCCATTGGAAGTATTATGTATACAATGATAGGAACAAGTTGTGATCCTAGTAATGTGGCTTATGCAGCTGGTCTAGTGAGAAGATACATGAGCAAACATGGTCTAGTTCATTGGAATATGGTAAATGGGTTTTGAGATACTTGAAAGGATCACAAGACATATATCTAGTATTCAGAAGAAGCAAAGAGTTTAAGGTTGAAGGTTATTGTGATCGCACTTTGCTTTTGATTTGGATATAAGGAGATCAATATCGGCATATGTTTTTACTGTTGGAGGGAACATAATCAGTTGGAAATCAAGTCCATAACATGTTGTTGCTTTATCAACAATGGAGGCAGAGTATATGGCTTTGGTTGAGGCTGTAAAAGAAGGAATATGGCTGAAAGGGTTTGTTGAGGAGTTCGAATTGAAGTAGTAATCGGTTGATGTATGGTGTGATTCAAAAAGTGCATTGTGCTTGGCAAAGAACAATGTTCATCACGAGAGAAAAAAACATATACGTAGGAAGCTACAATTCATTAGAGACATCATAGCACAAGGCGAAATAAATGTGCTCAAGATTACCAGTGCAAAGAATCATGCTGGCATCTTGACTAAGGTGGTTCATGTCAACAAGTCTGAAGAAGTTTTGAAGCTTCTTGGAGTGGCCAGACACTGATGCGTTTGGTGAAGTCCCGGTGAGGTGCAAGTTAGAGTGATTAAGCGAATAGTTATGATGATAGTCATCAAAGTGGAGTTTGTTAAGTTTTGGTGATGAATATCAGCTAATATATGCCATAAACCAGGCAGGTTAAAGTAAATTGAGGATCGATTCAGCTACAAGGTGGTCTTAGTTAATCTAATCGTGAGCGAGTGATTCTCATGGTTTAACGGTTTAGTTATTAAACCGGTCCAATCACATTCTATTCACTTGAGTATATAACTCAAGCTTGCATGTAATGACTACATTATCTTATGGTCATCATCTTCTTTGTTCTTGAGAGTTTGAGAAAAGAGAGATTTTGTAACTTGAATTCTTGAAAGGTATATATAGTGAATTACCTCACCGGGCCAAGACATAAGGTATCTCAAATCGAGATCCCGAACTCGTAAAATCTTGTGTGTTCTTCTTCTTCGATTCTGTTTTCTTTCAATTCTATTGTTCTTAATTAGGTGATCAATTCGTCAGAGTGTTGTGAAACTAAGTTCGATTCAAATAGAAACGAAGGTTTATCGTTTCTAACACATACTATCTTTATATTAAATGGGAAGTGGTATGAGTACTCATTGACTCCCAAATTGGTTGATTACTTGGTTGCCCTTAATGAAATTAGATTTTTTTTTTACTATTTTAACCTTAGCTTAGATTGAAAATTTTATTATTTCTTAAAAATTAGTATTTATATTTTATTTTGGAGATACGCATAATTCCGGATAAGAAAATCAAAAAGTAAGATGATAATACAAAAATATTTTGGAATTATTAGTTTAAATATTGATAAATATGATTGTTGTGAATAATATGATTTTACATATTAAATTTGTATTATTTATATGAATTTTTAATTTAGATAAATATAAACGATAAAATAATTTTAATATGAAATTTATACATGAATATAATTATAATTTATTATAACTAATATGAAAATATGTTTATAAAATTAATTTATAAATATGATTTTAGATAATAATAGATTTTGTTTCTATTAATTGTAATTTCGATATAAATGATAAATGCTTTAATAAGAGATTAAATATAATAATGTCTATATATATATATATTATAATTAATACAATTTTTTTTTAGAATATTATTGTTGCTAAATTGAATTGATTTTTTATAAATTATTTAATAATGTTTGTGCTAGTAACTAATAGTGATTAAAATACGTACCTGGACTTGTTAAAAATGTATCCGACCAAGGCTGCCATGTCGGTCAAAGCTCGGCACCATCGTTCTTTCTCATGCTCTGTTTTGTTCTTGCAAGCTTGTTCGAACTGCCTTCCAAATTCTCCTGTCTGATTCCTAACATCAGAGGGATCCACATCGTAATAAATTGGTATCACCGGTTGACATATCTCTTTATGGCTCTGAACAATCTCCACCAATTCGTCGAGAAGCCAGCTGGAAGAAGCGTATTTTCTGGAGAAAACGACAATGACAATCTTCGACTCTTGTCTCGCTTGTACAAGCTGAGAGCCTATCGCCTGGCCTCTTTCTATCTCAGTATCTTTGAATACAGTGATTGAACTCTTTTCGAATGTTTTAATCAAGTAGCTGAGGAAGGTACCGCGGACATCTTCCCCTCTGAAGCTCGGGTAAATATCATATTTCCAATTGCGAGATGAAAAAGAAGCCACATAATCCTTTTTAAAGTCTCGGGTCAATTTTTTCGAGATACCTGGCATCACGGATTCTTTATGGAGAATTTCTTTACCCATGTTTCGTAGAAAACACTGCATCACTATTTGTCCGTTGGATGATACACGTATGAGAGAGCTATTGGCTAAGACCTTGAGCCCCGTACTAACGTCCAAGTCAATGCTAGCCAGAAGAGGTGCCACCAAATCAAAATCCTCGTCATTGAACAAACACGCTAGGTAAAGAAATAAAGCTTTATCTGCTTCGGGTAAACCATCATAGCTGACTCTCAATACTTCTTCAACTTCACTACCAGAAACCTCCATCGGATCCAAGGACAAATCTGGCGAGCTCATCTTAAGATCTGTATTGCCAGCTATTTCATAGACTCCACAGCTTGTCACTGTGAAATTATCATCTAGACGCTTCATCGCCATGTCGACAGGAAAGAATTCAAATACAAGTAAATCAGCAAAGATATCGGGGTTGCTTTCTTCGCTAGTGCTTGGACGCATTTGGGCATCACAGAAGACAAACATATGATTCTTTTGAACTTTTGGAACAGCCTTCTCTGGAGCCCAACAATGCAAATGTCTTTCTATCTTCTCAGAGTGGCCCTCCTTGTCTTTCCATCTGCAAACACAACTAATGCCAAAGCCAGTAGTATCATAGTAATCTTCAGAAAATGCAACTTCCACTAGCATAACAAACCCGACAAGTGTGTCTCTCCAAGAAGCATTCAGTCGTGTCATTACGGAAGATCCTGGTTGCAGACCAAGTGTGGAATTTTGATTCACATGCGAGGGCCCACAAAAGCTGAATGCCAAAGCTTTGTTCAGTTTCTGTTCCATTAATACAAATATGTCAGATATGATATGAGGAAGATGTGCCTGGGTATACATATCAGGCATTGATATAAAAGAGAGAGAATATTACCTGCGGAAGCTCTCTTGGTATGTGTTTAACATTACTCAGCACTTTCACTAAAAAATCGTTGAACACTTGTGGAGATATATTAAAACAATTACTGAATCTGTAATGCATATGAAGTTTCTCGGAGTCCAAAGGGACTTCTTTCAAAGAGACACAACCATGTGCATTAAAGAGTTCGAGACTTTGAGGAAGTTGTGGCACTTTTCTTACCGCAGTCCCGGTAAGATATAACTCTTTCAGGTTCCGTGGGAAACCCTGAATACTCTCAAGCTTTGAGCAACCAGAGAGATCAAGAACTGTGAGAAGTTCTAAATTAACCATGTTTGGCAGACTTCGCAAACGAGAACAATCTTTCAGCTCCAGGCAAATAAGCTTGCCAAGATCTTGACAGGATGAGCTAGATTTCTTCAGACTTTTTAAACGCTCAAGTTTCAAGGCATCTGAAAGACCATCAAATTCTGCTAGAAAACTCATAAGCTTTCCGCCATTTGGCTTAACAATGGAAAGTGGTAATTCTGTTATGCCAGTTCCCTGGAGATGCAGTGTCTCCACATTTGGTGGAACCTCCTGGAAACTTTTGATCTCTGTGCAACCTGAGAGATTTACAACTCGTAGATGCAGCAACTGATCTGTTGCTGGGAAACTCTGCAGTCTTGTACAGCCTTGGAGATCAATTACCTCAAGATTTGGTGCGTTTGAAACATCGTCAATTTCAACTAGTTGCTGTGAATTACAAAGCCTAATCGTCCTCAACATCTCCAGGTTCTGAGAAAGAAAAAAATGTCAAGAAGAATAACAAAAAAAAAAAAAAAAATCTGTAGAAGTATTATTAAGGATGAAATACGCATATCAGAGTTTGCTTACCTTGGTTCCGCCCCAAAGTTTCTGAAGTTGACTGTACGGCATGTTGATTTCAACAAGGTGCATAGGATCAAAACTACGAGGCAAGGATTCCAGAGGATAGTTTTCCCAGTGGAGGAGTCTTAGCTCCTTAGGAAGAGAACGGAGGAAGCCCTTGGGAAAATTGAATACAGGATGGATCTCAGAATTGGAACTGTAGATTTTCAACAACCTAAGGTTCAACATATTCTCGAAGGCATCATGCTTGACATCAAAACCTAAGCTTGATGTGTCTAGAAACATGCCTTCAATGTCATTAGTGCCCTGGAAGTTGATATATCAGGAAGTTGGCTCATATTCAAAAAGTAAGTTAAATATGAAACTATCGTAATTTAACAGACCTGAGCACATTTAAAAGTTGTTTTGTGTGCAATATCTTCTATTAAGTACTTGATGCTCCAAGGTTCCCACAGTCTGCGGCGCCTTTCATTAAGTATTTCTCGGCCAACATCCTGTATCAGATTATGCATTTGCAAAATATTTCCCGAAATATTCAGCAGGCACTTGTCCACAAGAACATCCACTCCAACATGTGGGAAAAAATCACAGCCCTCTAGTAGTTGCATCACGTAGTCGACATTTTCTCCCCTGAAGAAACAAGCTATGTCCAGAAAAATGTTCTTTTCGCTGTCACTGAGTGTTTCATAGCTTCTCTTGATTACATCAACAAACATAGATAGAAGATGTTCCTTGAGTTCGAGGAATGTAGTCTCCATCTCTGACTGCCTTTTCTTAGCATTCAGCTCTCTACCATACATGCTGAGAGCTAACGGATTTCCATCTGCATGTTTTATTACTTCCGTTAACAGCTCGTGGAGATTGTGCTCTCCCATATCGTCTATAGATGCATACAGCATAAAGAGTTGAATAGCCTCTTTCTCATTTAAACCTTGAACCTCATATATTTGATTGATTCGGCAATGGCGGAATACCTGTTTATCTCTGGAGGTTATGATGATCAGGCTTTCGGGACCGAACCAGTCAAACCCATCGAGAAAAGACTCGGCAAGCAGAGGAATGCGCACGTCATCGAGAACAACAAGAACTCTCTTATTCTTTAATTTGTCTCTACGCAATCTCAGTTTCGTAATGGTACCACTATTTCCAGGCTCATCTTTCATTAACTGTTCCACCAAAATACGATAAAGTCTGTTCTCATGAAAAGCTTTATCATAGTCTTCAATAAAACAACAAGCATCAAATCCACCAGATACTTGATCAAAGACCGCTTTAGCAAGTGTTGTCTTGCCTATGCCAGGCATACCCCAAATTCCAACCTGGCGGATGCCCAACGGTTGCTTGTTAATCATGTTTTCTACCTCCAGCAGCTTCGAACAGAGTCCAACTCGTCCCATATATAAGAGCTTCTCATTCACATCTCTGGCAATCTCTTCGACAAGGTTGAACTCGCCGCATTCCTTACTGTGCCATAATTGCTCAAGTAATAAGAAATTTTGTACATTACGGGAACATAACTTTACTAGAGGAAAAGAGTTTGCCAACTTTCAACATTGCGAAATAAAAAGATTAGTTCTTTATTTTTGACCAAACAAAAAATGAAAATATTGTATTAGACAATCAAATTTCCAGATTCTACTTGGAAATCTGTTATACCCAAACAGGCAAATTCTCTTTAGCTTCGGTTACATTAAGCTTTAAATTCAGAAAAGAATGCAATTAACAACATAACTTGATATCCCTATTTTTCTCACAAGTGAAAGCCTAATTTAGAAAAACAAAACAAAACGATGTGCACTGCGAGGAGACGAAAACAGCAAAATCAAGCGAATACCTGTACTCGTGGCCCTGTGATAAGCCGCTCAGCTTCTGCAGCGCGCTAAGCCACTCTTCCCGTAATAGTCTGTCGCCGTACAACACTGGAACCACCACCTGATCGTTCCTCCGGCAGTTAAGAACCGTCACGAGCTTGTCAAGGCATACCTTACGGTTACCGGGTAAAACTATCACAGAAACCTTAGCTCTCTCAAATTTTGCCTGCGCCTCCTCGGAGAGCAGATCTTCGGCGTCGACATATACAGGTATGCCATTTCGCCGGAGAGCGTTGGAGAGATGGCTGACAAAAGAGGACCGTACCTCGTCTACACAGCTGATGTAAACGATTTGCTCGGTCATGATCCTATACCTCAGTAACCTTATGATTGTCTAGATTTTCTAGGCGCACTCGAAGTTAACTCTCTAGAACGACTTTGGTCCTGGAGAGATTTATTGGTCATATTTCTGAGGTCGGGCAGAGCGGGCAGAGTTTGCTTTTGGGAACTCCAAAAGACAAATTGTCAACGATTCAAAGGTCCGCTCTAGCTTTAAAAAGGACAAATATATTATTATTTTTTATTATTATTATTACTAGGGATTGTACCCTTTGCTAGGCCTGGAACGAATTCGAATTTCGGCTTTTTTGGGTATTTGGATCTGGATTCGGATCCTCCGGATATACAATATTACTATCTGGATCCTCGATATTCGGTTTTTGGATATCCACAGATATCTTGATCTGATATCTGATTAATTTTCAAATTTTTTTTTGCATATTTCACAATAAAAGAGTTATGTTCGTTAAGACAAAACCATGACATTTACTAGAATTATGTGTGAGTTAAACAATCACGTAAAGTCCAACAGCTTTCATAATATATTAGTTCATATATCACTAACTAACATAATTTTGGTGGCTAAATATCTGAAATGTAGAATTGGTTTCTGATTTTGGAGATCGTGAAAGAAAGAAAGTTCTAGAGAATGAGAGTAGAAAAAGTGATATATTTTGATGATTAATTTGTTCAATGTGGGCTTCCTTTTATTTCAAATTATGCTCTATTTTAGTTAGGTTTCAATATATATCATTAAAACTAAAGAAGATTATAAGAATATATATATAAGAACATATATAATATAAACGGATCTCGGATATCCGGATATCTGGTGGTCGACTGGTGGAGTGGCGTTGGGAGAACCAGATTGGTCGGGATTCATCTCGATCTATCGAACCTTAGATTTGATTCTTGAGATAGGAAAAACTACAGATTGTCCCCACAGAGGGCGCCAAATGTGAGATCGAAGATTTACACCAAGGAATTTGTATTCATGGATTTGGACTATGTATATAAAATGATATAGATCTTCCTATGAATCAAAGATATATATTAAGATTGAATGTCAAGATCGAATTAACACAATCGAAAGAAGAATACAAAGAGAGATTTTGAGCTATTCTAGTCGAAGTGTTCTTGATCAGGGTTGGAATGGCTTGAACGAATCTCTACTTCTTCTTAAATAGCCTCGAGTCCTCGATCTTCTTGTTCCTATCCTTCGGCCTCTCGTTAGTAACGACCTCCTTGATTCGCGGAAAGCAACGACCTGGTCATTCTTTCTCAACGTCAGCTCCTATCGAGCTCGAGCTCGACCGTCCCGATATCTCAAGCCACTTGGGCCTATATCAACTCATAATCGAATGGGCCTTGGGCCCTGATCGGACTTGTCTATTGGTTAATACATTGATCTTGCGGTCGTGGGCCTCTAATCCTTATGTTTTATGGGCCGGATTTCCTAGAGAGAAATCCAGCACCAACAAGTATCAGGTCTTTGTTTTTGTAAGAGTTATATATATTTTGTAAGACTTATCCACGTTCTTATCACAAATAACGTTGACAACATTAAATCTACCAACTAAATATGAGTCTGCAATAACGTTACATATAGTTATCATTATAAAATAAATGTTAACACTAACCCTTTATAAAATGTAGTCCTCCAATCACTTTCTTTTATTAAACTCTTGGCCACGTGCCAAATTTTTTTTGAGCTAATCTGCAAAATAAAATGCATTCTAATGTCCAGAAGCATCCATTGCATATTGTTGGTTGCTTCCACCCTTCATCCCAATAGCGTAGCCATCGATTTATTGTAGCACATTTGCAGTTTATGATGATGTTGACATCTACTTCTCTTTCCTTCTCCAACCATATGTTACATGGATTCTCTGGCCATGAATGTACATCTCATGCGATTATTTGCTTTCAAACCCTTCTTGCTAATTCTCGAGTTAGCATAAGTCCACATTTTTTCCAATTCTTCGTGCCCATAAATTAGCCGCACAAACATGTAATAAATGTATCCTTTCATCAATACAAGATAATTACGAAACCTAGACTCGTTTTAGAAAGTTCTTTAAAGCATTGCATGATTTTTGGGGTTCTAGCCCTTCGACAAACTTCCCCATTCCAAATCATAAATCTCTAATGTGTATTTCCGGATCCACATTTTGGCGCCGTTTGTGGGGACGATCATAGTATCCTCTGTCCAAAGATCCGATAATTTCGTTTAAAACATCTCAACAATTACTATCAATTTGTTACAAAAATGTATTGTTGGTTTCTGTTTTATTTAAAAGAAAACGTTAGCTTTCAATTTGGATGGAGACTTTTGGGGTCTTGATTCAAATTACGGATTTTGTTAGAACAAACCTTAAAACATATGTTGTTTTTGATAGAGTAATACTTGGGTTCACCCTTAGAGGTGAACCCTTTTGTTCACCTCCACATTTTATAACCAATCAAATAATTTCACATAATCTAATATTAAAAATAAATAAAATTTTAAAAATGTTTTGAAAATAAGAAAATAAAAAACGAAAAAAAAAAATATATATTTTATTTCAAACAAAACTTAAAAATAATTTTTTTTTATAAAAAATACTAAAACCTAAATCTTAATCTCTAAACCCTAAATTCTAAACCCTAAACGATAATTTGAACCTAAAATATTAAAATTAAATCATAATCCCTAAATTCAATATGTAAATCTTAAAAAATAAAAAACTAAACCCTAATCCCTAAATCCTAAACCCTAACCCAAAGAGCTTAAACCCTAATCCATAAATCCTAAACCCAAAGAGCTTAAAAACCCTATACCATAAACCCTAATCCTTAAACCCAATATGTAAATTTTAAAAAATAAAAACTAAACCCTAATCCCTAAACCTTAAACCCTAACCCAAAGAGCTTAAACCCTAATCCCTAAATCCTAAATCCAAAGAGCTTAAACCCTATACCATAAACCCTAATCCCTAAACCTTAATTTTATAATTTTATTTAAAAATAATATTACATGGCATATTTTTATTGGTTAATAAAGAGGGGGTGAACAAATGGATTCACCTCTAAGGGTGAACCTAAGTATTTTCCTTTTTGATATCTCCAAACAAAGGAAAATACTTAGGTTCACCCCTAGAGGTGAACCCATTTGTTCACCCCCTTTTTATTAACCAATAAAAATATGCCATGTAATATTATTTTTAAATAAAATTATAAAATTAAAATTAAGGTTTAGGGATTAGGGTTTATGGTATAGGGTTTAAGCTCTTTGGGTTTAGGGTTTAGGGATTAGGGTTTAAGCTCTTTGGGTTAGGGTTTAGGGTTTAGGGATTAGGGTTTAGTTTTTATTTTTTAAAATTTACATATTGGGTTTAGGGATTAGGGTTTAAGGTATAGGGTTTAAGCTCTTTGGGTTTAGAGTTTATGGATTAGGGTTTAAGCTCTTTGGGTTAGGGTTTAGGGTTTAGGGATTAGAGTTTAGTTTTTTTATTTTTTAAGATTTACATATTGGATTTAGGGATTAGGATTTAGTTTTAATTTTAATATTTTAGGTTCAAATTATAGTTTAGGGTTTAGGGTTTAGAGATTAAGATTTAGGTTTTAGTATTTTTTATAAAAAAATTTATTTTTAAGTTTTGTTTGAAATAAAATATATTTTCTTTTCTTTTATTTTCGTTTTTTATTTTCTTATTTTAAAAACATTTTTAAAATTTTATTTATTTTTAATATTAGATTATGTGGAATTATTTGATTGGTTAGAAAATGTGGAGGTGAACAAAAGGGTTCACCTCTAGGGGTGAACCCAAGTATTACTCCCAAACAAATAACTTTGATCTAATAATGGTCATTTAAGTTTTAACAAAATTGTAGAACGAAGGGCTAAGTCATTAATATACATTTACTTGAGTGGGTTTTACATAAGATTTTAGTTGTCTGATTTTTATACGAATCATTTTTAGTTAAAGGGGTTTTTCATTATAATATTTTGTTTTAAATTAAATTGCATCGTTTTTAGGTTTCTCAAAAGGCACAGTTTTGATTTAGTTAACGGTATTGTTGACGGAGGGGCTAAAAAATTAACGGACAACAACTTGAAATTTTTTTATATTAAACTTCTAGTTGAACTGTTTTATTTGAACTAGTTGAGGAGTTTTATACTAAAATCCTTTTTCTAGCAATTGTTTGACCAGCAAGTTGTCCAATCCCAATAATACACTTAATAGTTCTCGAGACTTGGTCTGTTTTATTTGAACTAGTTGAGGAGTTTTATACTACTAAAATCCTTTTTCTAGCAATTGTTTGACCAGCAAGTTGTCCGATCCCAATAATACACTTAATAATTCTCGAGACTTGGTCTGTTTTATTTTTTAGCAATTGCTTAGAAGTTGACTAGCAAGTTGGATCGTAACAGAAAGATGGCTCCTCGGGGTTATACATAAAAGACATAGGTGCAAATTCCTAGGAGCCATCTTTGTCCCACGATCCAACTTGCCGGTCAACTTCCAAACAACTGCTAACAAAAAACCCATGGCGGCTACCTCCTCTTCCACGGCACCTCCGCAACTAGGGATGTTAAAATGGGTAAAATAACCCAACCCAAACCCAACCCACAAAAACCCAACTAATAAAAACCCAATCATAATGAACCCAAATACTTTTTTTGTCAATGGGTAATACCCATGTATAGTTTATTGAATTTTGGGTATACCCATGGGTACCCATCCACACTTTGATACTAATATTGTTTTGTACTAAATGTTAACATGTTGTCACATTTCCTTAATCCGTTTAGTCCGTTATTTTTTTTTCAAAAAATTTTAAACGGGTTTCGTACTTTTAAACGGGACTAAACGGACGGGCCTAAATGGGTCTAAATATAAATGGACCTAAACGGACCTAAATATAAACGGGTTAACGGACGGGCCTAAACGAGCTTAAATATAAACGGGCCTAAATGGGCCTAACTAGACGGGCCTAACCAGACGGGCCTAAACGGGTCTAAATATAAACGGATTTAACCGGACGGGCCTAAACGGGCCTAAATGGGTCTCAATATAATTGGGCCTAAACGGGCCTAAATGGGCCTAACCAGACGAGCCTAACCAGACGGGCTTGAATGAATTTAAATATAAACGAGTTTAACCGGACGGTTTTAAACGGACATAAACGGGTCTAAATAGGTCTAAATGGGCCTAAATGGGCCTAATGGGCCTAAACGGGTCGAAATGGGCCTAAACAGGTCTAAATATAACCGGGTTTAACCGGACGGGCCTAAACGGACCTAAATGGTCTTAAATGGGCTTAAATATAAACGGACCTAAACGGGTCTAAACGGGCCTAAATGGGCCTAACCAGACGGGCCTAACCAGACATGCCTAAATGGCGGAAAACATGATTTTTGGCGGGAAAACGTGATTTTACGTTTTTGGCGGAAAAAACAGGATTTTACGTTTTTGGCGAGAAAACAAAATTTTATGTTTTTGGCGGAAAAAGATGATTTTACGTTTTTGGCGGGAAAACGGGATTTTACGTTTTTGGCGGGAAAACGAGATTTTACTTTTTGGCGAGAAAACAAAATTTTACGTTTTTGGCGGGAAAACGTGATTTTACGTTTTTGGCGGGAAAACGGGATTTTGCCTTTTTGGCGGAAAAACATAATTTCACGTTTTTGGCGGGAAAACGAGATTTTATGTTTTTTGCGGGAAAATAGAATTTTACGTTTTTGACGGAAAAACAAAATTTTTCGTTTTTGCGTGAAAATAAAAATTTATATTTTGGCGGGAAAAATAGAATTTTAAGTTTTTTTTAAGGAAAATAAGATCATTGATGTAATTTAATAAATGATTAATTATAAAAAATTATGATCATTGATGTAATTTATAAACCCATGGGTACCCAAAACCCAATTAAGTGAACCCATTATGAACCCATAAACAATGGGTACCTGCCCATTTTAAACCCTTTTCTTTTTCTGTTATAATAGTAGGGTTTTGGGTTTGAATTTTTCTTTGGGTTTTGGGTACCCATATGGGCAATTACCCATTTTAACATCCCTATCCGCAACATCAAGTCTTCATCAATTTCCGGGGGAAGGATTTACGACTCGGATTCGTCAGCCATCTCGTAGGTGCCATGAAAAGGAATAGCATCAATGTCTTTATGGACGAATTTGAAGACAGAGGCAAACATTTAGATGCCCTTTTGAAGAGGATAGAGGGGTCCAGAGTCGCTCTAGCCATCTTCTCTGAGAATTACACCGACTCAAACTGGTGCTTGAAAGAGGCGGAGAAGATGTATGATTGCATGGAGGAAGGCAATCTAGTGGTGATTCCCATCTTCTACAAGGTGGAGCCATCCACCGTGCGATATTTGAAGGGAGATTTCGGTAATAAATTATGCATTCTGGCCAAAGATGATGAGAAGAAGAAGAAGTGGGAGGAAGTCTTGAAGTCGATTCCTAATCTATTCGGCATCACTGTGGACGATAGAAGGTACTGCCCTAGTTGGTCAATAGTTTTTATTAAAAGCTATACGAATTGAATTGCATTGTAGATAGATTTAGCAATCTCATGGTATTTGAGGAATGTCATGACCCTAAATTGTTATTTTCCTCACTCATATTTCAGCGACGAGGGCCAAAAAATCAATGATATCGTGAAGGCAGTTAATACAGTCCTGCTCAATATTTCAGAGATGAGGAGCCAACATGTCTCTGCTGATCCTTCAGAAACTAGCGATGCTGGAACTGTTTCAGAAGGAGAGAAGCATAAGACTTTTGGAGTCAAACAACGCCTGGAGGAATTGGAAGATAAGTTGGATTGTGTTAAATACAAAGGAACTCGTATCATTGGAGTTGTTGGGATGCCTGGAATTGGTAAGAGCACACTCATGAAAGAGCTCTTTAAGAAATGGGAGCGTAAGTATACTAGGCACGCCCTAATCGATAAAGTCCGTGTAAAGTCAAAGGACTTGGGGGGGTGTGATTACTTGCCCACATTGCTTTTAGAAGAGCTACTGGCACTGAAAGATCCTCACACGGATAATGTTGAGGACCCGTACGAAATGTACAAAGGTCAACTGCTCAGATGCAAAGTTCTTGTCATTCTGGATGATGTTAGTAAACGGGAACAAATAGATGCTCTTCTGGGGAAACGTGACTGGATTAGAGAAGGAAGCAGGATCGTCATTGCAACCAGTGATACGTCCTTAACAAATGGTCTGGTTGACGATACATACGTGGTCCAAAATCTGGACCATAAACACAGCTTAAAATTCTTTCGCCATCTTGCCTTTGGTGATGATCAAGCCAGTCCTCCTAAGGAAGATTTCATGAAGCTGTCGGAAGAGTTTGCACATTACGCCAGAGGCCATCCACTAGCTCTCAGAGTATTGGGTACAGAGCTTAATAAGAAAGATATAGATCATTGGAAATCGAAGCTGAAGGAACTCGCACAAAATCCAAACCCTAATATTGGAAGCGTCCTCCAGTTAAGTTATGATGAACTGAGTCCAGAGCTAAAAGATGCATTTCTAGATGTAGCCTGCTTCAGATCGCAGGATGTAGATTATGTTGAAAGTCTACTGGCTTCATCTGCGGGTGCATTAGAAGATCTAACCAAGAAGTGCCTGATTAATACTAGTGATGGTCGAGTGGAGATGCATGATCTATTGTATACATTTTCTAGGGAACTTGATCCTAAAGCGCCCACTCAAAATGGTAGCAAATATCGAAGGCTATGGCGCGGAAAAGACATAATCAGTGGAGGAGTAATTAATGTACTGCAAAATAAAATGGTGAGACCAGAAGTTCCTCTAGACTTTTTATTGGTTAAAGCTTACGTACATTTTTTCTCCTCGCTAATGTCGTGTTTTATTGTTATCGGAAGGCGGAAAATGTCAGAGGTATTTTCCTAGACTTGTCTGGAGTTAAAGGCGAAATGTGCTTAGAACGCAACCACTTCAAAAAGATGGTTAACCTTCGGTATCTTAAGTTCTACAATTCTCACTGTCCTCAGGATTGTAAAAACAACAATAAGATTAACATCCCTGATGAACTTGAGCTACCACTGAAAGAGGTTCGATGCCTCCACTGGCTAAAATTTCCATTGGAGGAACTTCCAAATGATTTCAACCCCATTAATCTTGTTGATCTTAAGTTGCCTTATAGCGAGATTCAACGACTTTGGGAGGGCGACAAGGTGTGTCTCGGAATAATCTGTTGATAACTTTTGTGAATGGTTAAATCAATTTCGATAGTTTTTTTCTTTTCTACGGGTGGCTTACGTTTTTTTTTTCTTTTTTTTTTTGGTCACAGGATACATCATTCTTAAAGTGGGTCGATCTCAATCACTCAAGTAAGTTGAGCACTTTGTCGGGGTTATCAAAGGCTCGAAAGCTTGGAAGGTTGAACCTCGAAGGCTGCAAAGCACTGGACATCTTATCCGGAGATATAGAAGAAATGGAAAGTCTTGCTTTCCTGAATCTGAAAGGGTGCACAAGTCTCAAGTCTCTTCCAGAGATGAATTTGATCTCTTTGAAATCTCTGATCCTCAGTGGCTGCTCAAGTCTTGACACATTTCCATTGATTTCAGAAAATCTCGAAACTCTATACTTGGATGGAACTGTAATAAGTCGTTTTCCGACAGACATGGTAAAGCTCAAGAGACTTGTCTTATTGAATATGAAAGACTGCATACTGCTCGAGACCATCCCAGACTTTGTTGGTGAGCTGAAAGCACTTCAAGAACTGATACTCTCTGGTTGTACAAATCTCAAGGGTTTCCCAGAAACCGGCATGGGTTCTTTAAACATTTTATTTCTGGACGGGACAGCTATAGAGGAAATGCCACTACTACCCTTACTGCAGTATTTATGCTTGAGCAGGAATGATAAGATCAGTTGCCTTCCAGATGAGATCAACCAACTTTCTCGACTAAAATGGTTGGACTTGAAGTATTGTACTAGTCTTACATCTCTGCCAGAGTTTCCACCAAATCTTGAATTCTTAGATGCACACGGTTGTAGCTCACTGAAGACAGTTGCGAAACCGCTAGCCCGTATCATGCCGAATGAGCAGAACCATTCCACTTTCATTTTCACCAACTGTGTGAACTTGGAACAAGCTGCAAAGGAGGAAATCACATTGTATGCTAAAAGGAAATGCCAACTGCTATCAGATGCTCATAATCGCTACAAAGGGGTATATCTCTAAACCTATCTTAATGGCTCACTATATCCCTTCTTTCTCTCTCTTTCCTGCCCTCGTACTTCAAGAAAATTCTGCAGTACATGATTGCCCGTATATTTTAATTTACAGGGTCTTGTTTCAGAGGCTTTTTTCAGCACTTGCTATCCTGGATGTGAAATGCCTTCGTGGTTTTGTCATGAAGCAGTTGGATCTGTTTTAGAAGTTAAACTCCCCCCACATTGGCATGGCAAGAGGCTTGCCGGAATAGCTTTTTGTTCTGTAGTCTCATTTCGTGATTGCCAAAATCAAATCAACAGCTTCTCAGTGAAATGCATGTTTAAGCTAGAAATTGAAGAAAAGGCATGGATCCCTTTTACCTGCCCAGTAGGAAGTTGGACCAGACAGGGAGGCAAATATGACAAGATTGAACCATATCATGTCTTTATTGGCTACACCAGTTCCCCACCTACCATCAATTGTCTTGAAGACGAGAAATCTGATAAATGCAATCTTACTAAAGCCTCTCTTGAATTTAGTGTTACAGGAGACGCAAATGAGATTGCAAAATACAAGGTTTTGAGGTGCGGTTTAAGTTTGGTGTATGCAAAGTATGATTTGCCTGTTGAAAAGAGCTTTCAAGAAACTTCAGAAGGGATTGATGGAGAAGCAAGAAGTGATGATGGACGACCAAAAAAGAAGCAAAAAAATCAAGAAGGGATAATAGTTTCAAGTGTCATTTAAACTGTGATGCAAGTGTAACTCCTAGAAGGAAAGATAGTTTAGTGGTCAAGCACGTGTCTCCAAGGAGAAGAATAAGCTGTTCCAGGTGAAGCACATTCCTACGCAAACTCCGTGTTGTTATGAAGAAAATCCAGCATGAGTAAAGATGTGATTCTACTCAAAGAGCCAGCAATTACAGAAGAGAAGCAAATTAATGGTATTGTGTATCACTAGAGAGGGATACAGACACAGATGACATTGGTGAGTCAAATCGTTCAACATCTTCATAGTAAGCAGCAGTTCTTATGCCAAAAGGGACACTAAACATTAGATCTGAGATTACAGAGTCTTTAGCGACCTATCAGCCATCATTTTATCCTGCTTTGAAGTTGGAGTTCACGAGACCCTGTCAAGTTAGTAAGTTACATAATAAAAAGGTAATCTTTTATTAGAGTCCTTATGTTGCTGTTTCTTGTTCAAGTTAATTCCCAGATATTGTTTCGTTATCTTTCGGGTGTGAGCTTAGTATTTAAGCGCTCTGTAAGACTTATTTTACGGTTGAATAAAGAAATTCCTTTTTCACAATTTTTTTCCCCATCTGAAATGGCTATCTTTTGTGTGCTCGGGGATAATTCTAACTCCTCTCATTGTCTAACCCTCCTGTTGTCGTTTGAGGTCTAGCTTGACTATAAACTTTCAGCCCTCAAGCAGTCGTACCAGGTGGTTAGGATGATCCCTGTTTAGTATAATTATTTTGGCGTGAGTCTGGGTTATGCTTTTGTGTGTAAGAGAATGATTCAGCATTTTAACTAAAGGTTGTTCTTGAGTGCAATCTGTTCTTGTTCCCTGCTTTGGATTTAGAGTGAAATATCCTTTGAATGACCTTTTTGAAAAAGCTAATTGTTATATATGGGCCAATACCTGTTCTCTGTAAAAAAGTCGGCCCATCATCGACGGCTCGGCTCGGCCCACAACAACAAGTCAGCTTGGCTCTACTAACAGCCAAAGGAATGTACGGCTTGACCCATCTCGTCACCAAGTACGGCCCATCCGCACGAGTTCGACAAGGGGTCAACGGCCTGTAAAAAATATAACTATATTTTACTATAAATAGGAGTCGTCACTGTACATTAATTTAACTTTTTGGGATCTGTGCACTTCTCACTACTTTCTCTCTCTAGAGTTAATACTTCCCGAATTGTACCCGAGCTCGTCTTTTGACTTGCTCGGACTCTCTTTCTAAATATAAGACATGCTCGTTACCGAGCAACTGACTCTCTTTCAGCACGCTCATTTCCGAACGTCTCTCTCTCTCCTTTCTGTTCGTCCTCGAACCTAGTCAGTTCTCCTTTAAAGAAAAACTTTGACCCTCGGACCCGAGCACGTCAACTTTCCCGAGCAAGACGTGCATTTAACCTTTGTGACAAACTCGGTTATCACAATTGGCGCCGTTTGTGGGAAAAAAAAATTTTCTTCACTAACGGACAGATTCAACAATGACAGGACTGCCACCGAACCAGGACTTCGTCCTCATTCCAGACAAGTCAAGCTCGGGGACGACCTCGCAAGCGAGGGGTCAACCTCAGTCCCAACACGTCTCTCAAGTCACAGACCCAATCATTCAGCCGGCGGGTGCCGAGCAATAACCTCCAAACACCGAACAGCCTCGACAAGCCACGAATACCCAACCAACCGAGCAGAACACTTACGTCTTACTCAGGGCTCTCATGACACAAATAACCGAATTATCCCAAGGAAGTAATGCCCGTTTCGACCAGCTTGCAACGACGTACGCAATATGCCAAGGACAGATCAACGATCTACGGATGTCGAGCCAGCATGCATCTGCCCCTCGGACCGCCTCAACCGAGCGTTATTCGAAGGAACAACTCCTCCGAACAACCCTAGGAGCTGAACATTTTCACAGCAAACCGAGGAGACGGATGAACCTCCCAACATTGAAATCCCGAACAGCTCAACATAGGACACCCTGTGCGAGATCGAAGACTTGAAATTGATGCTGAAAAGTATGACGTCATAAGTCCACCAGGCGATTAGCTCGACACCCAAAATCGATCGCGTACTAGAAGAGACCCAGAATACCCATTTTACTCGCCGACTCATGGACATCCAGACCGAGCACCCGGTCTCAGCAGTCAAGATTAAAATGATGACTTACGACGGCAAGTCCGACCCAAGGCAATTTCTGATGGCCTTCCCTATTGCAATGTGTCGAACGAATTTCAACCTCGGGGAGCGCGACGCAGGTTACTGCTAACTGTTCATAGAGCACCTGACTGGCTCGGATTTGGATTGGTTCTCTCGTTTAGATCCAAACTCGATCGACGAATATAACGATCTGACACATGCCTTTCTCAAGCATTACTCGATGTACATACAAGAAGAAGTATCCAATGCCGACCTATGGGCCATCTCTCCAGGACCAAAGGAAAGTCTCCGGTCGTACATCACCCGCTTCAAAAGCATACTCGCTAAAATCCCGATCACTGACATCGAAGGATTACCCGCACTTCGGAACGGCCTATGGTACGAATCAAGCTTCCGAGAAGAATTAAAGAAGAATAAACCGAGCTCACTCGAAGACGCTCTCCACCAAGCATCAATCTTAATCGACCTCGAGGAGGAGAAAGAAACTCTGGCAAAGAAGTTCGGACCGAAGAGCTCCAACTCGAAAGAAAAGGCTGAGAAAAGTACTGAGCAATACGAACCACAACAACATTTTGACCAATACTACAAGAGATCCAAAGAGGAAGACATGGCGAGAAAAGGAAAGTCGTCCTACTACGTCAGCGATCAACCACAAGAATACCAACAAAACGAGGAGCGACCCTACCAAAGCCACCACCAAGATCGTCCCCCTCCAAGTAATCAACAAGACCACCCGCCCCAGGGTTTTCAACATCAAAATCAAGGCAAGCCTTGGAATAACAAATTTGTTCGAGGGGATAAGAGCAAACTTTTTTGCGACTACCATCAGCCAGCAGGTCATATCACTGCTGAATGCAGAAATCTACAAGCTCTCCTCTACGCTGACTACCAAAAAGACGGCAAGAAGCTAGTACTAAACCACAATCCGCCCCCCCAAAGCAGGTCAATCAGGTGACACAGCCGAAGAACGAAGCCGAGCCTTTCAAGCTCGTCCAAGAAGAAAGAAGGAAGCAGGTGACTTTCATCGAAGAAATCGAGCAAATAGACTCCAACACAGCAGCTGAAAACAAGCGAGCTCGTGACGAGGAAGATAAGGAAGGAACACCTCCACCAAGAAGACGCATAAACATGATAATGAGAGGATTAATGATGATCAACGACTCAGTCCAATCAATCAAGGAATATGAGCGCCAAGCCGCAACTCTGCAACAATTGCAACAAAGCAGCGGCGATGAACTCAGGATCGGCAATGACATCACCTTCACCGAGCAAGACGGATAAGGGGTGGACCGACCATACAATGACCCACTCGTCATCGCGATGCGAATAGGCGACTGCGAAGTCTCCAAGATCTTGGTTGACACCGGAAGCTCGGTGGACCAAATCTTCAAAGAAACGCTACAGCGTATGGAACTCAGTAGCTACCGCATTAAGCCATTTGCAAAGCCATTGACCGGCTTCTCTAGAGACTCGATCAACACGATCCAGACAATCAAACTCCCCGTCTACGTCGGCCGTATTTCCAAGCTGATAAAATTTTGTGGTTGTCGACCTACCAACAATCTACAACGCAATCCTCGGTACACCATGGATCCACGAGATGAAAGCGGTCCCGTCCACATACCATCAGTGCGTCAAGTTTTCTACCCCGTTCGGCGTCTTCACTCTACGAGGAGACCAACGGATATCCCGAACATGTTTCCGAATCGAGCACAAGCTAGCCACAAGTCACAAGCTTATTTGGTTGCAGAGCCACGAATCGAATTACCACCGCCTGATCAACCTCAGAAAGATGCTGTCATTCAAGTCAACATTGATATCAACGACCCCGAACGTTGCGTTGGGATAGGAGCCGGCCTTCGCGAAGATCTGCAAGACAGGCTCGTCGAGTTCCTCAGACAAAACGCCACAATGTTCGCCTGGACCACAAGCGACATGACCGGAGTGGATCCATCAATCACATGCCATGAGCTGCACGTCGACCCTATCTTCAAACCGATCAAGCAAAAAAGAAGGAAGCTCGGTCCCGAGCGCGCCAAAGCTGTAAATGACGAAGTGGAAAGACTCTCAAAGACCGGCTCGATCACTCAAGTAAAGTACCCAGATTGGCTTGCAAACCAAGTAGTTGTAAAAAAGAAGAACGGCAAGTTGCGAGTGTGCGTGGATTTCACCGACCTCAACAAAGCCTGCCCCAAGGACAACTTTCCTCTCCCACACTTTGACCAGCTCGTTGAAGCAACCGCCGGACACGACCTACTATCACTCATGGATGCCTTCGCACGGTACAACCAGATTATGATGCATCCTGACGACCGAGAAAAGACATCTTTCATCACCGACCGTGGCACTTACTATTACAAGGTCATGCCATTCGGCCTCAAGAACGCATGAGCAACGTACCAGTGTCTAGTCAACCACATGTTCGCGATTAACTCGGCAAAAAAATGGAGGTCTACATCGACGATATGCTCGTCAAGTCCTCCTCGGCAGACGACCACGTCAATCATCTGGCAACATGTTTCGCGAGTTTAAACAAGTATGGAATGAAGCTCAACCCTACCAAATGCACATTCGCGGTTACATCGGGAGAATTTCTTGGCTACATCGTAACGAGGAGAGGAATTGAGGCGAATATTAAGAAGATAAGAGCAATCACCGAGCTCCCTTCCCTGAAGAATACATGAGAAGTTCAAAGATTAACCGGACGATTCGCAGCACTGAATAGGTTCATCTCACAATCAACCGATAAATGCCTTCCGTTCTACAACCTCCTCCGAGAAAAGATGAAATTTGAATGGGACGCCAAGTGCGAGAACGCCTTTCAACAACTAAAAACCTACCTGTCCACCCCACTGATCCTGGTCAACCCCGAGGAGGGAGAGACGCTCTACTTATATATTTCTGTATCCACCTTGGCAATAAGCAGCGTGCTCGTTCGAGACGATATAGGCGACCAAAAGCCCATCTTCTATACGAGCGAGATCTTTGACGACGCAGAAACGCACTATAACACGCTCGAGAAACTCGCGCTAGCCGTCGTCGTCTCAGCAAGAAAGCTTTGTCCCTATTTTCAGTCACATTCGGTGGTCGTGCTCACAAACCAACCAATCAGAACGATCTTGCACAGTCCGAGCCAGTCAGGCAGAATCGCCAAATGGGCAGTCGAACTAAGCGAGTACGACATCGAGTACAAGCCTAGAACAAGCACCAAGTCCCAGGTCCTAGCAGATTTCCTGATCGAGCTGCCACCCGAGCTAACCATAAGTGAAGATCAAACTCAAAGGGAGAAGTGGATATTATTCGTGGACGGCTCTTCGTCAAGAAACGGTTCGGGGGTGGGAGTCAAGCTAACATCTCCGACCGGGGAAATAATCGAACAATACTTTCTCCTGGCGTTTCCAGCCTCTAACAACGAGGCCGAATACGAAGCGCTGCTCGCAGGTTTACGACTAGTCGAGGTAGTAGGGACAAAGCAAGTAGAGGTGTTTGCCGACTCCCAGCTCGTTGTGAATCAATACAACGGAGACTACGAAGCAAAAAACGAGCGTATGGACGCGTACCTGAAACTTGTCCAGCAGATCGTCGCAAGAATCAGATCGGTCACGTTAACCAAGATTCCCCGAAGCGACAACTCCTACACAGATGCCTTGGCTGCAGTAGCTTCAACATCTGACCCTGACCTCAGACGAATAATTCCATTCGAGTGCATAGCCCGACAAGCATTTCCCAGGACGAAGACGTACTACTTATCACCGAAGAGGAAGAAGGAATGGACGATGCCTACAAAAGTAACGAAGAAATCACCAAGGTTACCGACCCTGAACCAAACGAAGCCATCGATTGGAGAAACTAAATCAAAGAATACATCCTCAGCGGGAAGGTTCCCAAGGATAAATGGGCAGCCCGCAGACTGAAAGCCCGATGGGCGCAAAACGTAATGATGAAGGACGAACTGTTTCGGTGGAGTGCATCAAAGGCTCTCCTACGGTGCATACACGTACAAGAAATCCAGTGGGTTACCGAGCAAACCCACGGAGGAGCAGGCGGAAATCACACCAGTGGCCGAGCTCTCGCCGCAAAAATCAAGCGACATGGGAACTTCTGGCCGACCATGATCGCTGACTGCGAAAAGTATGTGTCCAGATGCGAAAAAATGCCAAAGACACGCGCCGAGCATACATCAGCCAGCCGAGCTCCTCACTACCGCGGCCACACCCTACCCTTTCATTCGATGGGCGATGGACATCGTCGGACCTCTCCCAGCTTCTCATCAAAAGAAGTTCATCCTAATCATGACTGACTACTTCACAAAGTGGGTCGAAGCGGAGTCCTATTTCAAATCCACGACCTCGATGTCCAGATATTCGTATGGAAGTATATCAATTTTCGCCACGACGTCCCATACGAGATCGTAACCGATAACGGATCTCAGTTCATATCTAATCTATTCGAAGGATTCTGCGCAAGATGGAAAATTCGCCTGAGCAAGTCCACCCCGAGGTACCCACAAGGCAACGGGTAAGCCGAGGCCACAAACAAGACAATCATCGATGGACTCAAAAATGAATGGAGAGCAAGAAAGGCCTCTGGGCCGACGAGCTCGACGGCGTCCTATGGTCCCACCGAACAATGCCAAGAACTTCAACCTGTCAGACACCTTTCTCTCTCTCCCACGGAATGGAAGCAATGTCTCCCGCTGAACAGTGCGTCCCAACAATCCGCCTGAATGTCTCACCCGAGCACGAGGATCTCAACAACAACATGATCATTGATCGACTCGATTAAGTGGAAGAACTGCGGGACCAAGCGCTGCTGCGTCTGCAAAATTATCAGCAGCAGATCACCGTCACTACAACAAGAAGGTCAAAGGACGACGCTTCATAGAAGGCGACCTAGTGCTACGAAAAGTGTTCGAGAACACCCGCGAATACCATGCAGGCAAGCTCGGCGCTAATTGAGAAGGCCCTACATCATCTCCAAGGTGGTAAAGCCTGGCGTATACGAGCTCGTCACGATGAAGGGAGAAGCCATTCCACGCTCGTGGAACGCGAACAAACTCAAGCGGTACTACTACTAAACCGAGCATCTCGCTCTTAAAAAAAAAGAGCCGTGCATCTCGCTTAAAAAAAAAAGAGCCGAGCTCGCTATACATGAGTTCGGAGTATCAATATGTAATGTGAACTACGATCGGCTTGATCCCCTTTCGGGGTACGTAGGCAACCTCTCACGAGGATCAGCTATATCAATAAATAAATTTTATTAAGTATACTCATTTCTTTCAATTACCCGAATAAATCGACATTCTGGCCAAATGCTCGATACAACACGTCCGAAGCGTGCAAGCCGGGCCCAATTCCCGCACAAGGCTGATCGACATGAAATAAGCCGAACCTAGTTTTCACACAACTGTCCCGATCAGATCTTAAGGATAAGCCGAGCACTTACTCGCACCTGACCCATTGGAAAACGAGCATAACCTCAATCCTATAAAACTAAGTAAGCCGAGCCCAGTCCCCGCACAAAGATGACTGACAGAAAAAATAAGCTGAACCCAGTTTCGCA
The DNA here is from genome assembly GCA_030180135.1 of Orychophragmus violaceus. Classification (NCBI taxonomy): domain Eukaryota; kingdom Viridiplantae; phylum Streptophyta; class Magnoliopsida; order Brassicales; family Brassicaceae; genus Orychophragmus; species Orychophragmus violaceus. The sequence continues at coordinate 29,070,709 of CM058240.1, read as the reverse complement.
CAACTGTCTTGGTCGAGCCTACAGGATAAGCCGAGCCCCCTTCTCGCTCCTCCCTAACACTAACCCAACCCGAGCATACCACTCGTGAACCAAACATGCAAACTGTCAAGGCCAAGTACGCGGAATGAAAAATACTAAGTACGCGGAAAAACCCGAGCAAGTTTCAAAATAAACAAGAAAAGTGGAAAAGGAATCCTAGCTTATATTAAAATTTCAAAAACAAATATGCATAAGGCACGACTCCGATTACAACAAAACACTACAAAAGAGGACGAAAGGAATCTAGGGAGCCTCGGAAGAACGGTTCTCGGCTCGGTCCTCTGCCGTATTCTCGAGCTGATCAGGAGCGTGATCCTCGTCCCGATCTTCTTCTCCGACCAACCCAGCTGCCTGAATACCATCCCTAACCACAAGAGTCATGACCGTTTGATTAGAGCCATGTTGATCCGGGACAAGCGTCGCTGAGCCTCCCTCGGCACGATCATGACTGTCTGGGGGAGTCATGACAAAGTCACCATCGACCAATTCCGTGTAATGGAACTCGCTAAGCTCGCGCTTAAGCCAAGCAAATCGGCGTCAGCCTTGGCTATCTTCGCAGCCGGGATGTCAAAGCCATCCCTGACAAGTGCCTTCAGCATCAAAGCAACAACATCGGCCTGGTTCATTGTTATCTGTTTCTTCCTCCGAAGAGCTTCCTCTTCCTTGGCCTTCTTAATCTTTGAGAGCCGAGCCTGTGCTTTATTCGACACAAGCTCCCTTTCCTTCAGAACTTCGAGATGACAAGAAGCTTTGAGCCGAGCACACTCCGACTTTAGCTTATCCTCCAGATCGGACACACGAGCAGCCAACTCATCCGCCTTGGCCTGAGCGTTCGAGCAATCCGTTAGATATTGTTTGTTTTCGCTATCCAACCGAACATTCTCGGCAGTGAGCTTCTCAACTTTCTTCTCCAAGGCCGACACTTTCTCCTCCTCGGCCCTGAGAGACAAACGAAGCACCTCCATAACGGCTACCTGCTCGCGGAATCCTTCAAGCTCGGTAACGGTTCTTCTGGCTTCGATGAGATCCCTTTTCAGTTCACTAACCTTCTCCTCAAAATCGACATGGTTCTTCTCATAACCATCAAAGAGCAGGTTATAATTGGCGAGGAACTGAAAGAAAAAAAAGGAGAAGGAAAAGACAAGTAAAACTCAGTATCAAGCAAAAATAATCACAGGGACCAAACAGTGAACAAGGCTTTACCCGAACGATATCATTCGCGGCCAATTTATGGAACACCGGCATGAAAGACTTGTTGACCGAAGGAAGTACTCTCGGCGGACTGTCCCTAAGCATGCAGAACAAGTTCGCGCAAGCCGTTTCGTCCCTTCATACGTAAAAGAAAAGCCATAATCAGGGACCGTCGCCTCGGGTTGAAGCTCAGCAACTTCATTTCCCTCCTGACCAACCGAATGGACAGTCTCTTCAGCAACAACATGCTCCAAAGTCTCAACCCAAGCATCCACACCCTCAGAATGAACAACTAACTCTCTTCCCTTCGCACCAGGACGCTCGGAAGCCTCAACCAAAGATCCACCGACTGGTCAACAACCCCTGCGACAGCATCATCATCATCTTTAAGAATATATTAACAAAATAAGGAGAATGCAAAACAAAAATACACAACAAATTCAATAATTACTAAGAAGCCACTTGACCTCCGCGCGTGCGCGGAGGTAGAAAGTTAACTAGTTCATATAATAATCCATAACTAAAAAATTAATATCTTAAAATCTTAATAATGATTTTGTAACATGATTTTATAAATATCTTAATTCCTATTGGTTGTTTAAGAAATGTAAGGATTGAGGCTCTTTTAATATCAACCATTGATTACATTTAGATCTAATGGTCATAAATGAGCACTCCTTAACCTAATCTCTTCATCACCCTCCCTTTACCCCAGCCGCCAAACAATTGAACTTCATCTTCCTCTTCAATTTTTTTGTTCTAAACTTTCTACTTCTCCCTCTCTCTCGTCGCTCACCTTTTCTTCTTCACTTCATGTTCATCACCACGGCGAATCAGAGAGAGACGAAGGCGAATCGTTGGGCAGAGGAGGATCCGCCGGAATCAATATGAGGAGTTGTGATAAGGAGGAGCCGTCGTGATGAATCGTTATGGAGCCGCGGTTTCGGTTGGTGGTGGTGGTCGCGGATTCTACATAACCAGCGGCGGTGGTTGAAGGTTACTCCGATGTCTGTCTCAAAGCTTCTCTGTATCTTCATTAACCTAGCTCATCTCACTCAACTAATCATGTTTCTTCTTCTCTGTTTCAACAGATCCGGGCTTGAAGACGACGATTCCATACGGCGACTCGACGGCACGATGGAGGCAGATCGGCTGTGGTGGTGGCGATCTGTAAAAGGAGAAGGTGGTGGTGGTTCGGCTGTGGTGGTGGCGGTCTGTAAAAGGAGAAGGTGGTGGTGGTTCGGCTATGGGTGGTGGTTACGGAGACGGAGGCCGCCGGTGATTCATACAGGAATATACATACATACATATATATATATGTATATATATATATGTATTGTAGTTGTATTGTATTTTGTATTTGTATTGTATTTTGTTATAAATAAAAAATAAAGATTTTATTTTTTGTATTTTTATATTTTTTTTTGTTTTTTGTAACTATATAGTTACGACTATATCGTGGCTAGACGTGGTAAATATCCACAAATAAGGTCGTGTCTATTCGTGGCTAATATCCACGAATATATCGTGGTTAGTCGTAGCTAAATAGCCACGAACTCGTTTGTAGCTATTCGTGGCTATTAGCCACGAATAGGTTCGTGGCTACACCGTGGCAAGGTTGCTACGACTAGCCACGAATAGCCACAGTTAAACATTAGCAACAAGCTCGAAGCTACAAAACATTTTTGTGGCTATTCATGGCTAAGGGCGAACTAGCCACGAATTTTTGGCTCTAGCCACGAAAAAATTCGTGGCTAAATACAATTTTTCTTGTAGTGCGTTTTCATAGGAACGATTCCTTGGAGGCAAACAAATTCACAAGAGAGCTTGCGAGGATGTTCCAGTAAAGACATGGTAACTATGGGCTTGATGGATTCTGTTCTCCAGAGGGAACACAAAGTTAAGGCCTTGAAAAGTGCTAATGAATTTGTAGCACGCCCTCAGAGGATAAGCGAGTAACCAAGTGAATGAGGACCCTAATGGATATATATGAATAAAGATATATCCCCATAAGGTATGAAATCAAGCAAACGAGTAAAGACTTTTAGGGAATGCATATGAATAGAGTATGCCTTCGGAGGATATACAAGCAAGTGACAAGGACCCCAAATAATGCATATGAACAGATAATATGCATTAAGAGGGTATGTACCTATTTGCCTTTTTAATGCATCGGACTGACTTATCACTGTTGCTGATTTGGCCACGACCATTCTGGGATTGGTCTTCTTTCTGGTGGCACAAAATTGCTTCTAGGCTTGCTGGTTTTCTTATACAACGGGTTCCTATTATGCGATTGTAGCTTTCAAACACCCGATCTCCATTGCCCACTATCAAATAACAGCTATATGCTTCCCATTGTGACGAATTTCGGAATGAGTGTATTTGCAAATACTCACTCGCCACGCGGTGGGGAATTGCCGCACGGCCGATCTTGTTTTTCTCTTAACAGATGTCTTCGATGGGTCTCTTAACAGCTATGATGCACCATTAACCTGTCGCAACCACAATGTGTTTTCTCGTAGACTGTCTCAAGAAAGGTTAATTATAGCTTTTGTCCTCAATTTTTCTTTCGTCACGTTTAAACATCTGTATTTTTGAAGAATATTTTTCCTTTCTACTCATGCTTATAAAATTCGTCGAGGTACAACATTTTTCTTCATCACACATGTCGATTCTCTATATTGATCCTAAAGTTTTCCTTTTACATCCTTTGCTCTTTTGACCTCTTTCCTTGATCATTTTCTCTTTCGTCCTTCTTCCCCAAGTTTTCTTCATGTCTCATAAATGCTCAAGGAGTCAATCGTCTGAACGATGACGAGGCCAGTCGGTGAGAGATCAGGGTTTGACCACTGGCGTTTGGTACTAAGAGGTTTTCTAAATTAAATTTAAATTAAATTTAAATTTATGTTTCAATTTTAATTAGTTACATTTAATGATTTTACATTAAATAGTATATTTATTATTATTGATCATGGAAGAAAATCCTGAGTTTGTGTGTTGTTGACAGTGTCGGCGACATGGATATACAGAAAAGAATTCTGAACTACATGTGTTGTTGACAGTGTCGGCGACATGGATATACAGAAAAGAATTCTGAACTACATGTGTTGTTGACAGTGTCGGCGACATGAAGTCTTGACAGGCTGTCTATTTTGTCTTGTATCTAATTAGGTCTAAACTTGGTTCTTTTGTATCCTTTAAAAAGGCCTTGCAGCCACCAATGAAAAAAGTGACGTTGGGAAATAATTCTCCCCAATTTTCTCTTGTTCAAATTCTCTCATCTCTCAAATCTCTCAAGCTTAAATCTTTCTTAAATCTAACATGGTATCAGAGCAATAGAGTTATTGTTCTTTGATTCTCTCTATTCTCTTACTGATTCTACTCATTCTTAGTTCTAAATCTGTGTTTTTCTCTTCATCTCTGCTCTTCAAATTGTTTCTCTTTTCTGAAACCTTCAAGCTTCATCAATGGAAGACACTGTCCAAGTAAACTCAAGCCTCAAGCCTACTGTCATTCCGGTGGTTCTCAAGGGTTTAAACTACAGGACATGGCAGAGAACAACCAAGACCGCAATTTGTGGCAGAGGACTTTGGGAGCATATTCTTGAGGACAAGACACCGCCTGATGAAGATCCAAAGGAGAAGAAAGATGAGGCAACAAAGAAGGAGGAGGCAAGGTGGTTTCAAGAAGACCAATCAGTTCTGGGTTTTCTTCAAAACTCACTAGATCCTTCCATCCTTGAAGCTTACTCATATTTTGAAACTGCTAAATCACTTTGGGACACTCTGAAGAAGGTGTATGGTGATGACTCTAACCTCAGCCGTGTGTATGAAGTGAAGATGAAAATCAGTGACCTTCACCAAGGGGATTGTGAGTTCACCAAGTATCTTGGAAAGTTCTCATCTGCTTGGTCTGAGCTTGACATGTTAAGGCCAAGCACCATGGACCCAAAGGTTCTCAATGAAAGGAAGGAGCAAGACAAGATCTTTGGTCTCCTCCTCAATCTGAATCCGGTCTACAATGATGTTATCAAGTCTATCTTAAGGGAGACTACACTCCCTGACTTTGAAGAGGTGTGTTCAAGAATCCAAAAGGAACAAGGAAACATTGGATTGTTTAGAGGAAAAGGGGACCTTGTCACTGCCAACAAGAGCGTGTTCAAGCAAGAGGAAAGGAAGGGTGTCTTCTGTGACCATTGCAAGAAGAAAGGACATGCGAAGGACAAGTGTTGGACCCTTCACCCTTATCTCAAGCCATCCAAGTTCAAAGACTCAAGTGCCAACATCTCTCAAGAGAATGTGAATGAGCAGACGACTTCATCCTCTCAAGGAGGAAAGCTTGCACTCTTCACCAACACTGATTATGTGAGAAGGAGTGATTTAGAGGACCTCATCAAGGCTTATGCCTCCAAACTCTCTGGTATCACCTTATTGTCTCATAAACTACTTGCTAAAACTGATCAGAACTTGGTAGTAGATTCAGGAGCATCTCACCACATGATTAGTAATGCTAAGTTGTTAAAAGACATCAAACCTGCCCTAGGAAGAGTAACTATTGCTGATGGTCAAGGTATTCCCATTGAAGGGACAGGAAAGTTAAGACTGTTTAACAAGGATAGTGATGCCTTATTTGTGCCTAAGTTTAAATCCAATCTGCTATCAGTTAAAAGGATTACTAAAGACTTGGACTGCAATGTTATCTTTGGACCTAATGAGGTGTGCTTTCAGGATATTAAGAATGGAAGGGTACTTGGCAGAGGTGGAACACAAGATGAACTTTATCTCATTGAAAACACCTCTCCAAGCAATTTGGGTTCCTTAGCTTTCAATTCCTGTTTTCCAGTTAATCAAAACAGTTTGTGGCATGCTAGACTTGGACATCCTCATGCTAGAGCTCTGAACTTGATGTTGCCTAACGCTACTTTTGATCATTCGACTTGTGAAGCTTGTATTCTTGGCAAACACTGCAGAACAGTCTTCCCTAAATCTACCACTATCTATGAAAGCTGCTTTGATCTAGTGCATTCTGATGTTTGGACTTCACCTTGCCAGTCTAGAGATGGGAACAAGTATTTTGTGACATTTATAGATGAAAAGTCAAAATATACTTGGGTCACCTTGCTCCCATCGAAAGATAGAGTTTATGAAGCTTTCATTCATTTTCAAAACTACATTACTAATCAGTTTAATGCAAGGATCAAAGTGTTTAGATCAGACAATGGGGCAGAGTACACAAGTCAAAGATTCAAGGCTAATCTGAACAAACATGGAATCCTACATCAAACAAGCTGTCCACACACACCTCAACAAAATGGAGTGGCTGAGAGAAAGAACAGACATCTCATGGAAGTGGCTAGGTCCATGATGTTCTATACCAATGTGCCTAAAATATTTTGGGGAGATGCAGTCTTAGCAGCTTGTTATCTCATCAATAGGATTCCAACGAAAGTTCTCCAAGACATCTCACCATTTGAGGTTCTGAACAAAACTCAACCCTTTATTGAACACTTACGTGTGTTTGGGTGTGTGTGTTTTGTACATATTTCAGGTGATCAAAGAAATAAGCTAGAGGCTAAGAGCACAAAGTGTATGTTCCTGGGATACTCTACAACTCAGAAGGGTTATAAGTGTTTTGATCCAAGCAACAACCGCACATATGTGTCAAGAGATGTCAAGTTCATTGAGGGGCAAGGGTACTATGAGTAAAGGGATTGGGAAGGATTGAAGGATCTTTCAAGATCACCGTCTGACCTTGCTACAAGTCTGAGGTTTCTCTTGAATCATTTGGGAAATGATCCTACTAAAGTACCAAGACAAGGGGAAACAGAAACGAGAAGTCATCAAGAAGAGTTGCAAGAAGAAGAACAGTTGACAGCTAATCAAGAACCCACTCAAACTCAAGAGGAAGTTCTACCTCAGAATCAAGATCAAGACAACTTGAATATGAATGATGAGGAGATTATTCATCATGAAGAAGAAGAGATGGGTGTAGAGGAAGCTACTCAACCGGTCCAACAACTCAGAAGAAGTACTAGAGAAAAGACGGATCTATCAAGCTACATCAACAAGAAGTTCTACTTCAACAATCAGGCTGTTGCTCATCCCAACCAGTCCGTGTGTTCTATTGACTTGTTGCCATCAAGTCATTGCGCTTTTCTTGGGAAGATAGAGATGAATCATGTTCCTAAAACCTATGAAGAGGCTAAAGACACCAAGGAGTGGATGGATGCTGTGATTGATGAGAAGGGAGCTATGGAAAAGAATCACACTTGGAATGTGGAGAAGCTGCCAAAGGGAAAGAAGACTGTCAGTTCAAAATGGGTCTTCACAATCAAGTATAAGAGCAATGGAGACATTGAAAGGTACAAGGCAAGGTTGGTTGCAAGAGGGTTCATGCAAACATATGGAGAAGACTACACTGATACCTTTGCACCAGTAGCTAAACTCCATACAGTAAGAGTTACACTGTCCTTGGCCACAAACCTTTCATGGAACCTATGGCAAATGGATGTTAAGAATGCCTTTTTACAAGGAGAGCTTGAAGAGGAAGTGTACATGACTCCACCACCGGGACTAGAGTATTTGTGTAAATCTGGTGAAGCATTGAGACTAAGGAGAGCAATCTATGGTTTGAAGCAATCACCAAGGGCATGGTACCATAAGCTAAGCCATACACTCATGGACTATGGATTCAAGAAGTCTCAATCTGATCACACATTGTTTACTCTTCAAAGCTCTTTAGGAGTGGTGGTGGTTCTTATCTATGTGGATGATTTAATCATTACTGGAAGTGACAATGAGGGAATTCAGTCCACAAAGGCTTTTCTCAAAAGTTCGTTTGACATCAAAGACCTTGGAGAGTTGAAGTATTTCTTGGGTATTGAAGTATGCAGATTCAATGATGGGTTGTTTTTGTCCCAAAGGAAGTATGTTAAAGACTTGCTGACAGAAACAAGAATGAATGATTGCAAGATAGCAAAGACTCCTCTTGAAGATGGCTACCAAGTCAATAGAAAGGGGGAGAAATCAGATGGAGAAGTTCAAGGATGTCTCCTTGTATAGAAGACTGGTTGGGAAGCTTATCTATTTAACTCTCACTAGACCAGACCTATGTTTTGCTGTGAATCAAGTCAGCCAGCATATGCAATCACCCACAATTTATCATTGGAGTTTGATTGAGAGGATCCTTAGATATCTCAAAGGCTCAACAGGACAAGGAATTTGGATGGGTAAGAATGATAGCACTGAGATTGTCGGCTACTGTGATGCAGATTGGGCTGGTGATAAGAGTGACAGGAGATCCACAACCGGTTATTGCACCTTCATTGGAGGTAACTTAGTGACTTGGAAGACGAAGAAGCAGAAAGTGGTCTCGTGTTCAAGTGCTGAAGCTGAGTATAGGGCTATGAGGAAGCTGACAACAGAGTTAACTTGGTTGAAGGCTCTACTCAAGGACTTTGGCATTGAGCAATCAAGTCCCATTACCTTTCATTGTGACAATCAGGCTGCAATACACATTGCTACTAACTTTATGTTTCATGAAAGGACTAAACACATTGAGATAGATTGTCACAAGGTAAGGGAGAAGATTGAAGATGGGACGGTTCTACCTTGCTACACAAAGAGCGAAGATCAGCTAGCAGACATCTTCACCAAGGCTGCAAGTCTCAAAGTTTGCGATCATATCTTTAGCAAACTAGGACTTGTAGACCTCCCTACTCATGATTAGAACTTCCCTGGTTCATGTGCAGCATACTCTTTTTCCCTTGGTATGGTTTTGTCCCAAGTGGTTTTCCATATCAAGGTTTTTAATGAGGTGTTGCCATGATCATTCCAAGTTCAGTCTTTAGGGTGATTCCAAAGTCTGAACTTGAGGGGGAGTATTGATCATGGAAGAAAATCCTGAGTTTGTGTGTTGTTGACAGTGTCGGCGACATGGATATACAGAAAAGAATTCTGAACTACATGTGTTGTTGACAGTGTCGGCGACATGGATATACAGAAAAGAATTCTGAACTACATGTGTTGTTGACAGTGTCGGCGACATGGAGTCTTGACAGGCTATCTATTTTGTCTTGTATCTAATTAGGTCTAAACTTGGTTCTTTTGTATCCTTTAAAAAGGCCTTGCAGCCACCAATGAAAAAAGTGACGTTGGGAAATAATTCTCCCCAATTTTCTCTTGTTCAAATTCTCTCATCTCTCAAATCTCTCAAGCTTAAATCTTTTTTAAATCTAACAATTATTAGTTTAGATGATGATATAGAAACTTTTAATTTAAATTAACCAATCAAAAGGGGGGCTGATGTGTCAGCTTGAGAGAGTCCCCTTCTCTCATTATATATAGGATAATCCAACCGTTGTAAACCTCCCCAATTCATCATTCATCATTAATTAGAAAATTTCAAGTCTCGAATTAAATATTGCAACTGCGAGAATTTAATAAATATCATGAGAAGTAGACTTGTAAGATTATCAATGGGGAATTGAGCTCTCAATAGAGAGGAGACCAAATTTCAAGTCATGCAATATGCCACTGCTATGTTTCTGAAACAAACTCATTAACTTGAAGCAACAGCTATTGTAAAAAGCTTTTTGAATTTAAATTATTAATTTTACAATCAATTTGAAGAAAAATATGCTACTGCGTGAATCACCTCTCTCAAGTGAACGTGAATTAGTGATATTGGAGGACTCCCCCAAGTCCTCACTAAACCACCATTTATTTTATTTTCAAATCGTATTCAAACTATTGTTGTTACAAATTTTGTTTTGTTTTCTTTTAAAAAAAATTTCTTAAGTTTTACATTTATCTTTACTTATATCGAATCAATCTTTAACATAATTACAAAGAATTAATACTATTAACTTTAAACAACTAACAACAATATTTTAATACCCTCTATAATTATCTCTTTCATTTTTGTTTTAAAATTAGTTATTCTCTTGTTTATAGTGTGTGTTATCGTTTTTTTCTATTAAATCTAATTTTGAAAGCTCACCAAGTTTATGTATTCCATTTTTCCTTTTTTTCATATCCCTTAACAGAAGGATTTTCCCACATTTTTTGTTAAGTGTCATTTTTTGTGTGTTATTGATATTCTTTTATTGTCGATAACTTTTTTATTTTATCGGTTATTTAACCGCCTAGCAAAAAAAACTACATATAAAATTATAGTAACCGTGAAACCTATTTTTGTTTCTATTGCGTTCTTTAAACCCTATTTTTATGGTTAATACATTGCTAGTTTAGCCCATTAAATTTGTGTTTTAGTTTATTGTATATCATATTTTGGTAGGGTTGTTGTTTGCATATTTAAAAAAGTTAACTTTTGTTTTATAGGGGTTTAATTTGTGCATGTACTTATTCTATAGGGGTTGCTTATTGTACTCATCTATATCTTCTAACATAGTTCTCAATTGTCACGTGCTCAATTTTCTGTACACCATGGTATTTAGTAGCATCGTTCTCTTGGTTTTCCTTGCATTTCAAGTTGTGATGTATTATATTAAATCAAGTATGTGAAGCAAAAATGTTATATTTGGTAGGAAGAATGTAGAGTTGGTAGCTTGCACGCTGCCGACAAAGTAAACTTTGTCTCATAAGTTGCGTTAAGGTACAACTCACCTTGGAAAGAATTGATATGATTTGAGTTTTATAGGTGGTTGTAATAGATGTTGACAACGTAGATTGTATATGGCAGACCTCCAAAAAATTTGGGATTGATATTTGTAGCCAACATCACACATGTTTCTGCTTTTTTGTGGCAAAAAATCTGATTGAGTGTGTTTGCATGAGCATCAAAAGCACAGACGCGGAGTTTCTCGCCGTTGGAGGAACTCAATGACAGAGGGTACAAAATTCTCAGTGAAACATACTTTTAAGCATTGTAAACGGTGATTGTGATTATTTAGTACTTTTCAAGGCGGAGATTGAACAAAATTCTTTCCAAACCCGAAGTTGTTTCGTTGAAATATACTTTGTGGACCATACTTAAGGGGTATAGGTGATGCAAGGCTAGGAGATATAGGAAAGGTAGAAATTGTTGGGTTGAATTACAATTAAATCAATAAACATGCCTTAAATAATTCTTTATAGTGTGGTTTTTAAGGCGCATAATAAGTTATCCCTTTGGACATGTACAAATATATATCTTTAGGATATGCTGATGAATTAGAAATTAACCAATCCTACGGACGGGTGAGCGGATAAACAAAAAATAAAATATTTTCTTAATCCGAACTACATCGTAAATTCTAATATACATTTGAGAATATTTAGTTGAGTTTTTAAGTTGAAAAATCTTTAATATTTTTGGACTATTTTTATAAGAGTTTATATATTTATCTCAGAGATTCTCAAAAATAATAAGTGGTTATATTTGTTTTCATTATGTGTTCTACATTGATTTTAACAACAAATCTAATAAATTTCTTTAAAAATATTGGTAGATTGTTATTAAAATATTAATTTTCTATCTTATATGTTTGCTTTTTATGAATTTGTATCATCATTTTTATTCATTTTTTCTTAAAATCGATGATTTAGACAAACAAAAAACAAATCTAACAAATATCTTTAGAAATGCGGATTGGTATTCAAATATTATTTTTCTATATTATATGTTTTTTTAGTCAATCATTTCTCTTATTCATTTTGTCTTAAAACCGATGATTTAAACCAATGAAAAAATTATTTCAATATAATTTTGTAGACATTTAGAATCTGGAATTTAACATTATTTCAATGGTTAAAAATGATTATTTGAAAGATGTTAATGTCATAAGTGTTAAATTATAATGATCTATTTAATTGGATTGAAATAAAATAAAATAAAATAAAATAATGAGTGTTTTTGGTAAGATGTTTGGTGAGTGTGTTTGGTAAGATGTTTGATGTGGTAAGTGAAGAGAGTTGGTGATAATGGTGAGAGTTGATGTGTAATTTTAAATTTGTGTGGTTGTTATGTGTTTGAGTTTGTGTATAAATAGGTGAGTCTTGATCATTTGCAAGACATCCCAAAATTATTTCAATAACATCTTCTCTAAGTATTCTCTCTTTTTCTTGTTTTATAATTCTCTTTCTTGTTAAGCAAGAAATCTCTTCTTGAGTTTTATTTTCTTGTTTTGTTCTTTCTTTCTTTCATAAGAAGAAATGTTTATGAGAGTTTTAGTGAGATAAAATGTTTTAGTAAATTCCAACATGGTATCAGAGAAAAAGACGGTTCGAGGGACGATCGACGGCAAAAATTAAGCAAGACGAAGCAATAAGCAATACGCAAAATTAGCAAGAAGAGCAATACACGAGAAGTCATGGCGTCACACCTACACGCATCTCAACCTGTTGCTATTTTCGACGGTCAAAATTATGAGCTTTGGGCGACAAGAATGAAGACGACGCTAATCATTCGAGAATTGTGGGATGTTGTGGAGAATGGAGTTCCACCAAAACCACAAGAAACCATGAGTACTACGGAAACTCCTGAAACTCCGTCAGGTACTCAATCAAAAATCTCAAGTTGGAAAGAGTCGAAGATGAAGGATATGACGGCTCTCCAGCTGTTGCAACATACCGTCACCGATGCGGTGTTCAGGAAGTTTATATCAGCGACAACATCTAAAGATGCGTGGAAAAATTACAAGAGTCCTATCAAGATAACCCTCAAGCTATACTTGTGAAGCTGCAATCTCTCCATAGAGATTTTGAAAGTATAAAGATGAATGATGGAGAAAGGATCAAATCCTTCACTGATAGGATCATCGATGTTTCAAATGAGATGGAGAAATTGGGGGAAAGAAAAACGGATTACGAAATAGTTCGTAAAATCTTAACCTCGATGCCAAGACATTATGGAAATTTGGCGGCACTAATGGAAGAAACTAAAGATTTGAAGAACATCAGTGTAACTGATCTGGTAGGATCTTTGGTTTCCCATGAATCAAAGTTTCTTCGAGACGAAGAAAGAAGTTATTAAGGAGCTTTCCAGGCTCGATTCAAAGGTGCAAGAGTATTCAAGAAAGGATAAAGTAGTAAAGAGAAACCCAAATGGAGGGGCAAAGAGAAACGATGTTGTGGTTACTGCAAGAAGGATAACCACAACGAAGCTGATTGTTACTTGAAGAACAAGAGTCCGAACCAGAACTGGAAGAAACACAAAGAATGTTTCACATGCGGGAAGTTGGGACACTTTGCACGAGAATGTCGAAGCAAACAAGGCCAGCATGCGCAAGTTACAAATGTTGAAGAAACATAACTTGTTCTCCGCCGAGGAAACAATTGTGAAGATACCAAAGAAATACATGGCTGATCGATAGTGGATGCACTAACCACATGTCTAAAGATGCAAGGTACTTCACAACTATCAACAAAAATGTGAAAGTTCCTATCCGCGTCGGAAATGGAGCTGTAATAATGACAGAAGGAAAAGGTGACATTCTTGTGAAGACCAAGGTGGGAGAGAGGATCATCAAAGATGTCTTATATGTTCCAGATCTGAATAAGAACCTTCTTAGTGTTCCCCAAATGATGCTACATGGATACGAGCTTATCTTCAAGGGAACACAATGCACAATTCGCGATCAAAGGGGATTGAAGATTGCCCAGGTGGAGATGGAAAAGAAAAGTTTTCCTCTTGATCTCTCTGGAGCAGAAGATGCCTCCTATAATGCAAGAGAGGAGCTAGTTGGTCATCTATGGCATAAAAGACTTGGTCATAGTAGCCATACATACATAAAGAAGTTACTGCAAAATCACATGGCAAGGGGAGTCTCGAATCTCTACGATTACAATGATGTATGTGAAGCATGCCAGCTAAGAAAACAAGAGCGGGTCACTTTTCCATCATCCTCATCAACAAGAGCCAAGAAGAAGTTAGAGCTTATCCACACAGACATATGTGGACCCATGCAAACACCTTCGCTCGATGGAAGCAGGTACTTCATCCTATTCATTGATGACTTTTCAAGGATGACATGGGTATACTTCTTGAAACAAAAGTCAGAAGCATTCAACATGTTCAAGAAGTTTAAGGCTATGGTGGAGAACCAGTCTGAAGAAAAAATAAAACAAATTAGATCTGACCGAGGAGGAGAGTACGTCAAATGAATTCCAAAGTTTCTGCGAAATTCAAGGCATTACAAGACAACTGACCGTGGCATACTCACCACAACAAAACGGAGTGAGTGATAGGAAGAATCGCAGCGTGATGGAGATGGCACATGCAATGCTGAAGGGACAAGGAATGCCAAACAAATTTTGGGCCGAGGCGGTATACACTGCGGTATACTTGCAGAATAGACTACCTTCAGCTACCCTGGATAAGGAGACACCCATAGAAGCATTGACAGGACACAAACCCTCACTAAGTCATCTTAAAGTGTTTGGGTGTGTGTGCTATATCCACATACCAGATGAAAGGAGGAGAAAGCTCGAAGACAAAGCACAAAAAGGAGTACTTATTGGTTACAGCAGTCAAAGCAAAGGCTACCGGGTTTACTTGGTGGAGAGGCAAACTGTAATAGTAGCAAGGGATGTTACCTTTGATGAAGGAAGAATTTGGGATTGGAATCAAAACTCAGAGAATGACAGAGGTCTCCAACAAACTATCTCAGATCCATTCAAAGAGGTTAATGATGCTCAACCTTCTGCACCTACCGTTGATGGACAACATGAAGAAGAAGTAACAAATGGATCTGTTCCTACAAACAACGGAGAAGGAACGTCAAAGGCGAGTTCGTCATCAATGAAAACTCTACGAACAAGGAGTATGTCTGAACTAATGGCTGTCACTCCACGAGTATTGGACTATAGTGCTGACATGATGGATGCATGTTTTGTCTGTACTGTTGAACCTAACTGTTTTGAAGAAGCAGTCAAGCATCCAGAATGGAGGGATGCAATGCAAGAAGAAATCATGATGATTGAGAAGCATAACACATGGGAGTTGGTGAAAAGACCTGAAGAAAAGAAAGCCATCACAGTCAAGTGGATTTACAAGTTGAAGACTGCAGCAGATGGAACCTTACAGAAGTATAAGGCCAAATTAGTTGCAAGGGGATTCTGTCAGAAATACGGTGAAGACTACACTGAGACATTTGCTCCCATCTCGAGGTATGACACCATTTGACTTATAATTGTAATTGCAGCACAAAAGAGTTGGGCACTACATCATATGGATGTGAAGTCTGCATTTCTAAATGGAGAACTTGAGGAAGAAGTGTTCGTAGAACAACCTCAAGGATTTGAAGTCAATGGGAAGGAAGAACACGTGCTAAAGCTCAAGAAAGCATTGTACGGTCTAAAAAAAGCACCAATGGCATGGTATAGCAAGATTGATGGTCATTTTTTGCAACAAGGATTTGAAAGATGTCCATACGAAGCAGCCGTATACATCCCCAGAAACGGTGAAGATACTCTAATGATCTCTTTGTATGTAGATGACATGATCATAACATGAAGCAATGAAGAAGACATCAACAAGTTCAAAGGAGAAATGATGAGCTACTTTGAGATGACAGACCTTGGCCATATGGAGTATTTTCTTGGGATGGAGATATGTCAAAGTGCAGAAGGAGTTTTCTTATCTCAAACAAAGTATGCAAACAAGCTCCTGGAGAAATTCAAGATGACTGATTGCAAATCAGTTAGCACACCGCTGGTGCCACATGAGAAGAATATTGATGAGCAAGAGTATAATCCAGCAGACGCTGCAGAATACAGAAGCATGGTGGGAAGTTTGTTATATCTGACCGCTACAAGACCTGGTTTGATGTTTTCTGCAAGTTATCTTTCAAGATACATGAGCAATCCACAAATGATGCAATATCAACAAGCAAAGCGAGTATTGAGGTATGTCAAGGGGACAACTGAACTCGGCTTATTTTTCAAGACCGAAAATTCAACATTATTGCAGGGATATTGCGATAGTGATTGGGCTGGAAGTCAAAATGATATGAAGAGCACAAGCGGTTATTTGTTCAAGCTAGGAATATCGATTATCTCTTGGCAGACACAGAAACAAGATGTTGTTGCACAAACAACTGCAGAAGCAGAGTACATCTCTGCAGCGGCTGCAGTGAATCAAACTGTTTGGCTCGAAACTTACTCGAGAGTCTTGGATTCAAGCAAGAAGAAGGTACACCGATTTTTTGTGATAATAGTTCAGCTATTGCCATCAGAAAAATCCAGCTCAACACCGTAGAACCAAGCATATCAACTTAAAATTTCATGTGGTGCGGGAAGCTAAGAACAATGGAACTATCAAGCCGAAGTATTACAAAGGTGAAGATCAGTTGGCAGACATCTTTACGAAATCTTTGCCAATAACAAGATTTGAAGAAATGAGGAACAACCTTGGCTTGAAATTCAAATGGATCAAGGAGGAGTGTTAAATTATAATGATCCATTTAATTGGATTGAAATAAAATAAAATAAAATAATGAGTGTGTTTGGTAAGATGTTTGGTGAGTGTGTTTGGTAAGATGTTTGGTGTGCTAAGTGAAGAGAGTTGGTGATAATGGTGAGAGTTGGTGTTAATGGTGAGAGTTGGTGTGTAATTTTAAATTTGTGTGGTTGTTATGTGTTTGAGTTTGTGTATAAATAGGCGAGTCTTGATCATTTGTAGACATCCAAAATCATTTCAATAACATATTCTCTCTTGTTCTTGTTTTATAATTCTCTTTCTTGTTAAGCAAAAAATTTCTTCTTGAGTTTATTTTCTTGTTTTCTTCTTTTTTCTTTCATAAGAAGAAATGTTTATGAGAGTTTTAGTGAGATAAAATGTTTTAGTAAATTCCAACAATAAAAAATACTTTAAAATACTTTGACATGTATTTTTTTAAATAAACCATAATGTATTTATCTATTTGAAGTTTTAATTTATATATATTATTTAACGGCGGTGTAATGTTTATTAAATTTATGATATTAAGAAGTACATTTTATTATATATTTTAAGATGACTTTTAATATTTCTTTCATAAAAGTTAAATATATATAAAACTATTCAAATAAAAACTTAAAATGATATAAATGCTTAAAAAATGGTGAGGTGGCACAAGGAGAATAGAGAAAAGCCTTCTTTATATTTATAGTAAATTTATGATATTAAGATGTATATTTTATTATATATTTTTAAATGACTTTTCATATTTCTTTCATAAAATTTAAATATATATAAAACTATTCAAATAAAAACTTAAAATGATATAAATGCTTAAAAAATGGTGAGGTGGCACAGAGAGAAGGGAGAAAAGCCTTCTTTATATATATAGATAGATGCCATAAGAAATATTTTTAAATACCTTGACATGTATTTTTTTAAAATAAACCATTATGTATTTATCTATTTAGATTTTTAATTTATATTATATTATTTAACGGCGATGTAATTTTTATTAAATTTAGGATATTAAGATGTACATTTTATTATATATTTTTTAGATGAATTTTCATATTTCTTTCATAAAAGTTAAATATATATAAAATTATTCAATTTAAAACTTAAAATGATATAAGTGCTTAAAAAAGAATGGTGAGGTGGCACAAGGAGAAGAGAGAAAAACCTTCTTTATATATATATTAAATTTATGATATTAAGATCTATATTTTATTATATATTTTTAAATAACTTTTCATATTTCTTTCATAAAATTTAAATATATATAAAACTATTAAAATTAAAATTTAAAATGATATAAATGATTAAAGAATGGTGAGGTAGCACAAAAAAAAAAAAAAGCCTTCTTTATATATATAAATTGGCGAGACCATGTTTACTTACAAACGGCAACTTAAAAGCATCTAAAAGTAACAAGAGAAGTTGACTTGTTGATACATACAAACGGCAACTTAAAAGCATCTAAAAGTAACAAGAGAAGTTGACTTGTTGATATAGAACATTGAAGTTGTCATGTATTGCCCAAAAGCTTAATATTCATTCTGATTTTGCATTGGGACGATCACAATTAATTTCTTTAACTTAATACTTTTAAAATTAATAAAATATTATTATTTCAGCATTGATAATTTATAAAAAAAATTACTGTATTTGTGATATTCGAGTTAATTTCTTTACCAAATAAATTCTAGGATTTTTTACTAAGAGATATATGGCAGAAAGAGCAGGTAAATTAGTGATTTCCTCAACCAAAACTCGAACTTGTGAATATGGTAAGGGGTTTGTTGGGTGTAAAACCCCCATTAGTATCTTTATTAAGTTTTTGACCCTCATTGGTCGAAAATTAGAATGGGGCAAATACATACAGATTCCTTCCTATATTACCTCTACCAACCTACCTTACACATCGGCGGCTCAGTATTAAATGAAGCCTGAACCGGGTCCTACTTCAATATCTTCAGAATCTCCTTGGGCGTCGATATCACTATTTCTGATCCAGAACCCAAAGTGTTATATGTTAATCTCGGCCCTCCTTTAGCTGGCGTTAGATCCTGGCCGCTCGTTCTTTGGAAAATACAATGATTCAATAGTAACCGAAAACAATCTTAACAACATCCGAGAGAACACTCTTGCCTATATTAATGGAGGTCTCTGTTATACACAAGTGAAGATTGCCATTAAAGCTGTTAGCTGCAACAACAATTACTAAGAATCCTGCAAAATCTAAAACATATAAGTATAAATATAAAGGTCCATTTACTTATTAACTTACTTTCGGAGATAACAGCTTCACCGAATGGCCTTTAGTAGACAACAGTTATGTGTTGTTTGTTGTAGATGGCGCTACAGGTTGGGATCGCGAAAGGAAAATGGAAGAGGAGAGCAGATGGACAATGGTTCCATGAACCAGACTGGGACACAGTCAACTGCTATGTTATGTTGAAGGAGAATGTTTCTTACCTGGAGTTAGTTGCCGCTGTGTCAACAAAGTTGAACGTTAAGGAAGGCGATACAATAACCCTGAGTTATAAGTGGCCACAATGGATGCTGGGGCCCGAATGGAGTATGACGTTGCCTACATTTATTAAGGACAACGAAGACGCCGCGTTGTTTATGTCAATCCGTGCTGACCTGGATGAGGTATTTCTACGTGTTGACGTCCAGCATGTTGCGCAGTCAAAAGAGTTAACACTTTTCACGGGGATGGATAGACGTCCGGCAGGAGAGGGTAAGTTGATGGAACTACTTATGCCATTCTCGCCAATACAAAGAATGGAGAGAGGCGAGGCGTCGTCCAGAAACCCAAAAATTCCAGAAAATCTGGTAAATGGAACTGAGAACAAAGGTAAAATATTTGAAGATGTTTGAATAAAATAACTTTGTTGGAACCTATATGTAGTCTTCTATAACTGGTGGTTGTATTTGAAGGTCTATCAACAAAGGAGAAGCTGAGGGCGATATCAAAGTATTTTAATGAACACAGCAGGAACTGTAACATGTATACCAATGCTGGACTAAATTTGGATCTCAACGAATATGCCTATAATCCGAATAATAGTGTACTTGTGCCCCTTCTTAGTGTCAGCGAGAAAACGTCCTCGTCCTTTTCATTTGACAGCAAAACAACGGAATATGCCAACGCAGGTGATCTCTTCATGGATTTTGGTGATCACGATAAGCCAACCACGACAGGTAACGCATCTGTTATTTGTATTATTTACGGGTAACTAGAGTTTGCAGTAAATTACGATAGATGTAAACCACAATTTCCAGTTATCTTTTAAACATTTTGTTTTCCTGCTAACACTAATATTTATGAAATGCAGAAGAAAGTAGCATCGTGCCTCTCATATATCCACCATTGACAGATGGTGCTGAGACGGATGATAACTTCGTTCAATCTGTATCCCAAAGTCAGAAAAAGAAGGGGAAATTTTCGATCGAACAGGATCCTATTGAATTTCGACCACAATCCTCTAGGGCGGGGCAAGAGTTACTCAGGCCCAATGAGCCTGTTTTATTTGGAACACCTGTTGTGAATCCATATACGCGCCCTGATCAAATAGGTGTTTTTGCGAGGAACACTACCGAAACCGAGAACCAGGTTTTTCCTAGAACAGAGACACACATTACCTCAGCAATTCACGCAGGTGATGCACAACCATATTTTGATGATCCTGTTGGCGAAGGTACATTGTATTCGAGTTAACTAAGTTACTCAAAATTTGTAGATCTTAATAACCATTGCTAACTTTGAGATTTAAAACAGATGATTTGGACCAAGAAATGCACGACGTTGACTATGAGGGTGACGAAATCTTCGTTGGCCTTCAGGAGTAAGGAAGAATGCAAAATGAAGTTGGCGATTCACGCCATTAACAGGAAATTTCATTTTCGTTACGCGAAGTCGGGTCCCACGAGGATTGTTGTTGTATGCGTAGGTGATAGATGTCCATGGAGGGTTTACCTGCCACACATAGAAGATAGCATCCAGTATGAAGTGCGTAGTTGCACATTGCATCACACTTGTAGTGTTGATGCAAGGGGCAACTTCCACAGGCAAGCATCAACTGCTGTAATAGGAGATCTTATCCGTTCTCGTTACAAAGGGACTGGTAGGGGACCACGTGCATGTGAGGTTAGGCATTTGCTACGCCAGGAATATAGTCTCCATGTAAGCTACTGGAAGGCTTGGCGAGCGCGTGAAATTACTATGGATAATGCACTAGGTACATCAGTGGGAAGTTATGCTTTGATTGCACCATATTTTAAGCTTGTACAACAAAGTAATCCTGACTCGGTTCTCGGACTTCAAACGGAAATGGGAAAGGGTGGCATTGAGCGATTTAAATATATTTTCTTCTCCCTTGCTGCTTCCGCCAATGGTTATCAATACATGAGGAAAGTGGTGGTTATCGATGGAAACCATCTTGAAGGTCGATATGGTGGATGCCTTCTGGCTGCAAGTGCACAAGATGGTAACTTTCAAATATTCCCTTTAGGGTTTGGGATTGTCGACTCTGAAAATAAGGAGTCATGGGAGTGGTTCTTAGAGAAAGTTTCTGCGATTGTACCTGATGACCCTGAGCTGGTGTTTGTCCCAGACAGACATGGGGCCATTTATCCTGGAATTAGAAAGGTGTGTTATGCAGTAAATAATTATTCGATCTAATATTTACATGAAATATGTGTAGAAAGTAACATTGTTATTTGGCTATCTAGGATAACACATTAATAATTTATCATTTCTCTTAGTTGGTTGTTTAATTCAGTTTAACACTAAATCGTTTGGATGTCTCAAATTCGTTGGTCTCCTGTTAAACGTTGAATTTTCTGGTAGGTGTTTCCCATGGCGTCGCACGCTGCTTGCATGGTCCATCTTCAAAGGAACGTGATGAGTAGGTTCAAATCCGAGCTATTAAAAAAACTGACATCAGATGCTGGACGTGCATATCGCTTTACAGAGCTTGAAAGAGTGTTTAAGGAGATACGAGAAACAAACAGTAGGTGCGCAGACTTCCTTGCTAACATAGGGTTTGAACACTGGACGCGAAGTCATTTTATCGGGGAAAGATACAACATAAAGACAAGCAACATATCATAATCTCTAAATGCGGTGCTGACCATGGTAAGAGATTATCTTGTTATCTCTCTCCTGGAGACCCTCCGGACAACCCCTTGTTTCCTGGTTTGCACTGCGCCGTGACTCCGCTCAAACCTGCGAAGATGTTCTGAATCCAAAAGTTCAAGAACTGATTATTGCTAACTACAAAAAGTCAACAAGTTATGCAGTAATTAAGATAGCAGATGGAATATATGAGGTGAAGGACGAGCTTGGTGTGTCTTTTGCTGTGCATTTATTGGAGCAAAGTTGCGGCTGTCGGGAATTCCAACTATTGTAGATACCATGCAAACATGCAGTTGCAGCGGCAATAAAGGAAGGGGTCAAAGTTGAAACACTTGTGGGAGTATACTACACAAACGAATACCATAGGCTTGCTTACTCCGGAATCATAATGCTGGTACCTGATGTAGACCGACTAGTGCCGTCGACCACGGATGTTGGTGGAGGCAGCCTGAAACCACCAGCCGTAAAGCGCCCCACAGGACGCCCAAGGAAGCTGAGGATTCCCTCTATTGGAGAATTTAAGGTGAGCAAAAGTCTTATTTTGAGTTATGAATAAGCGCTTGTATAGATTACAGACAAGGGAATATTACAGAAAGTAAACAACAGGAAGTGCACACGATGCAAGGGTAGAGGTCATAACCGTTTAACCTGCAAGATGGCCATCCCGGTAAGTGCATGAGTAATTGAAATTTACGGCTATCATTTATATACGTTAACCATGTTATCAATATCACAGTAGGGGGCTGAATGAAGAGGAGGGAAGAATGTATAAGTTTTTTTTGGCGGAACGGGACTCAATCATTTAACGTGGACCTACGTATGTGATGTGAAATGGGGTGTTTTAAAAATAATTTGGATGTTAGGATACCACATTTTGACTGTAAATATGGTATTCAATTCCCAGGCCCCAGCTTTTGTAATATAAACGTGTCCGCGTGTTTTGTAATGTTTGTTTCTGGTAATTGAGAAGTTTCTCGTTTTATGTACATATTTTGGCAAAATTCTGTTTGTTGTGGTTGTTAATGTGTCGAAAGTTAAGCTAATACCGTATAAACGGAATATCATCTATTAGCCAGCACTTAATTGTTAATAACTCAGACACCAACTTCTGTATAATAATATGGTCGACTCTGCATGTCAACATCAACCCGACTGGAATTAATGCAATATCCAATATCTGTTAGTAATGTTTTACATGTACGTTTGGGCGTAAATATGATTAGCTAGTAGGAATAAGGAGAAAACTGGCCTGATCATTTAATTGTAATTAAATCCGAACACTAAAATATTTAGAGGGATAATTGTTCGCTTAAGAAACGTAGTGGGGTTACTCGAAACGATGAAGACAGTTCATCTTTAAATTGTTAATGACGTCATAATTGTAACGGTTAACTCAATTTTTCGTAATGTAGGTTAATGATTACCTATATTAGGGCCTATTTTGATTTGGTACAAACCCAACGCGCAGCCGACATGATTTGCCGTTGATAATCTGGGAAAGTGTTTCGTGCACGTTAATCCAGGTTCACAGATTCTGAAATCTAACTTCAGTAACAGTTAACATTTACGACACTAAATATATAAAATTTCGTAATTATGATCCCAAGTATCTACATTCCCGGTTTATCCAATTTAACAGTAAAAAATGCATGGTAATGTCCGGTATACAGCCGGTTTGCTTTTTATAGATCCAAACCACCATAATCTATGTAAAAATCAGGTTTCTTAGATTTTTAAACGTAATTAGTGATTCGGTGTGAATCCAGTCGAGTAATTTTACATTATTATATTAAATGAATTCACCTGCCATCCGAGTATGCCATCATCACATTATCCCACAAAATTTGGTATGGGTATATTCGGTTTACTAAATGCAAAACTGATATTGACCTTAACCAATAATAATCTAAATTGCACCTCTTAATTACTGCGGTTGGAAATCCATCGGTCGCGTCCGCTTGAAAAGAAGATCTATATAAGGATAGCGTGATAGAGAAACGACTCAACTCCTTTACAAATTTCCAGTAATCTCTCAGTTCTGAAAGATCACGTCAGACACTTACCGTCGACAAGTATGAAGGAGAAAAAGAGAAAGAGTCATGTGTACTGGCCGACTCAGTACTGGCCGTGGCCTCGTTACGACCAACCACGCTATGAAACAAGGTCCGTCACAAAAAGGCGGAGGGATTAGAAACCGTTCGACCTCCTGGTGCTGCCAGAGGATATCATAAGGATGATAATGGTTCGTGTCTGCGAAAATGACGTGCAGGATGTCCGTCACTCAAGGATAACATGCAGGCGCCTAAATGATATTACTCAAATAGACGAGTTCTTCGTTTCCATTAATCTAATAGAGATGAGCAGTTTTGTTTCGTGTCCAAATTTTGACTGGACGAAATTTAACGAAAGGTGTTACGACGCAGGAAATACCTCCGCCATCACCCTAAAAAGGCATATCTAATCTTTTATTCGAGAACAAGCGGGATGAAGGACTCGGGCATATCAAAGTGGGTGCAGATAAAGGAAGCATCGTCTGCGAGTACTTCTACGGGATGATGAGCAAGATCTACAAAGACGAGTGGGAGGAAGGTCTGTTCGGTAAGCATGAACTCACTAGACAACGTGCAACTCATCTTAGAAGCAAACTACCTGAGCTGCCTGGAAAGGGGTGGGGAAGGCCGACTCCTGATTGGATCATTACAAAACGTAACCAAATTGATCCTCAATCGATCTTGAAATGCAAGTGTTCGAAAATTGATCCTTGGGAACGATGGTGGGGGAAGCCAAAGGGGGATGATATGTGTGATAATTGTTTCTGGATCATTGAGGTCTCCTTTTTCTGCAAAATGGTTGATGAACACTTTAGGGTTTTTGAGTGCAACCGTTGAATTAGCCCTGTTTTGATGTTTCGAACGTGTTATGGGTTTCTTTAAACGCTATTATCTTTTATTGTTGTTTATGTTTTAATATGATTGAACCTATTAATGTTAATTTATTTCTTTATATTGCCCGTGACTATATTTAAACAACGAGTGCAAACGTTGGTATTGAGAATTAAAAAATGGGATAATAACAATGGACGGTATCTATACAACTAAGGAGAATATCGATTCTTCTTACTTGGGCAACTAAACTTACTGATCCCTTTAATGATTAACATTTTAGCGTATAACACCAATGTACACCAACGCAATGTACACCAACGCAACACGCAAACGTCTAAATCTTGGTTAATATTAATGAGTTATTCGTTATGTGTAATCATCAACGCAACACCCAAGAATTTTCTGCTCTAATTCTTGGGAACTGTCTTCATACACGTTAATCAATGACGCATTCCCTAAACAAATAAATTGGTTACCTTGTTAACATCTGGTGTAGGAGTATGTTTAGAAAAATAAGCTTATGTTATACTCCCTCCGTTTCACAAAGAGTGTCATTCTAGGAGTTTATTTTTGTTTCATAAAGAGTGTCGTTTTATATTTTCAATGCAAAATTTTGAATAAAAATCCAACTTTAACCCTATTGTTTTAATGTATTAATTAGAAAGAGAAAATTATGTAATGCATTTATAAAGGATATAATAGAATTTTTAATAGTTTTCTTAATATGTGTGAAAAGTTGTAGGATGACACTCTTTGTGAAACGGAAGGAGTATTTAATTTCATATGAAAAAATAACCGGTTAAATGAATCAACTATTATTGGTTATATTCCGTGCAGGATCTAGTTTATTGTATGTCTTAGCATAGGTTTAAGTATTGATGTTAACAGTAAACAATGTAATAAACTGATATTAATAAATTAAACATTTAAGACGGAGATAACGAGAAATAGCTCCTGTTCATAATGGGACCCTAACCCAATAAGGCCCTATATACATTCGAATAGTTAACAGTAAAATAATTAAATAATGTGAAATTATTAAAATAAACCTCAGAAAATTAAAGTAGGAGATAGCGAACAGTTGCAACCCTAGACCATAAAGGCACTCTAAGCTATATATATACAACCCATGAAGAAGAAAAATTTGCAGACACAACACTTTCCCAAAAAACTTTTACTTGAAAAACACCAAAGTCTCATAACAAAAACCAAGAGTCACCAAAAATGTCAGACCGCCATGTTTACTGGCTATGGAGTTGTTTTGACAACGAGCAATCCGAAACCAGAGTATATCAAACACCGTTCAACTTGCTGGAGTTGTCGGAGGATATTATAATGAAAATTATGGTTCGTGTATGCGAACATGATGTGCAGGATTTACGTTACTCGAGGATAACTTGCACTAAGTTGAATGAAATGACCCAGAAAGACGGCTTCTTCTACTCTGTTAATCTGATGGAGATGGATGACTCAGTATGGAGTCCAAGTTTTGAGTGGAGAGAATTCTATGAAAAGTGTTACGACACAGGCAACCCATCCGCCATAACCCTTAAAGGGATCTCTAATTTGTTCTTCGAGGACAAGCGGGTTGTAGGACTCGATCAACCGAAGGCTGGTGCTGATAAAGGAAACCCAATTGCCGAGTATATATACAGCATGATGAGCCACATCTACAGGGACGAGTGGGAGGATGGACTATTCGGTAACCATGAATTAACTCGCAATCGTGCTACTCTTCTTCGTACAAGACTGCCAAAGATAATTGGGCATGGTTGGGAAAGGAAGGTTCCTGATTGGTTCACAGAGAAGCGGGCCGAAAATGACCCTTACAAGTTATTGGTTTGCAAATACAGAGGATGTTATCTGTCTCATATCTGGTGGTGGAAGCTGAAGGGAAACATCATGTGCGATACGTGTTTCTGGATAATGGAGGTTGACCATTTTGGCAAAATGGTGGCGGAACATTTTAAGATATTTAACTGTAATCGCTGATTTGGGTGGTTTTACGCTCTATGTTTAATCTCAATTTAACTCAGTATATTGTCGTTTTAAATGACTGACTATTTTGGTTAACCGGAAATTAAGACGACGTAGATCCTAGAAATGGTATTTGTTAAACTGTCAAATACGTTAACATCAATTGAATAATACGTACAGAATACCGGTTAAGCGAGCTTATATATTTAAACAGTAAACCAGTTTAAACGAATGAACTCAGTTACACTTAAACAAAAAACCCTAAATTGCAAGTAAATAGCAAATTCAATTAACCCCAAACCCTAATCCCTAAACCCTAAACCTACAAACCTAAACTTTAAACCCTAAACCCTAAACCCATACAACCATAAAACCTAAACCCTACGCCCAAAGCCTAAACACTAAACCCTAAAGGTACCGCCCTAAAGACTAAACAACAAACACTAGATTTAATATGATTACATGTAATTTAGTTAGCAGACAACTTTTTTCTTATATAGTGTGGTCCATTGATAAGGAAACCATAAACCCTAGACAATAAACACTTAACACTAAAAACTAAACCCTTAAGCCTAAACCCACAACCCTCAACCCTAAAACCTAAACTCTAAACCCTAAACCCTAAACCTTAAACCCTAACAACAACTCAAAACAACCCTAAACACTAAAAACTAAACCCTAAGCCCTAATCCTTGAACCATAAACCCTACAACCCTAAACACTACAAACCCTAAACCCTAAACCCTAAACCCATACAACCATAAAGCTTAAACCCTAAACCAAAAACCCAAAACTCTAAACCCTAAAGGTACCGGCCTAAACACTAAACAACATACACTAGATCTAAGATGATTACATGTAATTTAGTTAACAGATAACTTTTGTCTTTTACAGTCTGGTCCATTGATAAAGAAACCCTAAACCCTAAACAATAAACACTAAAATCTGAACCCTAAACCATAAACAATAAACACTAAACCCTAAACCCTAAACAATAAACACTATACCCTAAACCTTAAACCCTAACCCTAAACCCTAAACTCTAAACCCTAAACACTAAAAACTCAACCATAAAAGCTCAACTCAATACAACTCTAAACACTAAAAACTGAACCCTAAACCCTAAACCCTAACAACTCAATACAACTCAACTCAATACACTAAACCCTACACAACCATACAACCCTAAATCTTAAACCCTGAAACCCTAAATCCTAAACCAAAAACCCTAAACCCAATACCCTAAACTCTATACCCTATAGGTACCGCACAAAACAACTAACAACAAACACCAAATGTAATTTAGTTAGCAGATAACTTTTGTCTCATACACTTTGGTCCATTAATAAAGAAACCCTAAACCCTAAACAATAAACACTAAACAATTAAAACTAAACCCTAAAGCCACAACCCTACTCAACCCTAACTCTACACCCTAAACCTTAAAACCAAAACCCTAACAACTCAACTCAATACAACCCTAAACCCGAAACCCTAATCCCTAAACCCTGAAATCTGAACCGTATATTGTGAACCATAATCCCTAAACCTTATTCAATATCATAAAACGTTGAGAATAGCTATAATCTTCAAAATACCAAAACCATATAAGTTTAATTGACGGCAATATTGTTACAATATAACAACAGTCATAATTGTAATACAAAGCCACAATGTGGTCCATTGATTATTAAATACAAACCCTAAATCCTAAACCTTAAACCCTTTACAGTAAACCCTAAACCGTAAACTTTAAACCCTAAAGCTACAACACTAAACACTAAAAAACAAACACTAGATCAAATATGATTACATGTAATTTAGTTAGGAGATAACTTTGGTCTTATACTGTCTGGTCCATTGGTAAGGCAACCCTAAACCCTAAATACTAAACACTAGAAACTAAACCCTAAACCCTATACCCACTACCCTAAACCCTAAACTTTAAACCATAAACCCTAAACCCAAAAGATACAACCCTAAACCCTAAACCCTAAACTCTAAACCATAAAGGTACCGCCCTAAACACAAACAACAAATACTATATCAAATATGATTACTTGTAGTTTAGTTAGCATATAACTTTGGTCTTATACAGTCTGGTCCACTGATAAGGAAACCCTAAACCCAAAACACTAAACATTGAACAATATAAACTAAAGCCTTAACCCTACACTTACAATCCTCAACCTAAACCCTAAAATCCTAAACTCTAAACCCTAAACCCTAAACTCTAAACTCTATACCCTAAAGGTACCACCCTATAGAATAACCAACAAACACTATAGTAAATATGATTACTTGTAATTTAGTTAGCAGATAACTTTGGTCATATACATTCTGGTCCACTTATAAGGAAATCAATAAACCCTAAACCCTAAACACTGATCACTAAACCCTAAACCCTAAAGACTAAACCCTAATCCCTAAACCCTAAACCCAACCCAGACTCGAACGCTAAAGACAAACAACATAACTCAAAATAATTGCCTCTTTAAACAGTAATCCCTAAACACTAATCCCTAAACTTGTAACCCAAATTCCTAAAACCTAAACCCAAAGCACTAAACACTAAACCCTAAACCATAAACCTATAACATGATCCCTAATCCCTAAACCATAATCCCTAGAACAACAACCACAGACGGTAAAATGTAAAAGATTTAGAGTGATGAGAGACATATAATGGCATTAAAATAGAGTTAAAAAAACTATTGTTACACGTTATCTAGTTAAAAAAATAACTTCGACTAACTACAATATTATGCTGGGTAACTAAAATCAAATATTTCCTAACTTTATAATTAGATGAGCCATTTAAAAAACTATGCGGTGTAATTAGGTTGATAGAAGAAAACGGTTGTAACATAGTTTCGTATTTCCTGATAATTGATAGGGTAATTTATCTGTACATGTGAGCAATAGTTGTTATATATGACGTAAATGAACGTTAATAATGGGTACATATAAATTACAGTACCTTGTACACGCGGGTCAACCGGGATAATAATCTTAATTACGCTAAACAGTTGTCATGTAGAAAATTGCTATCAGCAATGCTATAATCTTGGTAAAGTAGGGTAATGATTACGATGCTTAGGCCATATTTTGTATCCATTATCTTATTACAGCATCACGTTAGAATAAGGCAACACGCAGGCTATAAGTTGCATGCAATGGGGGTCCCATCTGGGGAACCGCTTAGCGCATGTTAATCAATGATCGTCTCATTTTATATTTGTTAATTTCCTTGCAACACTAATCAGAAGATATTTGGTATTTAAATGTGAAACCCATAAATATTTGGGTGCGGGAATCGAATAGTCCTGACCGTTTACATTTATATGTATGTAAAGAACTCCTTATCAGATTACCAGAGATCATCCATTCCTTCAACTGTCCCCTCAACTTCAAAATCAAGTCGATTGGGAAAAAAATGGCTAACCCTATAGTATACTGGCCGTGGCCCCGTCTAAACCAGCCGCGCTATGAAACACGGTCGGTGACAAGAAACAGGAGGGCGATGACACCATTCAACTTGCTAGAATTTCCCGATGATATAATCAGAAAGATACTCGTTCATGTCTGCGAGAATGATGTTCAGGATCTCCGGCACTCAAGGATTACATGTTCTCGTTTGAATGCAATGTCTCAAACAGACGAGTTTTTTGTTTCTCTTAATTTAATGGAGATGATAAGATGGGTGTGGAGTCCACGGTTTGACTGGACAAAGTTTTCTGAGCGGTGCTACGACGCCGGAAACAAATCCGCTATCCTTCTGAAGGGAATCTCTAATATTTTATTCTAGAACAAGCGAGTGGAAGGAATGGTTCAAATCAAGACTGCTGCGAAGAAAGGCTGCATCATCAGCGAGTACATTTACGGCATGATGAGCAGAATCTTCAAGGAAGACTGCGAAGAAAGAGTGTTCGGTAAGTATACTTTTAGTCGAGAACGTGCAACTGATGTTCAAACCAAATGCCTAAGATGATTGGGAATGGGTGGGAAATGATGATTCCCAATTGTTTAATGGCCAAACGTGAAGAAAATGAGCCTCACATGATAACAAACTGCAAATGCTCGAACTACAATCCTTTGGAACCATGGTGGGACAAGCCCAAGGGAAGCGACATGTGTGATAACTGTTTTTGGATTTTGCAGGTTGCCTATTTCTGCAAAATGGTGGCGGAAAACTTCCAGTATTTTAAATGTGATCGTTGATTTTGTTGGTAATTAACAAGTTTGTAAGAAATTGCTTGGAATTTAGTCGGGTAACTATCTTATATAAGTATAGAGCAGGTACTTTGTAATGGATACCGTCTTGGTAAGTGAATGTTAATAAGAAATTAATATCCAAACAAACAAAGAAACTGGGCAATGACATTCATATGTTAGATTAATGAAAAGCTTGTAATAACAGGAGTTTTAGGTATTATTTGGTGTAATACTAGTTTAACTTGATACATAATATTTGAACATTCTGTATAACTGATAACTTGGTATCACGATGTGTGATATATTAAGACTGAAAAACAGGAAACTACAATTGATGCAAAAAAACTATTTGGAAATCCAAATAATTGCGTCTCTATAATCCAATCCAATCGTTTTTTCTCATTCGGCGCGAAAACAAAAATTTCCATATTTCAGTAAATTAATTTATAAAACCTCTCTCTCTCTCTCTATCTCTATCTCTCTCTCTCTCTCTCTCTCTCTCTCTCTCTCTCTCTCTCTCTCTCTCTCTCTCTCCTCTCTCTCTCTCTCTCTCTCTCTCTCTCTCTCTCTCTCTCTCTCTCTCTCTCTCTCTCTCTCTCTCTCTATATCTCTCTCTCTCTCTCTCTCTCTCTCTCTCTCAATCGCTACCTCTCTTTAGTTCTATTTGTTCTCACTGTCACGGGATTACTCTCTCTCTCTCTCAAATCTCTCCCTTGACGCCAAAATGGAGAATTTCAGCCTAGATCCTTATCAAGATGAAAAGAGGATTAGGAAGGAGATGAAGCGCATGATGGACCATAGAGACATGGTTATGTTCACAGCGGATGCCCAGTATGGAATTCCAACAAAATGCCCATGCGGGGGACAAATGAAGGACGATGTGTCTCCAAATCCAAAGTCTAAGCATGATTTCGACACTTTACCGGGCAGCAGGTACTTCACCTGCAGCCAGTGGAAGGTAAAATCTCATTTCTTTGTTGTTCTGTGTAGTACTGGTAAAACTAGGCTGCGCTATATGAACGTCCGTCGTCTTGGTATAACTGATAAAACTTGTTAAACTAGGTATAACTCTATAAATGTTTTTCGTCAGGGTATATCTGGCAAAACTAGCTAACACTATATGATTGTTCTTTGTCTGGGTAACGCTGGTAAAACTAGGTAACACCGAGTATAAAAATCATAGAAGTGTCTAATTTGTTTTTATAGGATGATGGTATCCACTTTCGTCAACCATGGGTTTTTGGTGTGGAAGAAGAGATTAAGAAGCTCGGACGGAAGGTTGAAGAGCTGGACAAGAAAATAGAATAATTGCGTATGGAGATAGCCAAGATGAAGTAGTTATGTTTTGCGAACTTTCTATCTATGTGTTGTGTTGTTTTTGTTTATGTAACACTTAACATTATCTTCTAAGTTTAATAATTGCTATCTATGTTTTGTTTAACACTGAGTATAAGTTGTTATCACTCAATTTTATCATGATCATTGCAAACCAAACAATAAACATAGAGAAAAACTAGTAGAAAACCACAAGAGTATTAGTCTCGCAAAGAAACACTCAAACATCAAAAAATTTACTAAATCCGATGACTGTGAGG